>CAKJVC010000013.1:0-580179 GCA_918026815.1 Chalara sp. BL73 | reverse complement strand
AAGTGACATGCATGGCTACGCTGCTGGGAAACTCAATCCCATTGCAGAGTTGGGGTGAACACCCAAAAATGAGAATTTTTCAAAGTCGTTAGAAAATTTAAAAACTTCACATATTATGAAGAATACTCTGAATATTACATTATATTCTTCAAATTGTGGTATTGTTGCGACTAAATTTATTTTTGGGCAGTTGGCCAGTTTGGGCATTTGGCTAGTGAGTCCTTCGGCTAGTGAGCCCTTCTAGACCTTCTAGGGCTTAAGTGCAACTATCAAATTCTGTCTTGCATTACTTGAGCTAAACGACAGCTTAAGAAAACCAACACGCAATCCAGCTAACAACAATGAAACATCGAAGATCATTCATCTTTATAAGTATCCAGAATGATGTCACTATGGGATATCTTCGGAAGAGTTATGTTAACCACTCGAACTGATCCCGGTGCCGAGGCAGAAGAGAAGGCAACCGCATCGCAACTACTTCGCCTCCCACCAGAAATAATCCTCTTGGTAGCAAGCATGCTTCCAACGCCATCTGCTGCCTGTCTTGCTCTTTGTACCCGCCGTATGAACCATATTCTTGGACCTAGGTTCTGGGGGTCTTTACAGAGTGAAGCACCAGATGTCCGGCTCACATTTCTGTCATCCTTAGCGAAAGACCTTCCTCAACACTTCGTATGCCAGGAGTGTGCATGCCTTCATCGAATGTGTGTAATTAAGTGGCCCCGGATAATAACACGCCACTTCGGCCCTCGTTGTATCTGGAAGAGCTCAGGCTATCGTCATCTATTCCTGTCGCGGTATCGGGTATATTTTCCTCACATCCAGTTAGCAATAAAGCAGCACTATTGCGGCACTGATATTGGATTTCCTATTGAGGCTTTTCAACACCTAGAGGTTGAACACGATCAGACCCAACAGAAAATCACTCTGTTATCTGTCGATGCCCAGATTGTCTCCAATGAACTTCTGATGCGGTCTCAGACATGGATACTTCTCCTTGGAGCCGACGCGATGGTTTCATCCGCGAATTAGCTAAGAATAGCTTGTCGAATGATATCTGTGTGCATACGCGACTAGGACCTTTGAATAGGGACCTGGTATCGGATCTGGTGAGATCTAGACTTGACCAGCTAGAGTCTCGAGAGAATTGTCGTACACAAATATTGCAATGCCCTTATTGTTGGACGGACTACGTGTTAGATGCAATAGACTTTGGAGAGCGAGGGTTTGCGGTGCTTGTTACAAGATGGGTCAATCTGGGTGCTGGCCTAGACTCTGCAGATGCGAAATGGCAAAGTCATATCACTGTACGCATGGCTAGAGATGTTCATCACCCACACAATCTAGGAGATATTCGAACAGGCTTCGAAGACCAGGCGGAAGTATCAGTGGAGGAGCTCACTGCTGATAATAAACTGAAGCTGTTCTCGAGGAGGCAAACTCGATTGGTTTGTCGAGGGTCGGATGGCCTTGTCTGGAAGTGGGATCGGGGCAAGCGGTGGTATCTAGCACCGTCGGGACCACCTCAAATGAGCTTCTGGAACTTTTGATGCACTCGTAGGCGGAATGTGGTTCTTGCAACCAGCAGTTTGTCCAAGGGTCTATACTGCAGTCGAGGACGGAGTTCCGGCGGGATATTGGGCATACTGTAATCTTGTGTATAATATAGGGCTATGTCAGGACTTCTCACAGTTAAAATAGAATTGGATTTTCGATCTTATTTGCAAGCACCTATGCATGTATATGGGGAACGGTAATGACGGCACTCCAGACTCTTCCACAGATTCAATGTGCGCGGAACTCTATGGAGGTCAGCACATCGACGCCATTGAGGCAACAAAACTCAAAGGCACGACATTAACGGTGTCTCATCATCCCGACTAGCTTCTTATTCAAATAGAAGTATATCATCAGCTTCACTGCCTGAACACGATCCGTCAAGCTTTGTGGCTTCCTGTTGTACAAAGATACAGAATAAATTTCCCATGTTACTTTCTAGAGAATGGAGAACGAAATTATGCTGATAAAGGGGCCAATCACATTGGCAAGTCTTCCTATCAGGTTTTCAAATTTGTGAAATACTGATACCCTACGCGATGATTGCCTAGATTGGGTTCACCAGAGCTTGCTTTGTCAGGTGGTACTACCCCTGTGCCCTGGCAAGTAGACTCAAAAGCACAGCGGCAATTGCCTCAACTTCCGTGGCGAAAAATCTGTCGAAATATGGACGCAATCAACACTCGGGCGGGCGAAGATGAGGTGAAGGGAGAAGTTGATTTCGGACATGGGCCAGATGTTGACATTTGGGTATACCTTATTCATGGTATGACGTTAAGCCTTTATGAAGACAGGAATAACATGTGTTAGGATTGATCTATTCATAAGACTTCAGAAGTTTCTTCTTTCCACAACTATTTTTTCAACTGTAGTTAACATCTTATGTATGAGATGGATATGAATTTTATCTTAAGGAGCTTGGAGTGGCTTAAAATGTTATCATGTGCAGCAGTGAAGCGCAAAACGCCGGCTCTTCATAATCAGGATGTGTGATTCAAAGGGCGTGGCTTGGAGTCGCATCAACCATCATGTGATTCGACCACCTGTCAGGGTAGATGACAGCCATTATTATTCATTATGACATATGATGATATCCAAACGTCTATGCAATTCATGTCGTCACTTCAACCAATTGCAGTGTAAAATAATAACCACGTGATATGTACATTCCCCACTTCCGCATCGGCTGTTTTGCATGGGAATCTACAGCCTAGGGAGAAAGGAGTTGCGGGCTGGAGTTACGGAGATTAATGTTGCACAAGAACTTTATATCTGTCAAACGATAAATGGAAGTAGTCTCGAATTTCTGAGTATCAAATGCTGATTTATAATCAAGAGGGGATGTTGGCCCTTACCGATGTCAAATATCCAGGACTCCGGAGGCTGAACCTTGACCGAGGTACGACGCAGCAGCCTTATAAAGAGTGCACTTTGCACAGATAAGAATTCATCTGCCCCCAGCGACATCATCCATGAACTCTTTGCTATAGATTACATCTTGTATATTATACTGCCATCTAGAATGACAAAGACTATAATGTCAACAGCTGACGATTCCAAGCCATATATCCCACTGGCGGGCTTGGCTGATGATGGGTGGTCAACAGAAGATGAAGCCACGGCCACATGCTTCTGCGGAGCCGTACAACTATCTTTCGTAAGTTCGCACTCGAGCCATATTGCTCCGTGCTCCCAGGACAGTTCCAACTCCCTGCTTCATTTTCTGACGTGCTTTCCAATAAACAGCCAACTTCAAAACCTGGCCTAGTCAACGCTTTCATCTGCAACTGCACAGACTGTCGTAAAATCACCGCATCTATGTTCGCATCCAACTTCACGATCGATGACAGATACCTCAAGCACCTTCGCGGTCGCGAGAATCTGAAAACTTTTGCCCAAGAGAAAACTATTGCCTCGGGATATACCATGACCAATTACTTCTGCTCCTCATGTGGCACTCTTATGTACCGCGTGGGAGCAGGCTTCCTGGGATGAGCATTCTACGACTTGGCACCGTGGATGATTTCCGCCTCCACGAGACTAAGCTGAAGCCTAGATTAGAGCAATTCACCAACTCTCGAGTTAGCTGGTTACATGGCGTGGAGGGAGTGAGGCAGGTTGAGGGTAGCGCGTACAAATCGAGGCTTTGAAAAGAAAAACTTCAAAGTTTGATGCGGCAGAGGACTGATAAATGGAATTTGATTGATCTTAGGACACCGCCTTGGCAAATTTTCGGGATGGTCTTTGACATGATTCTGGTTAGCTTTTGGGACCAATTCGGGTCAAACTTGGTAGCCTGAAAGCAAGAATAGCTTGAAAAATAAGAGGAAATACACACATTCTCAGCTCTTGCGACTATTCATGGGTGCCAATCTGAGACGCTTGTCAACTACGCCAGAGTCCAAATAGCCTGCCTCAATTTCTCTTGTTGGGTCTTCCGAGAAACGCCGCATTCAGAAATCTCAACACGGCGCTGATGGTGGGAGAATAGAGGGGTGTTAGTGTTAATTCGGCTTGGGAAGTATATACATACATGTACTTTCCGTACCGAGAAGATAGCTCTTGGGATATGGGATATTATGGATATTTTCTTCGAGAAGAGGGTCGAGATCGTGTGAGATGTAAGGTCCAGGGTTTGGAGTAAATGAAGTATGTGCTGTATGTGCGAAATATGTCTGTATGTACTTTGGTGGGTACGAGTCATTAGAATTCGCGAGTCGAGACATGGCGAGGATATTGGGAAACTTCTTATCTGAGCTTCCTGATTAACCCTTTCAATTCTCCGGCCTTGGACGACAAGTTGAACCGAAAGTGAGATTCCCAAAATTGCCAATTAGTGCAACTAGTGGCGTCAAGTTGGGTGACAGTGGTCAGAGTCTCTTCTAGTATACAGCAATGACCTAATAGTACATTATGAAATCTCAAGATGTGTTATAGTTTCTTATGTATGCCTGGAATTAAGTTGTAAGTATAATACCTGGGATAAAGTGGGTAGAGCAGATGAGGACAAGCAGTCGGATATTTTTCAACAGTGGACATAAATTCAGATCTCCTCAGATTCAATAAATTCTGTGCTAGCGGGTGATTGGAGGCTTTCGCCTATTAAGTGGGAAGGAAAGAACAGAAATAGTAATAACTGAACCAATCCATTAGCGGATTCGAGCATCTACCGCAGGACTATCCCACACAATTTGATGTTTACGCAAGAATGCAGCTCCTACTCTCTCATAAACACCATTTTCTTCTGGACCAAGAGCAGTCACAATTAGTGCATAGTATGTATGGACTTTGCCTTGGCTGGAAGACTTGCTTGAGCCAACAACGACGCATTTGAACGGTTGATAAAAGGTGCGACCTGGCTCATCCAGAAAGACGCGTGCACCTGGTTCGACGACTTTAATATCACGCACAAGTGCTTCGAGCTCGAGTGCGGCTTTGTTGTTATCGTCCTTGGCCGTTTTCAAGGGGAGACGACATCCCCATCCCACAGGTCCCATTCCACGCCTCCAAGAGGGACCTCCATGTATCGGATATCTCCAGCATAGGCCATCCAGGACCAGGAAGGGACGGGCTGCTGTTCTTTGTCTCGCTGCCCGGAAAAGTCGATGCGTTTGAGGCGCGCCTGGGCCCTCTGCCATAGCAAGCCTCGACGGAAGTAGATATCGAAAACGCCGTAGCCGCCTTTGGCGCCTAGGACGCGCAGGAGCCGCGTCTCAAGCCCTCTGATAGCGACAGGACGGTCCGTTAAGTATGAGAGCGCGAGCGTAGAGTAGCGCTCGTAGAGGTCCTGATGATTGATCTTCTTGCCTTTTACGTAGCTCGGAAAAAGAATAGGGGAAATGGCGTCGCCGAGTAAAGATGCTTTAGAGCTAGACAACAAAAGATAATTAGTTGTTAGATTTCTTGGCAATATCAGAGTCCTCCGTTCAGTTTAGGAGAACGTACTTTTTGTCTTCGTTATTGTCTCGCAGCGCACACCTTCGCCGCATTCCCAGTACGTTTGTGTCTCGGTGAAGTAGATTGTTCGGCGTGAAAGAGCTCGCGTAAACTTAAAGAGTCATCAAAACTTCTCATGGTGAAACAACTCTGGCTCTGGAAGATCGACGATCGTAATAAATGTCCTATTTATTTGTTTCCAGGATGGTTACTAATTCAATATACAGGGACGATCATTACTGCATTTCCCCAGAGGTGGGATATCACAAATGATAATTATACCCTTCTACACAAAATTCTAGATGACAGCTCTTGGCATCGTCAAATACAGTCGGCGGAAGATCTTATCGTACATATTTTCCACCGATGTACAGAGTTCATTTACGAGCCGTTTAACGCAGGGCTGGAAGAATCATTGTTCTATATATTCTCTTCTCATATTTCCACAATTGTCAGTCCTATCCCTCATACAGAGACGCGTATATGCTAATTGATATAGTCGGCCGGCGTAACAGAATGCTATGGACTATTTGGACCAGTAGAAATCGGAATCGAGAAAGAAATGGGCTATCTCAAAGATATTCAGGATGTTCTTGACGAGCTTAATATGATTGAGGTCATTCTTGTCCAACAAAAGAACGTGATTGGAAAAATTCGCGGCTGGTTGTATAAGAAACAAAATGGAGGCGATGACGAGATTGAAAAGAAGGGAGATACTGGAGACCTATGCGAAAGTAAGGACCAAGACAAGATAGACGAGAGCAAGAATGAGGCACCGAATGGTGGAAAGAGTCAAAACTATTGGAATAATTTCATAGACAGCGACAGTGTTAATTCAAGCTGTCAGCACGTCGAAAGGCTGAAGGCGGATGCTAGGCGGGTTGAGAAAATAGTTTGAAAACTCTCTTCGGTGTTACACGGGTGATTACTAATTTATTTAGCTTAACCACCTTCTGGACTTGAAACAGAAACAAGCCAATCTTGAGGAAGCCAGATCCGCAAAGAAGGAGGCCGCTGATACAGCTCGTCAAGGAAATTTTATACTCGCATTCACTGTCGTTACTGTCATATTTGTAAGAAGTTTCAATACGAGCAGGTACGCATTTACTGATTTATAGACACCGCTATCATTCGCGGCAGCGTATCTTGCTATTCCTAACACTTCTGGGACAAGCAGAATAGCTCAAATTATGGGTAAGCGTATCGGTAATAAACATATCCTTTCTAACTCCGGGCAGGCATCGCAGAAGGTGCGACTTTGGCCGTGGTTCCGGTTCTCGTTTATTTGACATGGGCAGACCACATTGGAGCCAAAAGTGAAGGAGAGAAAGTGGGAGTCATGGCGGTTAGCTTGGTACAATATGGCTGACGCAGAGTTCTGTAAATGAATGGCACTTGCATTGTGGTGTAGCATGGGTAGAAAGATCATAAAGCAACATTGAAGGCGACGAGCGAACAATAGTATTCGCGGTAGAGCCGTATGGCATCACATATTACATTAGCCCTTGCAATGGCAGTGGAAGATAGAACTAGAGAAAAGAACCGAGAAAAGATGATCATATACACAGACAGCTAGGGGGCGATAACGTTTATAACCTAACCAATCAGCAGGTAGGGAGCAGACATCATTCTCTAACTCACAGCCTGTAAACAACTAAGACCTCTCTCTTGCACCTACTATGTCAGAGGCACCAGAGAAACCAAACAGGTTTTAGAGCTAGCTGACTCCACATAACGTGACTGCCAAATTAGGAAATAACCTCAGCTGAATCACATGGCTTGATGGTTTCTATGATAAATAGAGCTTTTGCTTATCCCGTAATAAGATAGACAATTTAGGATAAATCTTTGGAGCTTTCTTTTATAGTTGAACGACCTACAGGCAACCGCTGCTCTCCCCAAGTTGAGACAATAATCCTCCACAAATATCGGGTTGGTGCGGGGCAAATAATCCTGCAGGAGGCCGAAGTACATGCGGTGGTAGAGTGGTTGTGCTGAATTGAGAACAGGCTAGAATAAATAGCATCAGTCGAACGAATGTAATGGTGATGAATGTAATTTTGCCAGCTCCTATCCGTAAACTTGATAGTATTGACCAACAATAGTATGACTGCCTGCCAAGAGCCGCAACTAGGTATAGTGGCATCACGTGACATGGCGGGGAAAATCGAGTCATAACCGCTGGCTCAGCGATAAAGCTCAACACCTCCATGGATGGGGTTATCCAACAATAGATCTTTGGACCAATTTTTTTCCTCGGACGCCCACGGGGCTATTCCCTGAGTGAATCGATTTAGCAACAGCCAAGCGCTAGGTAGGAGGCAGACTCCTTTGAGAAGTAATCGCTCTGTGGGACAAGGCAGGGAGATAACACTCTTGAAAGCACCGTTGTTATCAACACCGAAATCGTTAACCGCATAAATCTTCTTATTTGGCAGAAGTCAGGTGAGGGACGAGGACTTGAGATTGCTGAGTCGCTTAGGATTTCCACAAGGTATGACTTGACTTCCTGACACCTTAGGACTGATAACAGATGAATAGTCATGGCGCCTCCAAACACCGCTGCAAGCTCCTCTACGAACGCAAACCCTCTCATCTCGCGGACAGTTGTCAATAACATGGCGAAGGAACAAGCGCTACAGATAAATGGGCCGGTTGGAGAGAAGGGGTGGCGGGAGGCCATTGATCTCCAGATTGGAAACAACGTTGCTGAAGGGGACAGCATACAGATAAACCATGCCGTCTCCGATGACGTATTCGATCGTCTGTTGGCTGCTCACGGGCAAAAGTCATCCAAATAAACCATACTTTTTGAGTTGTGGGCTTTGGGACGTGGGATGGATAGATAAGAGATGACAACCAAAGAGTTACGAAAGCTAGGCGTTTGATTCGCAGGGAAGATACAAGTTTGGTTGATCTGAGTGTAAGCCCCTTGAATGCGAAACTACGAATTATATCGATTTATCTGTGTAATGAGGCGCAGCGGGTACAAGTTGCTTGTGCCTATCTAGCAAAGCTGTGAAACTTATATTATTAAATTTCGAAGGCTTCCATAACCACTGCATGCTGCGTTCGCCCCTGGGAGGCTCAGAAGACGATGTCCGAGCAGGTGACTCATGACAGGTCAATTCACTGACTAATCTGCGTCATCGTCTCTATTGCCTTACCAACCGTGTAGTTGATGGCAAAGCTTCATAGCATCGCATGCCACTCAGCCTTTTGCTATCTTTTACGGGGATACGATAACGGACCACCTGCAGATACAGGTTGGCACACTATCTATTCTTATGGTCGGGAGCAGTGCTCTGTTGGAATGTGTTTTTACGTCCAAATCAAGCAGACTTGCAACTATTATAAATGGATGAATTGTCGTTATCACTGCATCAGAGAAAGTCCTACTCGCGAAACTTGCGCTACGAATAAATACTCATTCGATAGAATGCAAATTCAGGACATGCCAAAAGATCAATGTCAAGAGGTAGACTATTCACAAAAAAGAGAAGACCAAAGGATGACGACGTGAAACAAACCGTAAACTGCCCATCAAGAAAGTGGAAGAAAACATTATACGGTATAGCAAGGGGCTCTATGGCTTAGCAGCCGAGAAGGTACGCAGACAACGGATACTTTACTTACGCATTTCATTATTATCAATCTAGACTTGTGCAAACTTCAAGACGCCTTTGAGCAGGCGTTTCGCTTATTCTAAATGGGAAGCATCCGTTACTATGCGAGAGCCAATGCCACGTCTTTAGCAGATAGATCAATGCTAAACCATATCTACCAGTAGTTCCTATTCTAGTTAAACACTGAAACACGATGAGCTGCTCAAGGGCTTTAGCAGAGCATCGCTCCTCGGATGGAATTTGTCTTTGGGACGGATCATTCCCACGAGATCACCGTCTTTAGCACAGGGGCTGCCCTCGACTCCATTTCCTTGACAAACGTATGAGCGTTCTTTATTGGCCTCTAACTCTTCTATGATGGATTGCTCTACCACAATCCATAATACACTTAATTCTGAGAGAATAGAACTTCATAGCCTGTTTCACCGGCACACACGGAACATCAATAGGCTGCGCCATTCGCAACGTGTATTGCGTTCTTTGTCCGGAAATTTTTGACAAAACAAGGGAGATGCTGAAGGCTTGCAGCCGTCCGCTTCCGATTTCCCTCAGAGAAATTCTTCGAGGAAGTGGGGCCACTTATGTCCCGTTTTGGACGCCGGCCCTCAGAAGCACCGCCAGAAACGCCGTATTTCAATGCCTACAGCGAGTCTCGAGAGGAGTACCAGGATAAAATTTCAGTCCCTCATGAGATTTGGCGGTGGTATCATATATTTAAAGGAATGAGAGACATTGATGCGTGTAAGATTGTTTTTATGAAGAAAGGTACTTGTTGATTTAGGCTTTCTTGACGCTTTTGACCTATAATTCCCATAACGACAATCAGCATTACGACTATAGCAGGAGGTTGGTTGACTTCAGTCTCTGGAAGAATATCCGTTAGGCGCTATGGGCAGGTAATTTAGCTCCTCTTAAGACGGTTGCCAGGTATAAAGCACGTCATACATCAAATGAGTTGCTGTCCTTTGTGAAAAGAATTTTATTACAGGAACAGAAGGGTGCAGGTAGACGCGTCTATAACCTGAAATTTCTGGCTAATGAGGTCAGATAGAGGATGCATGCAACATTTTGCTAAGAAGGCAGGGTTTGGGTTCTTGTCTACTGGAGGAATTAGCAGCCAGGAATTGGTCTATTATTCACCACGCCTGACAGCCTGACGCGATTCCTCTTCCTTCTTTCCATAACATATGCCATCGCCTTTGTCGTTAATGATAGACATCCCGTTGCTTTTGACGGCCTTTTCAGCAGCGGTTTCTTGGTAGAGCAAGTGCTTGTGCAAGGTGGATCAGGTAGTGTAGCATGAATCGGACTCCAATGGATACAAAGACTAATCTCTACCCTATTGCTACGGCACCAAGTCCTCTGCTTAGAACCCTCGTACCCCCGGCTACTCCTCTACAAAGCTAAACCTAGAAACCTTACCGAGCCCCTTATCGCCCCTTGCACGTGATACACCTGCACCTGACAAGCGTAATATAGGCAAAGGCTGTTAATTGTGGTGCTAAATATTTTGTATCTACAGATACAGGGGCCAACAGTGGTATAATGCCAGAATTTAAAGCTAGCGGGAAAAAGGAAAGCTCGGAAGGAGCGAGGAATTTATATATGGTAAGCTCCTGGTACAAAGCTTCCCCCAGTTAAATGGCCAGCTTGCCACATAATTGCTATAATATTGCTGCAATAAAGACAGAAACTTACCATGTATATATTTCGAGCTTTTCTCGGGCTTTCCTTTTTTTTAGCTTTAGATTCATGTACAATACCGCCGTTGCCCACTGTATCCTTAGATGCACAGCGCGTGCCGCCACAGGTGGCAGACTTCGGCTGTCATAAGACTCCAAGCTATATGCCTCGCTGTCACTAAGTTCCCGATGCCTCGATTTCTACTTTCGGTGCAATTCACGCTCAATACTGGCCTGGGATCGTTCAATAGAGCCTTAAGCACCTTCTTATGTCGAGACTCGCTAATTCCCTCTGGAGAAAAACTCCTGTAACTATATCGTGCTGAGGACTCTTGTGCGTCACTGACAAGTATGCGATATGGCGAGCCACGGTGAACCGATGCAGCTCGCAGCGATGGGTCATATCGACCATCCCGAACTATAGTATATTACAACCTACGAACTACTACACATGATTGTGGGTTAACCGCTGCTAGTTTGGGAGATCTGTAAGAGCTGGTAAACCTCATACTCAAGTATTGAATAGTACGTGCCGGCTATGTCAACTGGCAAGGTATCTCCGATTGCGACGTCAGAATGAAACCTGATCTTGGCAGTTCCCAACAATCTTCACATGCAAATCCAGCGTAAAGTGCGTCACTTCTACGTCAGACCTATTTACATCGTGCATAAATACCAGCTTTTTTATACGTAAACCCGTGCGCTCGGGCCAATTGACTTGTAAGCATTGTTTTTCTAAATTATGAGAGCATGTTTACTTTGGCGACCACTCGTTTCAACATAGAGGGGCTAGGAACGGCAAAAACGAACGAAGTTACTCCTGTTGGAATAAGAAATAGGTCGCAGGAAAACCAGATATCTATCGGCCTTACCTAGGTTTCTAATCACATTTCCGGGAAAACGTAAAATTATGTGAAGCTTCCTTTGAAGAGGGAAAGTTGCTGATTTTCGTCTCAGATCTTTTAACAACGTTACGCCTTCTTCGAAAGTGATTCTGATGTCATCCCATTGGAACACAACACCACGCCTGTGCCCACTATTTCCAACCACAACAGCCAATCTTGTTGCTGATCGGGACGAGTACAAGTGAGGATATCCCCATCCCCTAGCTTCTTGCCCTTCACAACTGTTCCCAATATGTCCTTCGTAAGTGTTGGAAACTCCTCTCATCTGCTTCAGCAATTCCTCCGGCTTGGATAATGAACTATAGCGGCGCATTTCCAAGATAGTATTAACCACCCACAAGGCACAGTATTTCGTAGTACGTCCCACACAACGAAGATCAATCGGTCGCCAGCATTGACCTGTTTTAGCGCTCCAGAAACAGGATTATAATGCATAAGCAGGTGACAACATTCATCGAATAACCAGAGCTCGTTCAGTCGGGGAGTAGAACACCATCCTATAATTTAATAATCATATGCTGCCAAGTCTCGTTGGAATCTGTTGTGAAGGTGAAGATCGAAAAAATGGCATTGAAACTCAATGCACCAAACCACCTCCCAACCTTTCATTCGACCGTAACTCCTGGCTCCCCACAAGGCAGAGATCGAAGAAGCACAAACTATTCCAACCCTTTAAAGTATCAAGTATATAGCAAATCCAACCCGCCATGCGGAAAACCTATCACATTCCATTCTTCGCTTCAAAACATCGAAGCGGTGATGTCCGACTCATACAACGACCTCACAGCCATCTCTATGAGCCTATACATACAACAACGGCCTATGACCAACACCACTACAAGTAGCTCCTTCTCCTCAACGCACATTAATCCGAACAGCTCCCATTCAAGACACCGCTTCAGACCTAAACTTGGCACATGCAAATCGGGCGGTACAAACCTTGTCTCTCGCGACGACCCTCATGTCGAAATTCAAGAAGGTGAAGAGACTTTCGATTATGATGACGCCAGAGCAATGAGTCCGCGTCGAAGCAACGAGGATTTAGAGAAGATGGGCCAGGACACAAAAGAGAAATTGTCACAGTCGGTTCACCTTATTTTCCAGCTTTGCCTATGATGTTATTTCAACATGTTCCATGACGCAGCTGCGCTCACGAAGAACTCTATGACAGGCATGCAAAAAATCTTCAAGAATCCTTTCTTAAAATATCCGACCGACTTGAGGCAGTCAAGAGGGAACATGACAAGCTAGATAGCAATAATAAATTCCTCCGGGAGTACATTGCCGATCTATCGTCAACATTGAGGGTCCCGGCGGCGGGGCAGGTAGCTGGAAGAAGTAGTAGGAATCCGGTCATGTAGTGGATAAACCAGATGAGAGTATACGGCGTACATTCAACGTGGGGCAGCCTGGAAGTTCTATGGCCGTCATGTCTGTATTAAAATACAAGACTGTAACTCATAGACTGGCTTCACTATTATGGTGATAGCCAGCTAGAGTGAGACGGCGGATTGATGGAGGTTCATGTGTACGTTGCCAGTCCGCAAGCAAGCCATCCCAGATCGTCCAATTACTTAATAATGAAGTTCTAACTGGAAAATCCAGTGTAAACAGCGGCTGCTATAATGGGAAGACTTCCGGTGGTCCTATCAAAGCTTTTCGTCAAGCCAGGCCGTAATGACAAGAAGCAGTATAGCTATGTATAGCGCCGTACGTCGTCGGACATTGTGCGGCTAGGATGGGCCTAAAATATTAAAGACTAAGGAGTCGACGACATTGCCAGTGCGAGAGAGGAGCGCCTTCGAAAGTTGGGCTACGATGACCGCAAGCTATATTAGTCAACCTACAACGGGCCTTCTGTAATCGCACGAGATTGCAATTCTTTCTACTGTGCACCTGCTATGAGCAAGGCTACCAATATCTGTGAGACTCTCGATGGACGCGCAACCGTCGCTGTAAAATCGATGAGGCGGTCAGCACCGTATTGGAAGAGAAATATACCGGCTTAAAAATCACTAGAATTAAAGCAAATACTACCGCAATTCATTCTCTCGTACTATGTCATATCAGATGATGAGGAATGCTCGTGGGGTAAAACAGACTGGAGTGATAACGTGATTTCCTCTAGGCCGGAAGCACCTCGAGAAGTGGTAGTACTGTGGTTGAGGTCGTCGGAGGATCTGAGTAGGTTGATCTCCTGCGAAGGAGACTTGATGAGATCCGCCTCGTTTTCTTGTGAAGAGCATTTCTTGGTTCTGTTTATACCCCATGTCGCCATCCGTGTAACCCTTCGGCAGAGGACGTTTCTCAAGGCCTTGAAAATTCGTAGCGTATTTCAACTCGGTAGGGATGAGAATGAGGCGAATTAGATGTTGCAAGATCCAGGGAGGCTTACGCGCCTAGGAAATACTGTTGATATGCAGGTCAGATGATCTTGAGACTCCTGTGACAGTAAAATTGTCTAGAGAGACCTTGCGCAGTTAGTCTTGCTCGTTTAATAATACTCAGCAGTCCCAAAACACAGGTTTGTAGGGTATCATCTAAAAGTTCTACTGAATATATCGTGAGTGCCGTCGTAAATATGGTGAGTTGAAGTGGGATGTTCGCATCGTCGTAGGAACGAATTTCAAATATTTTGTAAATGCTAAGTCAGCGAGCTCCCAAACAAACATTAGGCCAGCGGAAGTGACGAAGGCGTAAACACTTGTTTAGGAATTCACAATATCCCCGATCCGCCAAGAAATCAATACCAGCAGCTGAGCACCCATTAAGAATCTCTTAAAGCGCACGGCAACTCAGGAATAAGACAAAGTATAGTCTAGAATTTAACCTGACAATATCCCCCAGTTCCCCGAACTGTCCGTCACTCCGAAAGCATCTATTGGTTCCGCAAGCTCTTCCAGGATTGTTCTATATTTCAAGACACGCCACACTGTCTTGCCTCTTTAGAGGCGCGTTCCATGGACACCAGGAAAATGCACCGCTGCGGCCAGCATCAGGAAGGGGTAGCACCGGTCATGGAAACGACGACCTCCAGAATCGTCCTTCCATAACCGAAGTACAGCCACGATCCAGGTGCGTTACTCTACGAATTCCATAATGTTTCTACGCAACGAGAGCGGTAGCAGGCATTAATGTTCACTGAACATTAAGGTTATATTTCCACACAAAGCAAGTTTTCCTCCCATCATAGTTCACATTCCTCTTGGAAATTAGCATTCCGCACTTGACTCAGTTTGGCCTGCATAAATCACTAGTTCTCTCTATCTATAAATACAACTGCACTCTTATAGCATCTCGATTCTGCTTCTCTATCCTGCACTCAGTAAACCAAAAACCATATAATACAGGAGACACAGGAAGCGGCTATTAATATCAAGGTTGAGCGTTTATAGGAAAGTCCGCTTGCCTCCTTTCCTCTGCCAACGTAGGTCGCGTTCACTATACTTGTACCCATCTTAGTTCCTATCCTTTACTAACTTTCATTTTTGTAATAGTTTGCCTCTTCCTGGAAGTTCTGTTGCTTGTTTTCGCTGCGAAGGAATCGTTATTTTCATCCGTATGCTCTTTGTCGGCTTTCGCTAGTTTACGTTGCCGCTGCTTAACAGGGTCCCGCAACCATAATTTGAACTGATGGAGCTCTCTCTCCCCTGTAAAGAGGAGTATGCTAACATCTTATCGACGTTCCTCGGAGGCATTAATTTTTCGATGCCCATGACTACACCTGACCTTTCCCTCGAGCAGCCAGTTATATCACACTTCGAATCGCAGCCTTGGGATGCCATGCTTATTCGCAAGGCGACTCAGAAAGCAAAATGGGCATCCACTGGATTAGGAATGGTATATCCATACGTCGCCAATGATGCCAAGGTCATGTATGGTATTTTCAGCACCTACATGTTTTTGATTGACGACAGTGATAACGAAATGGACGTGGAATTTCGAGAATTCGAGACAAAGCTGGTACGAGGGGAGCCACAGGAATCACCAGTTCTTGAGTCACTACTTAAGTTCTTAGACGATATGGGAACGTGCTTCGGACCATACTCGAGAGCCATGATCTCCAAGTCGATGGTGGAATTTGTTACCGGGCGCCTCTTGGAAAATCGTTACAACGGAGTGATGGTGCCTCCTGTTGGTGCTCTCAGTTTCCCTCAATACCTCCGCCAAAAAGCCGGAATTGCCGAGCCTTATGCACATTTTGCTTTCCCTCAGCATCTTTATCCAGAGGAATCCTACTTGGAGCAGTATCTCCCGATAATTCCTGACATCTGCGACTTTGTCAGTTATACCAATGATATCCTCTCTTTCTATAAAGAGTCTATGACGTCAGACGAGACGCTGAACTATATCTGTAACTTGTCTAGAGTCCGTCGTATTAGCGTCTCGGCATCTCTACGATTGACCTGCGACAAGGTGGTTCAGAGTGTGAATACTATTCGTGCTGTTCTCTCCCATCACCCTCCAATGCTTGACTCAACCGAGCAGTTCATGCAGGCATATGTGGCTTGGTATATAAATCAGGCCCGCTATAAGCTTGCCGATATGGATATTCGTGCTCTGGATGGTAGAAAAATAGATCCGATAGAGATGACAAGGAGATAGAAAGGAGATTTGGACGAGGAATTTTCCTTTGTCTGCCTTCTAGGTTTTATTATCAGGTGATCGATTAATTCATGCCCGATTTTAGCAGTCTGTCGTAAGACTGCTATGCCGACGTTGCCTAGCTTTGGTGCTAGGTCATCAAATGATGTGACCAGCAACCTCCGTTGTTGGGCGGCGGAGGGGTCTGGCTCTTATCTACGTCTATGTACATATCAGTATCAAAGACTGTTTCACTTGAATTACTTCCTTTCGCGGCTCATTAGCAGCTGCATCTACCGTCTTTGTGACAATGTGCCTTTAGCATCCCCTTCCCACTGCTAAACATTCGTTCAACTCCCTCCATCCATGAATCCTCAAATTTCTTGACTTCTTTCGAATCTATCATAATAGTTTCCTCAAGGTGAAATTATATCAACGACGGCGTGGACAAACCGAATCAATGAGGTGATTGAAGCAAGCTTGTAGATTGAAGCAAGCCTGTATATGTTGCAACATGCAATTCTGTATGGCCACTATTGTGGCATTGTGTAGAAGCTGGCTTATGCGTGGTATGCCTGCCGTGCCATAGTAATGCCGAGGAGGTATGCTAGACATTTTGCCGAAATACCAGCCGGAGAGCAAATCAGGGGCTGTATCGGGGGTGAAGAACTCAAAAGCATCAGCTCGTTGCTGCGCTGGCTCTTCTCTTGAGGGCTTTTGCTTGCTGGGTTGCCGTGATAAAGCAATGTCTTGTAAACAATGAGTGTATGAGATCGCCTCACAAATTGATCCGTAAAATATACCTACGATAACAGACATTCGACAACTTTGAAGAAGTTCAGGCTTAACTTCACAACGTTCACAATATCGATTCTCGGGTAATTTGTGGTCGCCACTCCCTTGTGAACTATGTAATGTTTTGAAAAGCGTCGATGCCCTGTCAAGGGTACATACATACGACCGTGGGCTTGTGTTACCTCTTTCGGGAAGGGAGATATCACCATCGCCTAGCCGCAGTGGTGCGACGCTCTCCTCCCCCTCCTCCTCCTCATCGGCAGCAGTATCTCGATAATGATGGGGAACTTTCCTCCGTGCCGTTGCACGACATGCTCCTGGAAGAATTCCTGACTGGAGAAAGATAGGGTGTTAAGGGAGGATGATCGACTATCGACAAGGTCGGTAATTAAACTTCCGTACCGAGTAGGGTGGAATGAGACGGTGCACCACGTCGTTCCTTTATGTGCGTGCGTGTGTGTGTGTGCTTCTGGCAGTAGGTAGGCGCGATCATGACGTTGTGCAAGCATGCTTGAGATAGCCGTACGCTCCCGATGGCGGAGAAGTTGAGGTTAACGGAACGTCCTCCGATCTATAGCGCCAGTTTTGACTTGTTGGGCGTGATCCTTTGCTGGCTATGCTGGTCGTTATCAAACAAATTAAGAGCGGGCCAGGCTATTAGATTGTGATTTGTAGGATATGCCTGACTTAGCAGAAGAGGAGACGGAAGTAAGTGAGTCGAGCTGCAACTTGCATTCCCTCTCCGCCCGCGACAAGAGACACATTCAATTCTCGTATAATCCTTTCAATATCCGAAACACATCTCAAACGGGCAGGTGTTTTGACCTCCACTATTTTCTGTTTAGAGAGAAAACAGTTTGCTATAGCATGTAACCTCTCATTCTCAGAATAACTCTCTTCACAATTAGTGGAAACTATATTTCTCCAGCTTTCAATAGAGCCGCGTTCCAAGTACCATTGTGTACCCCCAGACTCTGCTTAATAGTCCTCTTTTGTGGGGACTCTCGATCTGCCTAAATGAGCGGCTATGCATCCTCCACCTACCCCTTTCCCGAAACGGGCCGCTAAGCGAGATCGTGGTAGTGAAGGAAGAGTTGTAGTTACATTCTTAAAACAAATGCAAAAAGCCAAATAGCCGAACCATGGAACAAGAGATCTTGGACGGGAGTTCGACATCGCGTGCTGGTGTGTCATCGCAGTGTTGTGCTTACTGTGAAGGAGATCCATGATGTTAGTTCGCTTGGATGTTCTCTATTGAGCGCCTACTTAGGCGGCTAGAATTGAAATAGGAGAAGCTGATTAGCCGCTTAGCCGCACGCCTGGATATGGCTAGTCGCTTGGATGGAAGGGCAGGTGGGTGAATTCCATATCTGTGTTGAGATTGCTGATGGGCGATGGTAAAATTTAGGTAAAGGAACCTTGATCAGTTCTTTCGGTGTCTGATAGGACTGAATTCCGGGAACGACGAAACCGGTATGAGCTCCGTGCCTGGTGAGTGATTTTCCAGAGGTATACCGTATTCGATGCTAAATGCGAGGAATCTGACGGATATTCTGGTAGCTTGAGCGTTCTAAACAGAAGAGTGAGGGACGTGGCGATTATGGAATAAAGGGATCAGTCTTTGAAAACGAGCCTGCAATAGCCGAACATCCTTTCCCAACTGAGGACTCACTACAGGTGGTATATGAAATGCATGTGAATTTGAGAAACAACGAGGGAGAATGTATTTAGTTGGTCCAGATCTAGGCCACCGGGACAGGCTTTGGTCTTTGACGGAGTACAGTATAGGAATGCTAGGGATAGATGGAATATACATATTTAGGGTAGCACCAGACTGGGTGATTTTCGTGTTTATCATACGGGGAGGATATGCAACTCGCACTCAACTGAAAGGAAGTACCCATTACCAGAGGGTACTTGCATGGGTCAGAAAGGATGCAGATGAATGATCATTCCCCGTATATTAAATCAAGGCCCGATCCGTCTTGACGCTAAGTTCAGCCAGACACCAGCAATAACGGTAAATATTCGCTTCAACAAGAGGTGTATTTGCTGGATCGTTGCTTACGAGCAAGAGGGGGTAGGAAATTTCGTCACGAAAGAGGAGACCGCCTTGCGGGACCACCTATAATGGTGATTGGGTTCCAAGTTCTTCTTGAATTGGTTTGTACCTTGCAATGGTGGATAAGACGGGCCTAGACAGAAGACCTAGGACAAGCTGGCAGGTCTGGTCCCCAGATTGATCTTCCCGCACTTGCAGAAAACGGGCGACCAGCTTAAGCAGCAAACGCGGAGTGCATATCATGTCTCTATGTTCTAACCCAGCGATGTTGAAAATAAAGTGTTTGAGACCTGGTATAAATTAAATTGCGTATAGATGGGATTATACTCGGTGTCAAATGCGAGGCCCACACGAAGCAGGTCTGACGGCTTAGAGTGACTGATCACCATCATGAAGATATCTTTGTATAGCTTCATTTGGAGTCTTAGAAAACAGATTCTCCACGAGTCGGATTTTTACTTCTGATGCTTCAAATCGAAGCTATAATCTTACTCTGTATGTTGTGATACATTGAGATCAAAATCGGCGTAACCATAATATGCTCCAGGCAACCGCTCTCGCCGTACTCCGAAGTTCTCATCCTACCTCTTCTCACCACGCCTTCGCCACGATATTAGCAATATCGCCGTTACGTATACAATCACCTCAACGAGTCGGCTTCTTCGCTCAAGACTGGTTCAAGAATGGGGTCACTGGACTCTTCGTGAACCCAAGAGCAGGAGAAGCTCAATGGGCTTTGCAAACATCTGTTGGATGGTTATTTTTGGACTTTATAGTCACCGGACGTTCCGAGAGTGGTATACAAGATGGTTGGTGGGTTCGGGATGAAGTTGTTCCCCAGACCCCACGCTCCGATTTGGTTTGCGGGGAAGGAAAACATGGTGTTGCATGGATTAAGATTGGACGTGGACATTGGGCTTGAATAAAGAGGTACGGCGTGTATCAATGCAATCCCACTGGTTGCTGTCGCCATTTACCTTGTAGATTACCTTCAATGTTACCAACAGATAACCGTGAGCCAGATCTTCTCTGCTTCTTTACCGTTCAATGATATCACAGAGCTGGAGGCGTTGACGGCTGCAGACAGAATGCTTGCCAGCTTACGGTTTTAGACGAGCCCTATCTTATGCAGTGTTGTAGACAATGTATCTGAGTACCTCCTCCTTGTGGTTGTCCCCATGGAAGCCGATTCCTGGAAGTATGAATTAATTCATTGATGATCGTATGCAAGACTAGGCAGATTCTATGCTCCATAGAATCTAACAAAAAGAATCTTCCCATCTTCAATTATAATCATAATGAATTCGACTATGAGGAGTCTGTGTCACTCACTGTGGCTGCAAATTTGCCACACGAGAGGTGAAGAGATCGTTATCGTGGGGCAGCCATCCGAGACGCTCCACAGCATGAGCATTTTTGGGGGATGTGTTGCATTGCAGCCGGGTAGAGCCACTGGCACTGATAGGGCACTGAACTACATGTCAGCTTTGCTACCAAACGAGGTCAATATACCGTTGCAACGTCTCATTGTTACGAGCTCTTTCCACAGTTGCATTGTCCGAGAGAAAACAATACCGGTACCCGATTAGGCGTTTGGAGCTGAGCAAGTCGTCATGGCAGTAGGCGGGTTCCGTGCTATTCCTCCATGGCGATGATTGATGATGCGTCATGGAAATGTTCGAAATACCTCCGTACTTCCTATGCATGTCACCGCTCTTACCCTTCTTGTCGACTGGTACCAGTTGCATTGTCGGCAGCTCCCACCTTCCCAAGACATCCTGAAAATACCCGATGTTTTGCTAAAGTCTGGATCGTGCAGTGACATTGTATGCGCCGCTTAATATGGGGGAACCGGCTGTTCTGTGCCTGAATGCCGAATGGAATCCTCCTTATTGATCTCCTGTTCGTCCAATCTATCTCGGAAAGCAGGAACCGGACTGCTTGAGAAGTCCCATATGAGGCTGCGCCGCGAGACAATGGGGGCTATTTACCGGCATGATGCGAGCTCTTCTAGGATAGGTAAAGACCAAACGGGCAATCTGTGTAGCCGATGTCACGGCTTTTCCAATTGTATGTCTGGCAGAACTCGAGGCGAGTGGATTGCTAGATCAGTGCGTAAGAAGGCAGAACTGTCCAAAGCTCGCGAGACGGTCCGAAAAGCCGGTGAGATCCGCTTTCCCCAAAGATGCAGGCGGTGAGGAACGGGACGAGCTGAAAATCTGGGGAAGGACAATGACTTGGTGGAGGGCCCTCGCTCCTTGGCTTTCCCCGCTATTGCTGTGCCTCGTCTACTGGAGGAGAGAGGGGGGGAAGGCGTGAGCGCGGAGGGGGAAAAAACCACACAGCTCAGCTCGATCACCTCGGGAGCCGGATCTGGTAGACCGAGCAGTCATCAAGGGTGAAAATACTGGTATACCAAGGTTGGCAGCAGCTCCTGGCATGCAGATGTGAAGAGGGGAAATATTTGGGAGATGGACGGACTGCACCAAATGGAGGTTTGGCATTACCTATGGAAGGCAGGTGGGTTTTCAACCCTGGCGTGATGCGATTCTGACCTTGCACCATCCAAGTTGGCCCTGTGCTTCGGACCTATCGGCTGTACGCGTGTATCAAACCTCGATCCTCTAACGTCTCTTTGTCGGGGTATGCCATCTATATGATGATCGTGTTAATATGGCTGACGAGCTCTTCTTCTATTTACATTAGACGTAAACTGTATTTCCTAAATGAAGACCTAATCAAGGATCTCCTTGCATCTTTAAACAAACCCCTATAGGCTGTCGGTTTGGCATGCTGACGAATAAGGTCGGTGTTGTGTCGTATACTTGAATTGTCCATTGACGAGGCAAAGCAGGTACGTTACTTATCCCATGTACGTCAGATATATTACTGCCTGTAAGTCTTTCTACTTATCTTTTCCATAGATTAAATAGCGTCCCAAAATACATCTCCCCCAAAAGTTACGAGGTTTTAGACATGTGCCAAGCTAGATATGATCTTATCTCACCAGACCGCATCCCATGTGTGGATACGAAGGTGGAAAATGTGATGAATCACATCTGTGAAACGTGGGCGCTGGACCTCAGAGGCTCTTGGGATGAGCGATGTAACTAGAGAATGTGGGATGTGGGGTCTGGAGAAGTGTCAAGATAAGGTTGAGATGAAAGAGCCACTGTCATTCGTGGTAATTCCGGTGAAATGAAATAGCCTGAAAAGAAGCGGTCAAAGGCCGGATCGCCATCACCCACAGTGATCTGATACTCTACTACGACCTTTCAGCTTCTTTACCCAAACGAACCTCAGTATGTTGCGACGCTAATGTAGATGACGTGAGAGCTCCGTGGGGTTTCTTATCTTTACGCATACGGTTCATAATCATCTGCATTTGGCGTCCGAAAGAAAATAGATTGCCTAATAAAGCAACCATATTAATTATACCTAAAACAAATGATACGACAAGTTTGGTAATTTACAAGGCATATAATTAGTATTCTTGTCTTTCCAAACTCCTAAACGTATATGTGGAAACCTCTAACTGATGGGAGATATTACCATTGCTAGAGAAACAAGGTGATTTCAGGAAAGCCAGCGACATCATCAGGTGATCTATTCAATGAGACCTCCACGCTAGTGCTTCATGAACTTTCCTTATCAATGACCTTGAAGTGCTGGTTCCAAGATTTTTCTACTCATCAAGGAATCTAAAGTCTACGAAATCATCACATATACCCAAACTGTGCGGCTTATTCTCTTTCGATTTGGAGCCTCCATATCAGCTTTGCGGTTTTACTGTGGGTAAATCATGTTGAATGTGTACACAGCAAAGACAAACACCGCTAGCTGCATTGCTTCTTTGGGTTTTGTTGTTCTTAGACTAATTCTTTTGTTGTTCTTTCCTTATCAGGATATCCTCCATGCCTCACCCCTTTCCATGACCGAGGAAGGTGGACCAGCTCATATAGATACTCCTTTAAGCAATGACTTGATATCATAACTTAAAACATGTGTTCCGTTAGTCTAGTGGTGAAGACGCTTGCTTCACATAGTTACGCAAGAGGTCGTCGGTTCAAATCCGACACGGAGCAGTCCCTTATTTTGGCCCTAGTATCTTTCATTTTGGCCGCAGGACAGTATTTTCGTAGCCATTCTGGCACATGTAAATACGGCATGGCTATTAGATAACTGAGACATATAGCTCATATTTGGATTACTCGGACCCGTCGACAAAGATACAAAGAAACCGTTGCACGACATGCTCCTGGAAGAATTCCTGACTGGAGAAAGATAGGGTGTTAAGGGAGGATGATCGACTATCGACAAGGTCGGTAATTAAACTTCCGTACCGAGTAGGGTGGAATGAGACGGTGCACCACGTCGTTCCTTTATGTGCGTGCGTGTGTGTGTGTGCTTCTGGCAGGTAGGCGCGATCATGACGTTGTGCAAGCATGCTTGAGATAGCCGTACGCCCCGATGGCGGAGAAGTTGAGGTTAACGGAACGTCCTCCGATCTATAGCGCCAGTTTTGACTTGTTGGGCGTGATCCTTTGCTGGCTATGCTGGTCGTTATCAAACAAATTAAGAGCGGGCCAGGCTATTAGATTGTGATTTGTAGGATATGCCTGACTTAGCAGAAGAGGAGACGGAAGTAAGTGAGTCGAGCTGCAACTTGCATTCCCTCCTCTGCCCGCGACAAGAGACACATTCAATTCTCGTATAATCCTTTCAATATCCGAAACACATCTCAAACGGGCAGGTGTTTTGACCTCCACTATTTTCTGTTTAGAGAGAAAACAGTTTGCTATAGCATGTAACCTCTCATTCTCAGAATAACTCTCTTCACAATTAGTGGAAACTATATTTCTCCAGCTTTCAATAGAGCCGCGTTCCAAGTACCATTGTGTACCCCCAGACTCTGCTTAATAGTCCTCTTTGTGGGGACTCTCGATCTGCCTAAATGAGCGGTTATGCATCCTCCACCTACCCCTTTCCCGAAACGGGCCGCTAAGCGAGATCGTGGTAGTGAAGGAAGAGTTGTAGTTACATTCTTAAAACAAATGCAAAAAGCCAAATAGCCGAACCATGGAACAAGAGATCTTGGACGGGAGTTCGACATCGCGTGCTGGTGTGTCATCGCAGTGTTGTGCTTACTGTGAAGAGATCCATGATGTTAGTTCGCTTGGATGTTCTCTATTGAGCGCCTACTTAGGCGGCTAGAATTGAAATAGAGAAGCTGATTAGCCGCTTAGCCGCACGCCTGGATATGGCTAGTCGCTTGGATGGAAGGGCAGGTGGGTGAATTCCATATCTGTGTTGAGATTGCTGATGGGCGATGGTAAAATTTAGGTAAAGGAACCTTGATCAGTTCTTTCGGTGTCTGATAGACTGAATTCCGGGAACGACGAAACCGGTATGAGCTCCGTGCCTGGTGAGTGATTTTCCAGAGGTATACCGTATTCGATGCTAAATGCGAGGAATCTGACGGATATTCTGGTAGCTTGAGCGTTCTAAACAGAAGAGTGAGGGGACGTGGCGATTATGGAATAAAGGGATCAGTCTTTGAAAACGAGCCTGCAATAGCCGAACATCCTTTCCCAACTGAGGACTCACTACAGGTGGTATATGAAATGCATGTGAATTTGAGAAACAACGAGGGGAGAATGTATTTAGTTGGTCCAGATCTAGGCCACCGGGACAGGCTTTGGTCTTTGACGGAGTACAGTATAGGAATGCTAGGGATAGATGGAATATACATATTTAGGGTAGCACCAGACTGGGTGATTTTCGTGTTTATCATACGGGGAGGATATGCAACTCGCACTCAACTGAAAGGAAGTACCCATTACCAGAGGGTACTTGCATGGGTCAGAAAGGATGCAGATGAATGATCATTCCCCGTATATTAAATCAAGGCCCGATCCGTCTTGACGCTAAGTTCAGCCAGACACCAGCAATAACGGTAAATATTCGCTTCAACAAGAGGTGTATTTGCTGGATCGTTGCTTACGAGCAAGAGGGGTAGGAAATTTCGTCACGAAAGAGGAGACCGCCTTGCGGGACCACCTATAATGGTGATTGGGTTCCAAGTTCTTCTTGAATTGGTTTGTACCTTGCAATGGTGGATAAGACGGGCCTAGACAGAAGACCTAGGACAAGCTGGCAGGTCTGGTCCCCAGATTGATCTTCCCGCACTTGCAGAAAACGGGCGACCAGCTTAAGCAGCAAACGCGGAGTGCATATCATGTCTCTATGTTCTAACCCAGCGATGTTGAAAATAAAGTGTTTGAGACCTGGTATAAATTAAATTGCGTATAGATGGGATTATACTCGGTGTCAAATGCGAGGCCCACACGAAGCAGGTCTGACGGCTTAGAGTGACTGATCACCATCATGAAGATATCTTTGTATAGCTTCATTTGGAGTCTTAGAAAACAGATTCTCCACGAGTCGGATTTTTACTTCTGATGCTTCAAATCGAAGCTATAATCTTACTCTGTATGTTGTGATACATTGAGATCAAAATCGGCGTAACCATAATATGCTCCAGGCAACCGCTCTCGCCGTACTCCGAAGTTCTCATCCTACCTCTTCTCACCACGCCTTCGCCACGATATTAGCAATATCGCCGTTACGTATACAATCACCTCAACGAGTCGGCTTCTTCGCTCAAGACTGGTTCAAGAATGGGGTCACTGGACTCTTCGTGAACCCAGAGCAGGGAGGCTCAATGGGCTTTGCAAACATCTGTTGGATGGTTATTTTTGGACTTTATAGTCACCGGACGTTCCGAGAGTGGTATACAAGATGGTTGGTGGGTTCGGGATGAAGTTGTTCCCAGACCCCACGCTCCGATTTGGTTTGCGGGGAAGGAAAACATGGTGTTGCATGGATTAAGATTGGACGTGGACATTGGGCTTGAATAAAGAGGTACGGCGTGTATCAATGCAATCCCACTGGTTGCTGTCGCCATTTACCTTGTAGATTACCTTCAATGTTACCAACAGATAACCGTGAGCCAGATCTTCTCTGCTTCTTTACCGTTCAATGATATCACAGAGCTGGAGGCGTTGACGGCTGCAGACAGAATGCTTGCCAGCTTACGGTTTTAGACGAGCCCTATCTTATGCAGTGTTGTAGACAATGTATCTGAGTACCTCCTCCTTGTGGTTGTCCCCATGGAAGCCGATTCCTGGAAGTATGAATTAATTCATTGATGATCGTATGCAAGACTAGGCAGATTCTATGCTCCATAGAATCTAACAAAAGAATCTTCCCATCTTCAATTATAATCATAATGAATTCGACTATGAGGAGTCTGTGTCACTCACTGTGGCTGCAAATTTGCCACACGAGAGGTGAAGAGATCGTTATCGTGGGGCAGCCATCCGAGACGCTCCACAGCATGAGCATTTTTGGGGGATGTGTTGCATTGCAGCCGGGTAGAGCCACTGGCACTGATAGGGCACTGAACTACATGTCAGCTTTGCTACCAAACGAGGTCAATATACCGTTGCAACGTCTCATTGTTACGAGCTCTTTCCACAGTTGCATTGTCCGAGAGAAAACAATACCGGTACCCGATTAGGCGTTTGGAGCTGAGCAAGTCGTCATGGCAGTAGGCGGGTTCCGTGCTATTCCTCCATGGCGATGATTGATGATGCGTCATGGAAATGTTCGAAATACCTCCGTACTTCCTATGCATGTCACCGCTCTTACCCTTCTTGTCGACTGGTACCAGTTGCATTGTCGGCAGCTCCCACCTTCCCAAGACATCCTGAAAATACCCGATGTTTTGCTAAAGTCTGGATCGTGCAGTGACATTGTATGCGCCGCTTAATATGGGGAACCGGCTGTTCTGTGCCTGAATGCCGAATGGAATCCTCCTTATTGATCTCCTGTTCGTCCAATCTATCTCGGAAAGCAGGAACCGGACTGCTTGAGAAGTCCCATATGAGGCTGCGCCGCGAGACAATGGGGGCTATTTACCGGCATGATGCGAGCTCTTCTAGGATAGGTAAAGACCAAACGGGCAATCTGTGTAGCCGATGTCACGGCTTTTCCAATTGTATGTCTGGCAGAACTCGAGGCGAGTGGATTGCTAGATCAGTGCGTAAGAAGGCAGAACTGTCCAAAGCTCGCGAGACGGTCCGAAAAGCCGGTGAGATCCGCTTTCCCCAAAGATGCAGGCGGTGAGGAACGGGACGAGCTGAAAATCTGGGGAAGGACAATGACTTGGTGAGGGGGCCCTCGCTCCTTGGCTTTCCCCGCTATTGCTGTGCCTCGTCTACTGGAGGGAGAGAGGGGAAAGGCGTGAGCGCGGAGGGGGGAAAAACAACCACACAGCTCAGCTCGATCACCTCGGGAGCCGGATCTGGTAGACCGAGCAGTCATCAAGGGTGAAAATACTGGTATACCAAGGTTGGCAGCAGCTCCTGGCATGCAGATGTGAAGAGGGGAAATATTTGGGAGATGGACGGACTGCACCAAATGGAGGTTTGGCATTACCTATGGAAGGCAGGTGGGTTTTCAACCCTGGCGTGATGCGATTCTGACCTTGCACCATCCAAGTTGGCCCTGTGCTTCGGACCTATCGGCTGTACGCGTGTATCAAACCTCGATCCTCTAACGTCTCTTTGTCGGGGTATGCCATCTATATGATGATCGTGTTAATATGGCTGACGAGCTCTTCTTCTATTTACATTAGACGTAAACTGTATTTCCTAAATGAAGACCTAATCAAGGATCTCCTTGCATCTTTAAACAAACCCCTATAGGCTGTCGGTTTGGCATGCTGACGAATAAGGTCGGTGTTGTGTCGTATACTTGAATTGTCCATTGACGAGGCAAAGCAGGTACGTTACTTATCCCATGTACGTCAGATATATTACTGCCTGTAAGTCTTTCTACTTATCTTTCCATAGATTAAATAGCGTCCCAAAATACATCTCCCCCAAAAGTTACGAGGTTTTAGACATGTGCCAAGCTAGATATGATCTTATCTCACCAGACCGCATCCCATGTGTGGATACGAAGGTGGAAAATGTGATGAATCACATCTGTGAAACGTGGGCGCTGGACCTCAGAGGCTCTTGGGATGAGCGATGTAACTAGAGAATGTGGGATGTGGGGTCTGGAGAAGTGTCAAGATAAGGTTGAGATGAAAGAGCCACTGTCATTCGTGGTAATTCCGGTGAAATGAAATAGCCTGAAAAGAAGCGGTCAAAGGCCGGATCGCCATCACCCACAGTGATCTGATACTCTACTACGACCTTTCAGCTTCTTTACCCAAACGAACCTCAGTATGTTGCGACGCTAATGTAGATGACGTGAGAGCTCCGTGGGGTTTCTTATCTTTACGCATACGGTTCATAATCATCTGCATTTGGCGTCCGAAAGAAAATAGATTGCCTAATAAAGCAACCATATTAATTATACCTAAAAACAATGATACGACAAGTTTGGTAATTTACAAGTGCAAATATTAAAGGTCTTCGTTGTGGCTCCTTACCTGAACTAAACAGTGTTGTCAGTGTTCTAGATTCTTTAGTAGTAGCTATATCTCCTATGTAATGCGCCTATAGGTAAAGTTAGTATAACTCGGCACATAGAATCTGCAAGCAAGAGCACTTACCGATCAAAGGTAGAGGAGCCGCTCTAACGACTGAAGAGCTCGAAGCAAGAAGAAGCCAGCTAAGTTCTTTACAAAGACCAGTCCGATATTGGCTCCCGAAAACACAAGCATTGACGCTATCAAAATTGGCCGTCGACCCCAACGCTCGGATAAAGGCGTCGACAAGAAAGGCGCAATTCCATGAACTGCCACATGTACAGTGACTGTCAATAGCCCGACACACCCATTTATGCCAAATTCTAAACACAATTAGCTATGCTACATCCAAGAGTATATACAACATACCTCTACAACAGCAGTAATCGCAGGAAAGTATATACTTCCTGACATTGGCGACAGGAGTCCAGCCACGGACACAAGACAAGTCAATAATATCTTCTTCTTGAAGCAGAATACGTGAAATGGAGGCTCAGGCAGCCTTTTATCAACATTAACTCGTCTTTGATTCTCCTCGTATGCTCGAGT
Source organism: Chalara sp. BL73 (assembly GCA_918026815.1). NCBI lineage: Eukaryota > Fungi > Ascomycota > Leotiomycetes > Helotiales > Chalara > Chalara sp. BL73. The sequence goes on along the minus strand of CAKJVC010000013.1, from coordinate 550,939 downwards.
CTGGATTGCAGGAACAGGTCCTTGAAGCTCGCAAGAGGTTCTGAGTGCAAGAATGGTTGTCTTCGATAATCGCGGGCCGACTTGGACATCTGAAATCGGTTTCTTGGCACATTTCTGTGATTTCTAATATCTTCATCATACAATCGATATGAAGGAGTCGGAGACTCTGGATTGTCATCATTATCGTAGCGAACCCTTTTCTGAGGTAGAAAAAGCGGCGGCGGCGATAGAGGTGAGATCTGAGCAGGTTCTATCGAGTTCCGGATGGAACCTGGACGACTCTGGGTATTGACAGTGAGCTTCTGATACTCTTGGTCTCTGAGAAGTTCTTCCACATCGGTAAACACCTTGATGCTCTGTGACGTTAACGATGATAGCCTCCCATAGCTTTGGTAGCGGACTCCAGTCTGCGACCTGTATTTCGAGTCCTTGGCAGAGTACACTTTTCTGCTCAGGCTAAGAGCTTGATCCGAAGAGGCCTCCATGTGCGCAGATTATGTAGCAGGTATCCAAAGTGATTTGTGCTGTACAACAGACAAATCATTGAATTCCGGTAAAATTCGAGGACATGACAGTGTATAAGGTACTTGAATCTGTCAGCAGTTGTAATAGCGTTTAGCCACGTTCACGGAGAGAACCCACTGATTTGCAGGCTGGCATGATTCCACAGACATCTCCATGGACTGTGCTGTGTAACGTGTTTGAGATGGATCGCGAATAATAGTACAAAGAGCCCAAACGTCAGTTCACGGAGACGAGTGATTCCCTTTAGGGATAGAGACATGGGCCGCGCATATCGGATCCAAGAGGGGACGATCTTAACGTTGAGCTTGATGGGCTAAAAGCATCATCGTGGGGCCACGGGATCCAGTAGCTTTCTCGCCGAAGGAGATGGAGAAGACCGAAGCGCGGGTCTAGTACTTATGATCTGCGAACCGAAACGTGGGGCAAGTCGCAAAATTTCGAGCAGAAGTAATCACTGAAACAGCACGGACATTGTTTGAAGCAGTAGGATGCAGATTTGGGGAGTTTTGAGACGCGCTCTCCACCTGAAACTTCTCAGCTGGGCTGTGCGCGGAGGGCTACTGGAAAGACATGATCGGGAAAATCCCAAATATTATGCACTTTTTATTGGAATCATAGATCTTGGAAAGCAATAGATGCGGATCTGAAAGTGTGATGGAAAGAAAGGTAATGATATCGAGGCTGGACGTGAGGTAGAGGTGTACTGAGGTTGTAATTGCCCTGCGCTAGCCCCAATTGGACATGTCTTGGCGCTCTACCTCGTCTCCACATCAAACTTGGACTGCAGTCTCATCACTGTCGTTTCCTTAGCTTCATACAGATGCCGAACAAGTGTCGTCTTTAGCTTTCACCCACATTCTCTTCTGTAGACACTCGGTCTTATTAGGATCATCTGCCGCCTCAACACGGCAATGTCATGCGATCCCGGAAGGTGGGCTTTCCGGAGCCATGATGCATCCCATCCACAGAGCTGGCTTTCAAATGCCGGTGGATTCGATATCTGTGACTTGAGGTTCTTCTGTTGCTTGGGGTGAACTTATCCAATCGTTTCAAGGTTAAAGACTTCAGCAGGCTAGGTGCCATTTATATATGATATTATTATGATTTATCTTCTCATTCGTACAGGCATTCTTCATCTAGGCTAGTTCTATCAGACCATCATCCAATACTCTATGGATCACTTCAGAGCGGCATACCAGAATCTAATCCGATACTTATCTTGTGTGTTAAGGGTGAGGTGCTGGCCACATTCCTAGCCCGTTGACACCACTCTCCCACCACTCTCATCTATTGCCAGTGAAGATCTAAATTTCTAGTTTCGTTTGTGCAACATGCTATATTCGCCAAGCACACGCACCACTCTAAGTAACCAATCTAGCTCATCAGCCAATTTGCATCCCGTTCACTTTCTCCTCTCAACCCGCTCTATAATGGTGTCAATATCTTCTCCCTTGGCGACTCTCTTCCAGTATTCTTCAATCTCTCTCGGATAACCCGTCTCCTCAAAGGGAACCCTCCATTCTGATGTGTGGCTGTCAGCTATGTTTAAATACCTTTCCATTCGTTCGTGACGAAGTCCGTCTCTGTCCGAAGCAAAATGGATCAAAAGAGCGCCGGGTCGCGCATGATATGCGTACTCTTTCCTCTTTGGTGGCGGTGGAGGAAATGCGTTGAACCACCTCTGAGGTACTCGCGCAGTTACGTTTCGGTTGTGCTCCTGTTCACTAATCAGCCAGACTACTTTTGGAGTGCATGCAACTACGTTCAGATTACTTACATAATTAAGGAGTTCCTCCATCGCTGACTGCTCCGAGTAAATGAGCTTCACCTCTGGTCTGTAGAATGGCAATGACATTGCATGTGTGAAAAGTCTCAAGGACCATTCGCATACCCTGAGGAAGAACACTCCGTTGTTCAATCCATGCCTATCATTAGTGACAATGATGTTGATGTGTTCAAAGCCAGATGGAGGAAGAAATATGTCAAGTGGTATGTGTGGATTCATAAGTACAGTATCTCTGTCTAGCCACCTGCCAAAAGTTAGTGCTGCAGGCAAGCGCAGGGCTCTCAAAGACAAACATTAGCCACTTCAGTCGCTCATTTTCAGGCTTGGACAGTTCTTGACTTAGGACTGTGAATATATATGCGTGTTTCGACCAAAAGTCCGCCGAGTAATCTTTCTTTTAGAACAAACTGGGCATAACCACGCTCTCGATTATGTTCTTGGTGAGAATATATGGCTCTTTCAAAGGTTTCATCACTGCCTCCGAAGGATACTGTGACCTTGCCGATAGTAGCTGCCAGTGGAATTCCAGGGGTTTGGGTATTCTCGCCAGACTTGTGAGGAATCTCAATATTTGTCGTTCCGACTTCGATACATGGCTGCCTTGATAAGAAGAATGCATTTCGGCCGTCCTGCCGCCACGTGAGGTAGGATAATATGACTATTATGCAAACCAAAAAATAGTAGACGGTCTCGACTTCCTCGCCAAGATACCCATTGAGGAAATAAAGCTGATCAATGGCACTGCAAGAAGGATCTCAAACGGTACCTTTTGAAGCCACGATTATCGGGGATAATGATGGTGGCCAATTCATCGGTAGAAAAACATCTTCGCCAGCAAAAGGTGCACATTTGACAATGAGGAATCAAGGAGCAGCTGAAAGGGGCCGCTCCTTAGACTTGTGAAGTATTTTTGCTTATTCTGGGCTTTTCTTGACGCCTCCAAACATTGGTCCAGGATAACAACATATCTAGTTGCGGCTCGTATGCGGGTGCCGGCATGAGCTGTTACTCAGTTTGGCGTAGCTCATTGGAAGAGTGTGCATCCAAGGGGCATGTCGACCAACCCCAGCCTTTCTCGCTTCAGCCAAGGTGTTTCGTGGCGTGCTGAGCGGGAGTGTTTACCATCATGCCATTCAGCTGTCACGTGTCGCTGCCATTTCCACAAGGCAAGACATGGCAGAAATGGCTATTTGTCCATATATTTCAATATAAGGTTTATTTTTGTTATTTGAACTTAGTGAATTGTGCGAACACTTTGTGTGGCTACGAATTTTCGCAATTTGGTATACCAAGCCTACACGGAGCCAACCATTATTAATTGAATGTAAATTTCGAAGTATTTGCAGAGATATCCAGTAATGAAAAAAAAATCGATGTTGATCCTGTGATAATAGTTAAAATTTTGCCCCATCAGTTACGTATCCTCACATGAGCCTTTGGTTTATATAATCTTCCCATCAGTATAGTGAGAGGCTAATTCGCCACCACTACCGTACTATCGTTGTTTTCCTGTTGATTATTTGAAAAGGCATTACAATCAGACTTCTTCACATCTGAACCGCTGTTAATCAGGTATGGGAATGAGACTTGCTGTAAGTTTGTTAGGTTCCGATTTTAAAAGCACCAACAGTGGGTGTAGTTACTCTGTACGCACCTTCAAATTTAACCGAAAACACACCAAAATCGCTCTTTTTACGACATTATAACTTAACAAATTTATATTATAAAGATATCTTGTATTACATATATAGACTTCTATTGATTTGGAAAGCAAATTTTGCTAAAAAAAGTTGCTTTAAGTTTTTAAGTTTTACAAATATTCAAAAGCATTAATTTCGCTAACAAATCTGTAGTACAAAATCGTATAATCTTAAATATTTCTATACTACTTTTTTTTTTACACATCTAATTTATAGAAACTAATATTGGTACTTATTTCCACTTCTTTCATTAGTTTTAAAAAATATTATTAATAGAATGCCCTATTATAAACATACAAAGTTGGTGGTATTTGGTGTGTTTTCGGTTAAATTTAGTGAGTGCGTACAGAGTAAGTACACCCCCTGTTGGCACGAAAATGCTGCTTAATAATAATGTGGTAACTTTTGCTGACTCATCATTTAACGAGAACAATTTTGTTTCAATTTGTGCGTATGTACCGGAAACCATTACATTGACAAAGCTGACTTGAAACAAGGGTTCCGAGATATCGATCAAATTTTGGCCATATATGGAGATCGATTCCGTCGGACAAGTTTTGTATATCTCCTTGATGATAATTAGACACTTTAAATTATGGGTGCTTGCTCTGCAAATTGATCTAGAGCGCATGGCTTAGGACAAACATGCCACTAACTTCTCTTTGCTTGTATGCTTATTTCGTTTTTTCTTCCTTGGGAATAGCACTGTCGCTACATTTCCAAGCCAGGAGTTAAGATTGTGTCTGCTCTGAGGCTGTCTGACACTGATTTTATTTGCTTAAAGTTGTAATATTTGTTTTATTTGCTTTCCTTTGAAATTATTACAAATTCAAACACAACCCCGAGCAAAACTTCAAGCTATAATTTCGGTGTGTGTTTGGCAATTGAGTTCTTCATTACTCTTCCGTTTCTCTAATATGGAATGTTGTCTTATCCCTGCTTCGCTAGTCACTCTTTTCCATTTTCTCTCTCAGCGATAGTGAAATTACTGGCCATGTGAGCTTTTCAAAGCGGTAACGCTGAAGCAAGCCGGGACATTGCTTCAAAGGAATATGGTTTCTTACTTCTGTCTAATGAATATCTGCTTTTTGATCATGATCAATATTAGGGCGTTGCCGCCAGGAATGCAGGTTGAGGAATCTAGAACCTAGCCCATACCATCTCTCAGGTATGTGAACTATTATGTTCGAGCTACAGCTTGTGGAAGCTCATTTGATCAGGAGCATACCGATCAATACCTATGTACTATGTTAAATCCATCTTTGAAGAAAGTTTCTCTCTCCTTGCCCTAACATGCAAACGGTCAGCTTACTCACGATGGGGCATCTTACGTACGGTCCGTCGAAGAATTACAACTTGAAAAAAAGACGGACAGTAGCTGTGGCCTGTGTTTTCTTGGTTGCTATCAGTATTCTCGGCCTACACGTTCAAAGAACTCAATTTGGCAATGGAATATATACATATGACGTTAGCGATGTGCGGAATGAGACACTCGGGGTGAGTATCAAGTAATAAATCGATGATAGAACACGCTGAGACCGCGGTCCTTCCAGTTCGCCAAAGTATTCGTCCTGTCTTTGCCCGGTCGTAGCGACAAAAGAGACGCGATAACACTCGCAGCTTCGTTAACTGGCATAACGTTCGATTGGATTGATGGAGTTAATGGGAAAGCAATACCACAGAAAGCCTTGCCTAATGTATGACACTCAATATGGCCCTAATACCTCTACCTGTACTCATGGTACTCAAAGACAAAGTTGACTGACAAATGTAGGGATGGCCAAAGGACCAGAGTAGCAGTACACTTGGATGCTGGAGGGCACATATGAACACCATGCAAAAGTGAGTTCACATATGATACTCCTTTATGATAAGTCAAGGCTCACTCTCGCAACAAGGATTGTAAAGGAGCAGATTCCTAGTGCTCTCATACTGGAAGATGACGCAGACTGGGACGTCTTCCTGAAGTCTCAGCTATTTGAGCTTGCCCAAGGCACGCGATTTCTGCAAGATGCAAATAACACGGCCCGTAAAACCTCGAGTCCATACGGAGATGACTGGGACTTGATATGGGTTGGCCATTGCGGGACAAGAAATCGAGAAACAGAGGACGGCAGATACTATGTAATTCAGGACGATCCGACTGCAGTAAGTGTCACTTATAATTCATGCTGGATCACACAATTTCGTCGCGTATCACCGAAAAGAAAAACAGTTATCTAAGTATACGTAGATCCCACAGCGACTTTGGGCCTACGCAAGAAGGCAACCTAACCTAACACCTCCAGCATTGAGAGGTACCCACAGGAGAGTAATTTACGAGCCACTCCGCGGCCTTTGCACCTACGGGTATGCTGTATCACTACGAGGGGCGCGACGCTTGTTGTATCATCAAGCTTTAGCAGGTCATGCTGCCGCGTCAGACAAAGCTCTTCAGAGAATATGCAATAGCAGATTCATGGGGTTCAAATGCTTCGCTCCATATCCTGCCATAATCAGCAGCCATAAAGCCGCTGGAGCAACCTCCAAGGACTCGGATCGGGAAGACACTCGAGGCGGGTTTCGTGCGCATGGGATAACAGAACAAATCGTTTATTCAACGAGATTGAATTTAAAACAATTGGTGGGTGGTGCTGGTGTTGTAAAAAGTCAGTGGCCAAAAGGCAGCATGTTTCCCAGCGCCAATTTATCGATGGGAATACCACGTGGTCATGGGATCTTTGTGACTACTCAAGAGTACAAGCCATTTCCTAGGCCAGATTAGGGAATTAAATTATGAGTTTGAGATATCTGCTGCCGCTGCTGCAAGAGTGGTGAGTATTCGATCCTAGCCGGATGTTTACTCCTTGCTTACTTGGCATTATGCATTGATTCAGATGTGTATCTTTTTGGGCTGAGACCATCAGCCTCTGATCGTGATATTTTATGATTTGTGACTAATCTCCCGATATCACATTTTCTGTTTTGGACTCTAGGAAAATAAATTCCACTAACATGCTTCTTAAAATACGATCTCTCAAGTGCTGGGGTTTCCTAATTAACAGTTCCTGTCCTTCGTAGTTGAACCTAAGTGAAAAGATGAAGCATTCACGATTTTCGCCCCGAGTGATAGCATTTATCACGCTCACATGTATTGTCATCTTTATATTGCAGGTTGAATGGATCCATGGTGTGACTTTTTGATGTTCAGAATCCGTACCGCCAGGCGAGTGTGTGGCCAATGCAGTTGACACCCAAAACCATTGCTCCTCGGATTCAGGGGTCCGAAATATGGTCTTCCAACCTCAAAGATATACAAAATGCAACCCTTGGGGTAAGATGGACTCATCAATGTTCTAACAGCAAAGACTAAATTTTCACAGTTTCAAAAGATATATGTGCTCTCTATGCCTACGAGAAGGGATAAAAGAGATGCCTTGACTCTCTCGGCATATTTTTCTGGACTCGAACTTGAATTCGTTGACGGCGTGAATGGTTCTGAAGTGTCTACGAAAGAATATCCAAATGTAACAGAAGGAACCCCCATGTTTCAACAACTATCTAACGCAGCAAACAGAACTGGGACATGAGTGAGCCGATAGGCACAATTGGTTGTTGGAGGGGACACATGGATATTTACTCGAAGTATAATTCGACACTCACCTTCGCAGAACTAGAACTCGTCCCTAATCGATTCTTTTTAGGATGATCCGGGATCGAGTACAAACAGCGATGATAATGGAAGATGACGTTGACTGGGACGTCATGATAAAAGCTCAGATGACAGATTTTGCGCGCGGCACCAGACATATTCAGCGAGCAAGCCACTCAACATTCTCTCCATATGGTGATGGCTGGGACATTCTTGCAACTGGGCACTGCGGGTTACAGAACAAAATGAAAGAGGACCAAGACTACTGGGTAACTGATGAGGACCCAACCGTCTTACATTACGAGTAAGTCTGTGAAGCTGCTCTGAGCACGGGCCGTGAGTCATTCTGCGGAATCCACCACCTGATGAGATTCCTATCTACAGATTATCGTACATCTATATTACGCAATTGCTGACTTGGCGTATCGCGTAGTCTTAGAACTTGGTCAAGAACCCCGAATTTGACACCATCTATTCTCTCTGGCAATAGAACTCGACTCGTCCTAAGCGTGCATCGCTTTACATGCCTTGCATCATACGCAATTACCTTGGAAGGAGCTGCTAGGGTTGTCTATGATCAAAGTGTCCTCCAGAATGCCAAACCAATAGACTTGGCTCTCGCACAGATATGTGCAAAAAGCATGTATGGTTTCAATACGTGCTTAGGCGCTTATCCAATGATCACGGGAGTCCATCAGGTAAATTTCTTCCCTTACACAGTGCTTATCAAAATAATTAAAAAGATAAAAGCAAGCTAATTCTACAATCTATAATGCATTAGCCAGCAGGTGACCCCATGAAGAACTCCGATCGTTCGGATCATCCTTCTGGCCCTCCCAACACAGTATCTCTTTCTAGGAACCTTGTGTTTCCAACCCGCTTGAATTTAGGGACGCTTTTGAAAGGTGAGACTGTGGTCAAATCCCAGCATCCACAGAAAGCTTTGGCGCAAGAAATTGACATCTCGACTTTTGAGCTACCAAAAGGAAAGCCAGTGTTCATTAAAGCAAGCGAGTACGCCGCGAAATGAAAGCATAAGATACAGCTATAGTGTCGTAGAATAGAGAAGACAATGTATATATACAGGACAATAAGTATCACCTTAACACAGTTATATAAAAAGTTGTCCCGGAGTGATATCAGCTAAGAATTTTACAAGCGCCGTTCTGCAATATTCAAGTGAGCCCAATAACCCTTGAATAGCAACCTAGTATGTCCTAGGTTTCCCAACCATTGGAGCTTTGGTAGTGTTGTTTACGCACTTTGAGAAATGGTGTGGAGAATTAAAAGCGACGATATTCCGGATAGAGCCTTTGCAAGCTCTATCAAAGAATGCCCACATCGACGTCTGTTCAGTTCTGCCCTCTCTCCATACCCACCAATAGATGAATGAATTTGGATTATTTTTAAACTGTATTTACTTTTGGTTTGTTTTTATAACTTTGTTTTTTATAACCTTCTAATGCTAATAATAAATCTTAGAGTTTCGATTTATCAAGTATAACAAAGGGGGTGTTTTTCAAGGAAAAAAACTATACAAAGTTTATAATAGTTTAGCGTTTTAGAAACTTCAATTGTATAATACGTATGCATATGTTACGGCCAAGTATATTCTTGATATAGGAATTACAATATTCTGGGTAGGTGTATCGCCTATCGCTGGTTGGGTATACTATTTAGTTGAGAACAAAGGAAATCTGTCCGCCTATATAGAACCTTCGCAATGCTAAACCCATGGGCGCCTTCATGCTGGACCTACTAGGTCCATTGTCCTTCGCGCGACCTTACAACAGCCTTATTACCCTGTTTAAGAGTGTACAGGCGTTTCTGGATTTTCCGGGGGAGCGAACTGGCCTTGGAAGGCACTCGATTTCTAGGACGCTACACGCCAAGGCTGTTTGTTGTTGCATAATAGTGTAAAAATTAAAAGGAAATAAGTATAGTTATAATCAGAAACAAAACTTAGCTTTAGATTAACAAAAATATAGTAAGCACCGTTTAATTTATTGTGAATTGAGTTTAAAAAAAAAACACAGTGCAGCAGTTACTAAGCTGCTGTTTTCGGGGGGTTAGTCGCTATTTTAAAAGGTATGCTAATTGGTTTTCGGCTAATTCTTCTAAGCTTCAAAGTACTTAAATGTTTAGATATATCGACAACCAAGCTAAACTCCTAATATTGGGCCTAGTTATATTATACAATAGTAATAGTCATCTCCTTACTCCCCATGAAGTTTTCGTTTCTATCGGTACCATGAAACAAGCCTCTACGTATCCACAACTGTTTTCCTTCCTCCTCTTTCAGGGCAATTTTACTTACTACTAAACCAGAAATGAGCCTGACGCCACCGCCAAGTGAATCAAACGAACAAAGCAAAAGAGCATGCAAGTGTACCTGTTTTTGCAGGAAGACTTTTGGGTCGTCGGGGTAGAAGATGAATATCTCTGGACTTGTAGAGGGTTCTAGGATTGGGTGAGAAAGAGGTACCAGCTCTGGCTCTTCATCACCTAATATCATCCTAAACTTCATAGACTGATTCTTCTGCTTGCGAGCAAAACAAACCGCTGGCTGCATAAATCCCGAAATGGTAAGGTGTCCTGCAATAACCTCCCCAAACCGCATGCCCTCTAAGGCTCTTCTCACAGTGCATTCTTCAACTTTGACATATATCTCAATATCTTTAGGCATCCCAAAACGATGCCCGAACCAGGTTGGGCCATTAAGACTAGCCCAGGACCAAGATGGGGCTATGTATTGATTCGTGTTCCTGAGTTGAGAAAAGTCGTCATCGTCTGAGTAATGTGCAAACCACATAAGACATCGGGGAAGATATGATTCCCAAAGTCCAGCAACGTATCCATCTCCCAGAACATGGCTGAAGTATTCTGCGATTGCAGAAATAGCCGGGAGAGTATCAGAGCGAAATGTAGCCGTTCGCATTGAATAAGTCTCAACAATCTTAGTCCAAGCCTCCAGCGCATCCCAAGATACGTCTTCCCCTTTTACTTCGCTCAATGGTGCTATCTTCTGAGTATGACTAAGATCTAGACCTAGATCATCGATTTTCCCCCCATCGGCGTTAAAAGTGGTTTTACATTGCCAGCGTATACGATACGAATCGTAAGTCAGTACCCGTGGCGATAAAATATCTTCTTGCAAAGCCCAAGCTCTTGTATTGAGCGGTTCAGAGGAAGCTCGATATGTCGTGAATTGCCTAGCAGAAATTGTACTTATTGAATTATCATCACCTGAGGAAAATGGTAATAAAAACCACTCGGGATCCTCCTCCCGTCGAATTCTCTTTTCGAGAAAACCGTCCTTGACACCTTTTGCTGAACTGGCTGCGATTGTAAGAATGGCGCTGGAGTAAATAGAACCCATTTTCCGGATCTCGCATGCTTTATCTTCTGATGAATCTTGGATGATGCATAGAGCGTCTATCCAAAGATACTGGAACCCCAACCTGCGGCAAACCAGAATAGCATCTTTAATCGTTTGAGAGCTTGAAGTTAGTGGTACTCCGTGAGTATATGTTTCCAAAGTTGCGGTTGTTAAAACGGCTGGCTGAGGACCACCCCAACAATAGCTGAGAGCTACATAAGGAGCCATTTTTCCTAACGAGATACATAATTTTACTAATCCATCGCTTTCAATTGTTCGAAGATCGAGAACACGAGTTGGTAATGGTACTAATGTATTCAAGCATTTATCGTGGGAATCTAAGCATGTGGAAATCCATGATTTCGCAAGGTCAAATGCGGCTTCCGAATTCACATCTGGATTCTCAGGTCTTGTTTCCACGAATGAAAAGGCCGGATCATCTATCATGCATTAGCAAGATTCTCATATAAAGCACCGACTTGTGGAGTCACTAAAGACTTCAGTTTCCTTTGGAATTAAAACCCTCTATCATCTCAGGTAGTGTGGGTAATTTAACTCTGAGCATCTCAGAAATATGAAATACTAATATAGATACCAAGATAGAATGCCTCAAGTACTGTGAGCAATTCAAAGCAAGAAACTTCTTGCGAAACCTGGTACGACAACATCATGTACTATCACCCAGTATGTCCGGAAATGGTGCCTGAACGCCAATATACCTAAGCTCTTGGAAGAGTGTTCTAAATAAAAAAGAATATCATGTACTACCTCTCTCTGCCACAACATCAAGCCACTAAAGCACTATGGAGTTAGCCTTTTCTTATCCAAGAAAGTTTCAAGAGCAATTTTCTCTAAATAGGAAAATGATTGAGTAGTACACAAGTACAAGCCAACCCCCCTTCCCCTAAAAAAAAAACTTACAATCCCACTCCCCTTCCCTCCCCTATCCTCATCCGGCTCAATAACAATCTTCCTAAACACCTTACTCGCCCCTCCCGCCTCCCAATGTTGACTATACAAAAAAGTAAACGGCATTTCCTCATCACCTGCCTCCCACCTATTAACCAATTCGGCATTTGCCCAACTATCCGGGACTTTATAATAGTACGATTTAAGAGTATGACGGAAAATAATTGTACACAGGGGACAACCAAGGGCGCTTGAAGCATGGAGACGATTGCGAGTGGTAGTCCATAAGTATCCTTTACGACCATCACCTGGTTCAGCGAGCAGAGTGTCGAGGTTTTGGGAAGATATTGTGTAGCAGGAAGTACATAGATAGATCCTGGATATTGCTTGTTCTTGGGTAGACATTTTGGTTTCGGAGAGGTGGTTGTTAACATAGGTAGAGGAGCTTGTGGACTTTGCCTGAACTAGTAGTGCTAGGTCCAAATATGCTCGCGCTATGCACGATGTAAGCTCGCTAAGCTAAAACTAGCCGACCCCGGAACACACACCTTGTTAACTGTCTCATAGAATGCTGTTTTAACAATTAAGCTAACTTCAGTATTTTTTAAAGTTGCAGGCTAAGAATCAAGGAACAAAATACCACGTTGTGTCACAGTAAGGATCGTCATCAGCCTCACTTTCTTGAGGCTCTCAGCTGGGCTTTCTCTGGGCAATGGCTGAACTTGAAAGCAACACTCCTCAAGCTTTAAAATAAGTCGTACTCCCAATAATAACCCGATGAATGTCCATTTTACATAGCACAACTTCTGAGTCACTTCGTTTCTGTTCAGATTCTGGCGGACATCTCAGTGCAGCTATTCTCGCACAAAAAAGAGTCTCCTACGACATGGCATATCTAATTTTTCCTATAGTTAAGACAATCGAAGCCTTCGAAAAAACCAGCCGCTTCTAGGCAAGCAATCTTTCTAGGAGAGCACTCGCTCTCGCCCTGCGTGAGCCACGATGCTGGAACTCTCCAGATGATTTAAATATTCTTGATCTGGCTCCAGCAAATCAAGATCATTCTGTTGATAGGATCCCTTATGGCTGCAACGCGCGGTCCCGAAGAGCTTTCTTGACATCTGGGGAAAGGAGAGGAGGGAAACCGATTTGGCTGTTGCGAAGCTTCCTGTAACCAAAACCCAAGCACGGTCTTTCTGTTTTACGATGGGCATATTCTTGATGATATTGGATCGAAAGGTAAGAAGAGTGCTTATCCTGAGTACCAGCCGAGCGAAACTCCGTTAACGAAGAATAGAGGCAAACAAGATCATTGCATCGTATCATTAGCGACCACACCATATTCCACCCGTAGTCGACACAGCAATCCGGATTTTAATTGCAATTGTAGGGGGTCTTCTCGTGCTTGTTCCAATGGCTGCCTTATCTGGCATTGACCAGTTCAGATGGGTCTGGTTTATACATTTGCTTTTACAATTGTGTTTTCCCTAGGCCTATCAATCACGTCTCGCACATCAAATGGCCAGATTATTATTGTCACGGCTGCCTATGGTGCTGTGTTGGTTGTATTTACGGGAAACTTCTCGACGAAGAGCACGCCATAATGGTGGCTAAATTTCCACTGGGTGTTTCACACTCATCAGTCAGAGTTATTCAGATTTAGTAACAAGTTCCTAAAGGATTCGACTCATTCATGTCTCAAAACTTGTGAGACTCAAGCTATATAAAAGAGGGATGATCAAATTGACCGCCTACACTAGCCAAAAACAATAACAAGTTTAAACTCTAATTGTTAAATATAATTGTTGTTTGACTTAATTGGAGGGAAAATAGCCCCAAGAATTCCACATTCCTGCAGGAGGGGGGAGTACTTTCATGCGAAGGCTGTACTATAGACAACCAAGTACGGGGTCTTCACAGGACTAAGATGTAAAGGAATTCACATATCTTGTTCAATTGGAGGAAATTCGATGGTTTCTGCACCTGCGCTCTGTGGAATGCAGACTCTAACACGCGGTGCTGAACCGACGAAGGGTCAAGCCTATGGCCCTTGGCTGGAGGGGAAGGGTTAGTATGACATCGAAAGCCACAATTTGATTTTAGCCTAATTATCTCGAAATGCTTATATTTACTGCATGTCCGCAGGAAAGTGGAGCTCTATCCCCACAGCATCGTTTTTCCGTATACACACCCCCCCGCTCATGTTCCCCGTCTCAAAATTTCCACATTGGTATTCCTTGGTAACGATACTGAAGTAAATTCTATTCGCCGAAAGGTGATGCAGGTACTGCCGATGGGTGGCTCATGCGGAGCTCGTGGGAGACTTCCACAAGATGAGTCCTTCTTCTTATATAGTCTTCACGATATGGCAAGGTGTGTGATTTCTCCAGTGGTCGAATCTTGAACCAGCCTCACAAGTCACAGCTCAACATGGTCGTTGTGGCCGTCGGCGCGTTCCAAAGGTGGAATTGGTCAACCCTTCTACTCCTATACGTCTCTACTGCGAAGGCAACAGAGTCTTTCGCACCACCTAATTCAGCATCTTATAGCTCTCGTATATGGGGCTCGGCCGCTGGAACATACTTCAACGACTCATATCTCATTGGTAATGGTCGTCTTGGCGCAACAGTACCTGGGGCCGCTGCTTCAGATGTAATCCGCGTCAACGAAGACTCGCTCTGGTCAGGCGGGAGACTGCACCGCGTCAATCCGGATGCTCAATCTTCTCTTCCCCAGATCCAATCACTTTTGACACAAGGTCGTGCCCCTGAAGCAGCTCGCGCAGCAAGTTTCGGATATACTGGGACACCTGTCTCTACGCGGCATTATGAGCCTCTAGGCGATTTGCAGCTTGTCATGAACCACAGTAGCTCAGTTACGGGTTATGAACGTTGGCTAGATCTTAATGATGCCACAGCTGGTGTCTATTATATCAATTCTGGCGTGGCCTACAAGCGTGAGTATCTCATCAGCAGCCCAGCAAATGTGATGGCTATCCGAATTGTGGCGAACAAAACAGGATCTGTCTCTTTCAATGTGGCAATGCGAAAGGGACAATCTCTGAATCGGTGGGAAGACTACAGCTCTAAAGTTGGCAGTGATACTATTGTTATTGGAGGAGAGAGCGAAGGGCAAAATGGTATCGCCTGGTCTTCGGGTGTCAGAGTCGTGGCCACGGGCGGCAAAGTACATACAATTGGAAACTATGTTCTGTGCGATAATGCAGATGAAGCTTGGGTTTATTTTACCTCCTGGACATCATTTCGCCGCTCTTCTCCGAAAGCAGCCGTTATCTCTGATCTCTCGAATATTCACCAGTCATATTCAGATCTTCGTGCCGCCCATGTAGCTGACTACCAGAAGTTTGCCAGCCGAGTGTCTCTCAATTTGGGTATATCTTCACCAGCACAGAAATCGCTGACAACTGCCAAAAGACTCGCCGCACTTAGCAGCGGTCTGTTTGATCCAGAACTTGCTGCTTTGTATTTCCAATTTGGCAGATATCTTTTGATTGCATCGTCGCGTGCCGGAACATTGCCTCCTAATCTGCAAGGCATCTGGTCACAAGAGCTTGACCCCCAATGGGGATCAAAATACACCATAAACATCAACCTTCGTACGTTATATCTCCTACCACTATCTAAAACGGCGGCTAACTTTTAACAGAGATGAATTACTGGCCTAGCTTAGTGACTAGTAAGAACTCGCTTGATTTGATATCTACTAGTCATAAGAACCAGAAGCTAAAAATTGACAGATTTGGTGGACTTAACATCCCCCCTCTACGATCTTATAGATACCATGTATCATTCTCCAACAAACGCCGCCAAGAACATGTATAACGTTCGTGGTTTTATGGCACATCACAATACAGACCTGTGGGGGGACACTGCACCCCAAGATAATTACGCCGCATCAACTTTCTGGCCAGGGGGAGCGGCATGGCTCGTTATGCACATCATGGAACACTACAGATTTACCGGGGACAAGACGCTGCTTGAAGAGAAGTTTGACGTCTTGAAAGACTCCGCGCTCTTTTTCGCTGATTTCCTCAGCGACTACAAGGGCTGGAAGGTGACCAATCCAACACTGTCATGCGAGAATACATACATACTGCCATCTGGCACAAGCGCCGCCATTACTCTTGGTGCAACGTTAGACAACTCGCTACTATGGGAGCTTTTTGGGATTGTACTTGAGGCCCAGGACATCCTTAGCAGAGATAATGCACAGTTCACTGCTCATATTACTAACTTGAGAGCACAATTGCCCCCACTTCGTGTAAACTCCGTTGGTGGTATCATGGAATGGATCGAGGACTACAAAGAGGTTAGCAATGTATGCTCTAGTTGCTATTGTAGAAAACTAACATTCGCCATTAAAGACAGACCCTGGGCACCGCCATTTCTCCCATCTCTTTGGCCTATTCCCTGGCTCTGAGATAACTAACTCCAATGCGACGACTTTCAATGCTGCAAAGGCATCATTAGAAAGGCGGATGAGGTGAGCATTCTTTTTCCAGCTTGCCTTCTCTCTCTGTTTCTAGGCTGTCTATCCTTCCGCCCGATGTGGGTTAGGTTCGCTACGGAATATAGAGATTCATTTATGCTGACTGTCTCATTAGTAACGGCAGTGGATCCACTGGTTGGTCCCGGGCTTGGGCGATCCTCCTCTCGGGAAGAACCTTCATGCCGGAGATGGTTCACTCCAACCTCGTCCAGCTTATGTACAACTACACCTACTTCAATTCTATGCTGGATACCGGCCCGCCGGCAGCGTTTCAGATCGATGGCAATTTTGGCGGAACCGCCGCCATCGCCGAAGCGCTCTTACAAAGCCACGAGACTATTGTTGCAACCAATTCCGGAAATAACGGCACACTACTCCAAGCTGCTTCGACTGGAGTCCTGAAGAAAGCATTTCTCATACGCATATTACCTGCACTGCCCCTTGAGTGGTCTCAGAATGGAGGCGGATCTGTGTTCGGCCTCTTGGCTCGCGGCGGTTTCCAAGTCGACATTGCCTGGTCTTCGAGCGGCAGCTTGACAACTGCGAATATTACGTCGAACGAGGGGAATGACGTTTACGTCACGCTAGGTAGTGCTGTTATTGGGAGCACAAATGCGACCAAAATTGCGGTGAAGGGCAGCCTAAGCGGCGGTTTTGTTCTGCTTAAGACGAAGAAGGGAGGAAAGTATACAGTTACATTGGCCTAAGAGTGCCTTTAGATTTGTGGAAAGCTTCTTAGTATCTTTCTAATATAATTTACTAATCCCTGAACAACAAGCAACTAGTGAAAACATATCTCTTGTACCTACTGTGTTGAAACATTTTCCTTTCAACTACGTATTAGACAGGAGACATTGAAGGAGACAATTTGAATTATAAACCCGCGTTATTGCAAGATGGGACAAGAACATCATGTTGTAATGGAATAAACAATGGTTGTATTGCGTATACTGGTAATTATCAAACTATAAGCGTAATAGTCCTGGGGAGGCGAGCCTCATCCAGTCCCAAGCTACCATTGTTGACCATTCTCAGTGGTTTCCAAGCAGTTCTCATCTAGGAATATTACCCCTTCTCCAATGGTATTTACCTTGCCACTCATATTCATGGGCCTTGTGTTATCCTATTGCTCCATATGGGGCAGGTCCGAAGATATCATGTTTCTTTGGGGTGCATATTGCTTAAACGGCTTACTCGGACTTTCCAACTGAGGACCAAGTGTATGCCTTATTCGATAGCTGCTATTCTTAAGACGTAGAATATTGGGCCTGAGATCGCAAAGCTGATTCGATAAATTCTCCACGCTAGTCAGTCGTAATGTTTACGCATCAAAAAGAAGTGACACACACCTTCGCCTCTTGACATCAACAGGCGTTACTAAGCGAATCCTCTCTTCTATTCAATGGAATTCCGCATGCTTCTCTGAAAATATGGTAGAAACCTCTAAGATGTCGATAGAGGCTCTTGGACATTTTAATATGCCTAAATTCTGGTGAATTTTGTGCATGGCCATCTAGCTCTATGGAATCTAGGCTCTTCGATGCGTTAAAAATGATTGGATACGTCGCAGAAGCTTGAATAGAATGTTTTGATCTCTGACGCCAGAAGTAGCGCCAGGAACGGAAAAACAATTAGTAAACATATAGCAACATGAATGAACAGTCTAGTTAGGTAGCCTCGCATAGTCCAGAATCGCTCGCTTGGGTCCAAAAGTGACGCGAAGAAGAAATGATATGTCCCAAAAGGCATCCGGTAGAAAACTTGATCATACACATACCAAGAAAACCAGATAATATGATATGTCATCAGCATATGTGTGGCGAAAAGTGTCGTTATAGTCTAGTTCGGTCTAATCCATTTTCTTTTCGATCCCAGTTTCGCTGCACTTGGGCATAAGGCGAATACACACATATAGCCTCCCCAATACACCCAATGAAGAATCTGGATCTCGATTCCGAAGCTACAGCTCCCAGTGAAACTTAATGCCATTGTAGCAATGCAAATAGCTAGAGAAAATATCAAGTAAATACTCTGAAGCTCTGTGCGTTTTCCAGGTAGCAGGTTGCTTGCTAATAGCGACGAGAACCATTGTAGGTATAAGCCTTACACAAATTCCTAGACTATATAAATCTAAGTCACCCACAAACCCCGTTTCGCAAATTGTTTGATTCTGTTGAATGTTGTGAAATATTTCCACGTCAAAATTAAGGGAAAGATTAACCATGATTCGAGCGAATTGATTCTTGTATATATCTTCCGTGAATAGCAACGCCTGCTGTTGTTGCACATGGGCAGAACATCCTTGAAATGACTGAAGGACTATCGCCTCAGTAGGGCAGTATCTGCCTCTGACCATAGGAGCTGCAAGTCTCATTTCTACATGCTGGAGAGTTATGTAACAAGAAGGTGTAAGTACCAATTAATGAGTCAAGATTTCGTTACACATATCAATAGTAACGGAAACGCAGTCTCAGACGTCGACAATGGGTAAACGAGGGGAACATGGACGGAACTGAATTAGAGCCACTGACCAACAGGCTTGTAGCTGATGTTGAATTCCTCCTAAATGGTGGAACTCTACAGTCATCACTCGATATTGTGGATCACGGTGTCTCGTAACAGTCGTCTAATATGTAATTTGTTTACCAGGCTGCGGGGACGGGAGCGAGTGCTCGAGGTGTGAAAAATGACGATCGGAGATGGGTACTTACATAGCTTAATTGCAATAAACAATCTCGATCTCTATTTAGATGTTTTACAGTCTTACACTTCATCAGGCGTTTCTAATAGAAGCTCTTTCGTAGTTATCGAGTAGGCAGGACAGAGGTTGAAGCCCTGGTTGAGAAGAAACTTAGGAGATTGACAGAGACTAAAAAAAATTGACCTAATTGGCGCGGCTACAAGTCCATTGTACAACTTGTTATCCATCGTGGCCAAAGTCACACCAGTGACCTTTAATATTACCACATATACACACGAAACATCATAGCACGGGAAAAGCTGGAGAACACTTCCCATGCTGGATTGATGAATCTCCATACTCCCTCCCGCGAAGGATATGGCGGCGTTGAAAAGTCCCTCCGATCCGAAACCCACCCTACGTTACTTCCATCTGAGAGAGTACGTCTGGTATGGTAGGCTGGATAAGTAGTCTCTATGAAAACTGTTTAGAGAATGTAAAACGGATCGTTCGCCTGTCGAGGCATATCACACAAGGAATCAGACAGATCAGCGGGATCAAATATGTTGTTGCACCTCATTGACAGGCATATCACGACCTGATATAGGTGTACCAAATATGGGGGCTGTAGGCCCTGTCTCGATGCGCAGTGCCAGCGCCGGCCCTCGCAAAAGTTTGCGCATTTTATCCACTTCCAGACCATATATAATGCCGGGGTAGGAATTTGTCTCGGTTTGCTTCAGATTAAGCTTTGCACGGAAGCATTGATCCTTTTTTGCCACCCACAAGCGTTTGATCGCAGAATTGATTGGACATGCACGATAGCTCAATTTGGTCTTGTCTGTTGCATGTCGCACCTTTTGCCCAGCAATCACTAATCGTCGATTGTCGAGGCCAGCTCAAAGCCTGGCTCCGTCCTGGAGAGTGGTCAGCAACTCTACAGTAACCTAAGGGCACCGTCAATCCACAGCCTGAGGCACAAATAGCCAGACCCATCTTGAGTCTTGGCACGGACATTTTCCACAGTCCCGAATTCTTGGTGGCAAAACACCTCCAAACATATTTTCGGACCCGAGATTCCTTATTCTTGAATTCGAGTCACAAAGTAGCCACCAGCTTAGGCTCATTCGATTGCGACGACAAGTGACAGGGCATGAGCCACACTTCCCCCACAATCCTGCGACTTTCCGCCACGCGTGCCGTGCCTCCAAGTAGCACAGCACTCGATGACTTTGAGTACGCGCGGCTCGTTGAGGCCTCCATAGTCAACCACTAGAATAGCAGTTTGCATTTTTGTGCTTTCCAACCAATTCTTATCATTTCCATAGCACGCATGTGAATATTTCCAAATCTGGTGAGTAGGCATAGTTGCCTCAGCCTGTCCACGCACGCAGGACTTGCCTATAGCAAGACCACCTCTATATATTCCTTGTTCTGCCCCCCCAGATTATCTTATTGCACCATCGCGATCTTTAGTATCAAGATATCTTTTACAATTCCATACACTAATTAAAAAAAAATCAAACGCAAATATGGCATACACCAATCAACAAAACTCATTCTGGGACTGGGCACAAGCCTTTAACAACAACGGTGCAGGAGTTGATCATCCCGCTGAAGGAGTCTACAATTTTCACCCATATCCTCACCCACCACCTCACGCACAAGGATTTAGAGGACCACTCGGAGACGGAGGCCCTTTTGGAGGACCTTTTGGAAGTCCCTTCGGGGGTCCATTCGCAGGACCATTCGGCGGCCCAAGACGTGGTGGATTTCCAGGACATCGCGGACGCCGCGGTCGTCGTGGTGGTTCTCATGAACGTGGACATGGCGAAAATGAACAGGATGAACACTCTGAAACAGAGCGAGAAGGTTCAGCCCATCCCCCTGAAGGCCCGCATCCACATGATGGCCCTCATCCTCATGGCCATCACGGTCGAGGTCGCCACGGGAGGCGCGGAGGCTGGGGAGGTCCAGGTCATCGCGGACCCCCACCACAAGGCTCGTTTCCTGGCGCGCTGAATGGCCTACTAGAAGCTTTCAGTGCTCATCCACTTGCAATGGCGTTCCAGAATTTCGTTACACAAGCGGGGCAACAATCGGGTGAAGTTGCCGATCCGGACAACAGCTTCACACCACCTATTGATATATTCTCCACGCCCTCAGCATATGTATTGCATGTTGCCCTCCCTGGCGCGAAGAAGGAAGATGTTGGAGTTCACTGGGACAACGAGAAGAGAACCTTGAACCTCGCAGGGGTAGTCTACAGACAAGGAGATGAGGAGTTCCTGAAGACATTGAGTCAGAGTGAGAGAAGGGTTGGAGAGTTTGAGCGCGCGATCAAGCTTCCACCAGGAACCGAGGAGAAGGAGGAAGTGGATGGAGAGGCCATCACGGCGAAGTTGGAGGACGGTGTCCTAGTTGTTACCGTCCCTAAACTACCCAAGGACTCGGAATGGACTGAGGTCAAGAGGGTTGATGTTCAGTAGAGTATCCTAGAATCGAGGAAAACATCATTGGATAGGAAATGGCATTGGCGTTTGGGAACTTCCTTATTCAGTTTAGCGGCCAGAAAACACCTAAATGATACAAAAAAAAGTCTTGAAAAAATAAAACTACTTTCCAATGTTCATCAATGTGATTAAGAATTTGCCTGTGATATAAAACAAAGTCAAAACTGCTACCATCTATTAAGCCGAGGGACTTAATCACAGTTAGCCTTGCAGCTATCTTAACGCCACATGTGGCGCGTGACTTTCTTGCCCGCTTATTTAACTCTTGGCATCCATCCACCCTAAGGTTGCCCTTAACAACCAGAATCTCCGCATTTATTATTTTATCTGTTCTTTCTACACAAAGTGGAGTGTTTATTTGTAGAGTGGTTTCTCTCGCGATACTCACTTTTAAAGAGTCGTCGAGCTTTGTGTGCTTCAGAGACTGGAGCTTGCTTTATTGCATTCCAACAAAGTCTGCTGACTAGAGTTCAATTTATACGTCATCGAGCCTGGAAGCTTTGTCTCGCCAAACAGGTAGCAAACTCCTGCCAACTTCACCACTACCATCCAGACCACTCAAGCCGGCGCATTCAAAGACATATATCTTGGATTGCGCATCGTGGAAATAGCACTGCCGGATTTTTGACAGAGGACGCAATCATGTCAGACACTGAGAGCGTTGAATACCTCCAGCCGGGTTTCGACCCCTCCTCACTCACTGTCCCACGCATTCGCTCGATTCTCGTCTCACATAATGTCCCATATCCTTCCGGCGCAAAGAAACCCCAGCTCATTGAGATATTCGAAGCAAACGTAGTTCCACAAGCACGTAAGATTCTCGCTGCCCGTGCTCGGGCGAAAAGAACAAGCAGAGGTATTGTTGATGCAGAATCATCTCAGGATAGCACCACCACTACCACTGCAAATGATTCTGAAGAGGAGCAGATGCCCCCACCTCCGACGCCACGACAGAGATCTACGAGAAAGGCGTCTGCACGAGTGAAAACTGAGGAGAGCGAATCGGATGCTTCTTCTGCCGTGCGGAGCAGGAGTCCTACGAAGAAGACGCCGCGTCCTAGCAAGCATGCGAGGGCTTCGGATACAGATGGTGCAGATGACCTTCGGAGGACTGTGCGAAAGACGAGGAAGAGCGAGGCGCCTACTGCCCCAACGCCTGTCGCGGCACCCAGAATCAAGAAGGAAGATTCGGACGACGATGGACTAGGGGTTTCACGGAAAGAGAACCGCAGGGAGAGCAACTTCACTTATGACAATCCATTTCAAAGCGGTAGCTCTCCTGCAAATGAAATTTCAAGCGGTGAGCGTGCAAGAAGAAGCGTGAGCAGGACCAAGGATAAGCGGAAGAGCATTACGGCGACACCTGGAAGGCGCACCACTGCTCACTTGCCAAAGGAAGAGCAAGACATCCATCCTCCGACATCTTCAAAATTCAAGGCAGAGATACCTGTTAGTCAGCTAAATTATGCTGGCTTTGAGGAGCCAATTGAAAGCATAGAGCCAACGGAGGAGTTCACTCCGGAGGCACAGCTGGAACTAGTACGTGATCGAGCCTCGAAGAGCTTGACAGCAATATCACCACGCAGACGCAGACGCCAAAATGGAGGTATTGGCAAAGGCCCTATATCTGTCGTGTTACTTACCCTGTTGGGAGGCTATGCCACATGGTACCGACAAGAGAAATTTGCAGTGGGATATTGTGGCGTCGGTAGAGATGCTAAACAGGTCATTCCTGCAAACGTTGAGGTTCCAGACTGGGTCAGGATTTTGGCTGAGCCTCAATGCGAACCTTGTCCTCAGCATGCCTATTGCTCTGAGAACCTGCAAACTCAATGCGAAACAGACTTCATCCTGCAGCAGCATCCTCTTTCTCTTGGCGGTCTGGTTCCCTTTACACCTACTTGTGAACCGGATGGAGAGAAGGTACGCAGAGTCAAAGCGGTGGCAGATCGAGCAGTTGAGGAATTGCGGGAACGAAGAGCCAAGTTTGAGTGTGGCGACCTGATTGATGAAAAGGGCGTCCCTGAGCCAACGGTTGAGATTGACGCCGACAACTTAAAGAAAGAGATGAGCAGGAAGAGGAGAAAGGGTATGTCAGAGTTAGAGTTTGAAGAGCTCTGGAGTGCTGCCATCGGGGAGATCGAAGGTAGAGACGAAGTTGAGAGTCGAGCTGACGGGTAAGCCCGTCATATTTCCATTAAACAGTATCTTCCATATTATATTACCATTTCCTTCCTTAATAAAATAATACATATCTGACGCATAGCACTAACCAGGTTCCTTGTCCCCTCAATAGACTCCACTCATTCCTCAGCTCCAACTCCCTCGCCCGCCTCCCACTCACCTGCGCCATCCGAAGATCCTTCCGACTCTCTCTGGAACGACATCGACTCCAAATTGCTAGCATAATGCTCTTCCTTACTGCAATATTTTACGCTCGCTTCGCCTTCCTTTCGCACCAAAAAACTCAATCTGCTATTCCTCACCTCGTTTCATCGACCCTCGATCGTCTCGCTACTCAAGCCTCGCTGCACGCTCAGGATAAAGAAACATTCCCCGAGAATTGGATCTCTATTGGGCAGCTTAGAGACGACGTTCTACGCGATGAACATTCAATCAAGAAACGCGAGGCCATATGGTCAAAAGTTCGCAATATCGTCGAAATGAACGCCAATGTGCGCTCGTCACAACGCGAGTCGCGTAACGGCGAGATCAGCCGTGCCTGGGAGTGGATCGGCGCCTTAGAAGATGGCGAGAGTAGAGTTCGACGACGAAAGAGCGGACGGGTCAGTTGGGGCGCTTATGATGAGAACTCGAGTCCTGTGAGTGGCATGGACAATGGTCCTCGATGGGAGGAGAGTCGTCCGATTTATTAGCAATCTATTCATTTCTTTTGTCTGTTATTATGTCGGCTGGAACGCGATTTCTTTATGAATCCCTTCTTGTGTATACATAGGGAAGGCTGTTAGGGTTATAGGACGCATGATACCTGGCAGATAGCTCCTCAAATAATTAATGATTTCACTATTCCAAAAGTGGTCGGATTCTCCCAACATCATGATATTAATTTCCCCTGTTCTCATGTCTCTGAATTTGGCCCTATTATCCTTTGTTTAGACGAACTATCGCCGAACGTCGATCCCAACTCCAGCTACCAAGGGTGGTGCTTGTGTGGCAGAAGCTGCATAAAGAGAGAGGGAAATTAGGTAGGAAGGCTCAAGAATTTTTGGTTGAGAAGTCTGCTTAAAGAGAAGATCCGGAATATCTGATGGCCTCTTAGCATTGTGTTTAACCGAAGCCCCTGTTACACCCTCGTTAGGTATCAATCTTCGTGTAACCAATGTTGCTTGACACTCACAAGCAAGAAGTCACGTGAATTGCATCAAAGGGCAGCCAAGTATAAAACATAGTAAAGAAGATGCTATGTTTCTAGACTAGGCTTTCCATATGTGGCACCGAGAGCAATGCAAGTTCTGGTAAAAGCTTGCAGAGCGTTTCGAGCTCTTCTTGGCCATGTACCGCCTGCGCACGGTACCAACACGGCACCTTTCCCAAATTGGAATCTTACGCTCAATGTGCATTTTCTAGCCCCCAAAACCTGCTTGCTGCGGGGATAACGTCTGAGCAATTCTGGCTTGGGCTTTAAATGATCCTACTTCATGCTGACGATATCCTGGGTGTACAGTGCGTGCGGCTGGGAGCCATACCGGGCGCTTATTGGCATCTGGCAGACACCGCGTAGAACGACCCATGCCATTGGGGGCGCGCATATAATTTGTTGCCGCAGCGTCACAGATTCGGAAGCTTGCTGTCTGTTATGGCGTGGCGTTACTATAAGTATAAGCTGGCGCCGTTCAGGTTGCGATGTTGTTACGCTGTTTCCTTCCCTTTATACTGTGAGAATATCATACCCAGTGCGTACGTGGTATCCAAAGAGGAACAATCCCTGCTAGATCGTGTACATATATCAAAATTGCGAAAATGGAAGTCTTTGGTGATCCTCCCCCATTGATCCCAGATGCGTCCAAAGCAAAGAAAACCGGCAAGAAAACCCCTCAGGAGATCTTGTCCGACTTCTGGGATAAATTTCATACAAAGGTACAGTACATAATGGACATTATTTGTAGTTGTTTGTCCTCGCTCATATATGGTAGCACCCCGGCAAAGTCACATCCATCTTCCCGCGTAGTCTCTACTCGGCCATCCTCCCAGAGATACACCCTAAAGGCGCGCGATCCGCTCGCAACGCCGCCGAAAGCTATGAGGCGGCCGCTAAAGAGTGCCGCGAGCAAGTCAAGCGCATCGTGCGAGAGTGCAACCGCACCAACGAAAAGTTCACCGATCCAGATTTCGATATTGAGCGTGACGAGAACAACAACTGCCTCAACGGCCTGGTCAGAGGCGGATTCGGCATCGCTGATAATGCGGAATCCCGCCCCAGCGTCAGTGCCTGGGATGTGAAGGCCAGCCTTGATACGCTTGCCCAGAGCAATATGCTTGGGAGCGGCGGTACGGTGCCCGTGGATGTTAATGCTTTGGGCAAGTTTATTGGTGCTGATGGCGATGATGATGATTTTAGGGGCGGGGTGTCGTTTGGAGAGTGGTACTCGCCGGGCTCGAAGCATCGAGTCGATTGGATCTTTGAGAGTCCGCAGTTTACGGTTGGGGGATACTCAAGCTCAGATATCAAGCAGGGGGCTAATGGCGATTGTTGGTGGCTAGCTGCCGTTGCGACGATTGCGCATCGGAAGGATCTCATGGAGAAAGTCTGTGTGGCCCGTGATGAAGAGTGCGGTGTTTATGGATTTGTCTTCCAGAGAGATGGAGAGGTAGGCAATTACGCATCTTGGCCAAGGGACCGGCTTCTTCGCTCAGTATGGTGAAAGGTATTGGCTAATGGTTCTTTCTGTAGTGGATTTCAGTCGTAGTGGATGACAATTTGTATCTTCGAGTAACGGACTTCGATTACTATGGCGATGTTTACGACGCAACAGGAAGGCGAGCAAGGAAACACCGGGAGCGGCACCAGACCGGCTCCGAGGCATTATACTTCGCTCGTTGCGAGGATCCGAATGAGACCTGGCTTCCCATTCTGGAGAAAGCCTATGCCAAGGCGCACGGCGGTGAGTAATTTTCGATCATATCGAGAAGTTGAAAATTCGATTCTATTAGGAGTATGCTGATGCGGATATTGCAGATTATGAGGCGATATCTGGAGGTTGGCCAGGCGAGTAAGTCAATACATCACTTCTATCAAGTTCAAAAATCAGAGGGGCTTCAGGTGAAGTGATTGCTGATACATTTTGCAGGGGCGTTGAAGACATGACTGGTGGTGTCACATCAACAATTGTTTCAAATCGTGTGCTGAGCAAGGACAAGTTATGGAAAGAGCTCGCTAATTCAGATGGCGAATTCGTCTTTGCTCTTGCAGCCATGGGTACAGGCTGGGATAGACAGAAGAGCGGTCTTGCGCTCGGCCATGCATATAGTATTCTCCAAAGCCGTGAGGAGGTAGACGAAGATGGGAAGAAAGTACGGCTGGTGCAAATTCGGTAATAACAGTCACTCTGCTCTAACTTTAGAAGCCAAGAACTAATGAGATGATAGAAATCCATGGGGTGAACGCTCGTGGGATGGACTCGGCGAGTGGAATGGGCCGTGGTCAGATGGCTCTCGCGAGTGGACTCCATACTGGCTTAAGAAGATCGGTCATACATTTGGCGACGATGGTGTATTCTGGATGTCCTACAAAGATATGCTAGAGACCTTCATGTTCATTCATCGCACACGCCTCTTCGATGAAAAGTGGACCGTTGTGCAGCAGTGGACTAGTGCAGATGTATCTTGGATCACTGGATATTTGCAAACTAAGTTCCAGATAGAAGTCAAGAAGGCTGGCCTCATCGTTATTGTTTTGACACAAGTAAGCAAAATAACAATATATCCTGAGTACTTTGGTGCTGATATTTATAGCTTGATGACCGCTTCTTCAAAGGCTTCGAGGGAGAGTAAGTCTCTGAGCGCAAACCCCCACTTGAATATCTACCATGCTGACTTGCAATGCTTAGATACCACTTCGAGCTGCATTTCCTTCTGCAGAATGTTGGTGCAGCCAGTGGTGAACACATCTGCCGAGTGCGGCCAATTCACAAATGGGAGAATCGCTCAGTATCCTGTGAGATAGATCTCGAACCAGGGAACTATGAGGTTCTACCCAAGATTACAGCATCACGTAACACAGGCACGAGCCCTGTTGAAGAAATCGTCAAGGAATATGCCGATAAGAATCCGCAGAAGCTTCGACAAGTCGGTATGCAGTACGACTTGGCACATAGCAAGGGAGGTGTCCAGGATGAAGATGACTTGGTGGAAAAGAAAAGAGCTGAAGAGAAAAAGAAACGCGAGGAGAAGAAGGCAAAGCGGAAGGCTAAAAAGAAGAAGGCCATAACTAAGGCTGCTCAGGCTATGGAAAAGGCCGCGGACGCTATGAAAGAAATTGTAAAGACGGATCAGAAGAAGTCTGAGGAAAAGAGTACCGAGGCGAAATCGGACGATAAAAAGGATCCTCCTGTGAGCGATGAGTCCAAGGCTAAGACTAAAGAAGG
This sequence comes from Chalara sp. BL73, assembly GCA_918026815.1. Classification (NCBI taxonomy): domain Eukaryota; kingdom Fungi; phylum Ascomycota; class Leotiomycetes; order Helotiales; genus Chalara; species Chalara sp. BL73. The sequence goes on along the minus strand of CAKJVC010000013.1, from coordinate 522,702 downwards.
AGAGAGTGAAGCCTCAAAGCCTGTCGATAAGCCAGCCGAGGAGACACAAAAGCCAGCTGTCGAGGCTCAACCTGAAAGTGCTTCGGCCACCTCTGCCAAGCCTTCTGATGAGGCAAAGAAGGACGAGTCTAGCGCACCTAAGGCAGAAGGGCTTAAAGACGCGCCGGCTCCAGCTCCAGAGAAGGAAGAGCCTAAAAGGTCAGAGCCTGTTGAGGAGGCCTCGAAGGAGGACGAGGACCAAGCAGATGAGGACGAAGACGAATCTGACAGCGAGGAGGAAAAGTCAGATGACGAAGGTGATAATGCACAGAAGTGGAATGCGGTGTGTGTTTTGGGGCTGCGTGTCTACTCCCGCGATCCCGAGGTGACGATTACCTTGGTCAAAGCTACTGATGCCGCGGAGGCGACTACGCTGACGGTGGATGGCAAACCTGCTGGGGCGACGATGTAGGGAGGTTTGGGGTGCGTCGAACGTGCCATGTGTTTTTACCTCTTATACTAAAATCTCTTCGGTTTGTGAGAGTAGTTCCTTGACGTATTGTTCTCTCGATGAGAATTAAGTTTAAGTGTCGAGAAGGCGCTGAACATGAAGAGTCTATAATTCAAGTCAATGCATAAGATATAAATGTTCATCTTTGTTGATGGAGCTCTCGGGGCAGTGTCAATGCTGTCGCAGTTTGTTGAGAGAGTGTACTAAATAGGTGGGAAGCTGAGATGACACTTAACCATCCTCATGGGCATATAACTAATAAAAAATAAAAAATAAAACCAATGCAAAATCCGCCGATCCCCATTGTAATCTGAATTGCATTCTTAAAGTGCTGATGATACAGTGAAGCCAATTGCACCTTGGTAATTGTTATACACCTAAGATCTTTATCTATACATCCAGATCCATTTTTTCGCCCAACGCCGTCTCATCACCCTCCAATTCATGAACCGTTACATATTTGGAAATCTCCTCTCTTGTAATGATCTTCTCATTCAGTACGGCAGTTGTGCCTCTCTTGAAGATGTAGCTCTTCTGCTTCTTGCTTCGCTCGTTTGGCTTGACATATCCTCGCTTCAGTGTCGTCTTGTCTTTCGTGATGATAGCCACATCCACATTTGAACCGGAGCCCAGATCGTTGAAAATACCAGCTTGGATGGCATTAGAAGCGAGTGTAACAGCTTCTTCTTGCGTCATCTTCGACTTCCATTCTGTTTCGAAAACGGACATTGCTGCGAGGGAACCACTGCCCATGGTGACATAAGGAAGCTTATCCGTGCTGCCATGTGCATGGACGGTGAATAGCCCAACACCTGTAGGATCAACTCCTGCAACAACTAAATAAGCTCCGATATGTCCTTGGTAGCGGAAGAGGTGCTGCTTGAGCATAGTCATGCATGTGACAACACGAGGCTTGCGGCCGGTAGATAGGGAGTGCAGTTCGAGTTGTGAGGAAATGAGGGAGGTAGTGAATTCGGTGTCCGCAGCTGTTCCAGCTCCAGCACACCAGATCTGAGGCGCAATATAATGAAGCTTCTCGCAGTTCTAAATGACCATTTGTTAGCCTTGCCCGTGTAAGGATCGTCGTGAGGGACATACCTTATCCGCCACTATTGGTCCAGACGTTGCTCTTGTATCTGCAGCAATCTAAAGAACGAATGTTAGCAGTTGCCTTAAATTGAAAGCTTGTTTAAATGTCGCGGACTACAAACACCCAAAAATCGCTCTCCCTAAATATCTCTCTGTACACTTACCACAACACCTCCTTCGAATATGCATCCAACAATTGTGGTACCAGTGCTTGTAGCCTTGGGCAATGGAACACCTCTTGCATGTAGCGCTGCATTGCGAGTGTGGTTGGAGAAGTCGAATCCAGGCATGTTGACAAGCTCGCGGAGCTACCAATTCAAATCAAATATATGGATGCTGCGATGAGTATCGATCAAGAAGTCGCGAGGTGGTGTTGCACTGTGCCCGAGACGCCGATGTGTCGTGGATGATGATATTCGTAGCTGTAGGATAGGTAGCTCTCAGCTTAGGTGGTAAAGTGACAAGGCAGCTCCAAACGCGTTGCCCTCGCGATCACGTGACAAAGAGCACAACTTTTTGGCGGCTGCGTAGCTAGGCGCGAGCTTCAAGTGAGCTTCAACCAGCAATTATTCTAGGCAACTCCAACTCCAGCACCTGCCAGAATTGATTTTCCGTTCACCTTCCTTTATGTTAAGACGTAGCCTGCTCGGATCCAGGATTCGACAAGCACAAATCAGCTAAATGCGCAGAACTATCTCATAGCCACCAAACAAAGCCGGGTACCTTGCGACAGTCATGGCATTTAGTAGCTTCGGTAACTCTGGTGGTATGTTATTTCTTTGATGCATGCATTCGGTTTCGCCTGCTTATTAAGAGCGCCTAAATTTGTAAAAGATATGAATGCTAAGCCTCGGTACAGGAACAAACACCAATGCAGGAGGAGCAGGTGGGAGCACTGTGATGGGCCCAGCACTCCAGGAGATTGAAGTGGACGGCTTGAGTTTCCTAGCAATACAAGGAGAAGCTAAAGTTCGTTTGCTACCTACGCCATGGCCGGAGAACAACCTACCTGCGCCAACTTCCTCCCTTCTTAGTATAGCCTCTCGCAAAGGACTCATTGCAGCCGTTGGGCCAGATGTTATAGTCCTAGCAAAAACAGAGTCCGCACGGAAAGCCTTCGACACAGATAATAAGGTGGATGAGACTAATATACGGCCATTTCAGCCAGAACTAAGCATTCCAATGCCCATGAGAGTTTCTCAGCTAGCCTTTACAGGCGATGAAGAATATCTGGTAGCCTCTGCGGAGGCCGGCGGTGGTCTAGCCGTTTATTCTGTCACGTCATTGCTGCAAGGCTCTACACAGTCAGCGTTTGAGATGGGGACAAATGGCCTGTCCTTAAGGGCCCTGGTACCCAATCCAACCCCAGAGAAAGGAGAGCTCCTGGCCTTGGTCACGTCTGATGGGAAGCTGATGATGGCCAACCTGAAAGAGAGAGTCTTTGTTCCTGGACCTAATGGACAGGTCTTGAAAGATGACGTTAGTTGTGTTTCTTGGAGTGCCAAAGGAAAGCAACTCGTTGCAGGACTAGGGAATGGAGGTGCTTCTCAAATGACACCGAATGGTGTTGTCCAAGCAGAAATTCCTCTTCCTCCTAGCATCAGCAACCATCACAGTAAGTCTACCACTTGTTTCTATACGTCCCTTTACTTATCTATCTAGTGACTGCAATTTCGTGGATCGACAACAATGTGTTTCTTGTTACCCACACGTCCAGCCCTAGTGAAAACCCTGAGTCGCAATTCCATATTGTTCAGCGACAGGATAAGACTTCCAATTTCGAATTTTCGAAAGTCTCAGACCCGGCAGGCCCATTTGGCATGCAGCGATTTCCACCCCATTACTTTATCCTCCGCTTACGAGGATTTCTCAACCTGCAAGATGTCCTCGTTGTTACCTCGACAGCGGCAGTGGATGTGGGCATATTTACCAGATCTCAGGCTCCATTAGCCCCAGGCGCGCCGACTGGAGTTTTTACATTGACAGAATTCCTGGACGATTCGCGGCGAGCTGCAGTGCCTTCCAATGAGTCATGGGCGGTAACGAGTCCCATTGGCTTTGCGCTTGACCTTTCAAGTAAGGACATTGTTCGTGAGCCCATTAAAGGTGATGAAGTCGAGTAAGTCTTCCCTATAACATGCAACATCTTTTACAGTGGTCCTGCTTTGTTCGGCAAATACTGACTGCATAGTTCTAAAACGCCATTGCCAATTGTGATGCTTCTAAATAATGAAGGGTTATTGGCTGCCTGGTATTTTGTGTACAATGAGTCCATACGGCAAGGAGCAATCTATCCAGGTTTGACTGCTGCGCCCGCGATTGCACCTCAAGCTTCTCCTGCACCACCCCAACAACCAGCCCCTTCTGCTTTTTCAGCCCAATCTGGTACAGCATTTGGTGCCACGTCAGGCATTGGTCAACGTACCTCGCCTTGGACTACACCTTCTGCCACGAACGCGGGTGCTCCAGCTTTTGGCACTCCAGCTTTTAGATCAACAACAGCACCAGCTAACCCAGCTTTCGGGTCGCCTGCTTTTGGATCGGCAACTACTCCAGCTTCATCTGTATTCGGCGCTCCTAGTCAACCAGCCTTTGGATCCTCTGGGTTTGCCACGCAGAAGGCCTCCGTATGGGGCTCTGCTACCTCTGCTGCTGCGCCAACTGCCGCATTTGGCCAGCCTTCTGGCATTGGACAAAGTGCCTCAGTTTTCGGATCAAAAGCGAGTAGCTCAGGGAATGCCGCACCAGCTTCGGGAGGCTTTTCCTCGTTCGCCTCCAATTCAAATCCATTTGCATCTGCTACATCAGGCTCGAAAGAGAGTATATTTACTGCCAAACCACAAGCCGCAAATCCCTTTAGTAGCACCACTACGTCAACTATCAATACTTTTGGAAATTCATCTAACAAAGCCGATGATAAACCATCAACCTTTGGCAGCGGGGGCGGCTTCGTTCTCGAATCCAGTTTCAAGGATAATACGTCACCTCCAAATGAGAGCTCTACATCGTCTGGGCCATCTCTATTCGGTAACACTTTTGGAAATGCTCTTGCGGAAGCTGACGAAACGGAGCAACCAGCGTCCAACGACGCAGATATGGATGCTACAGATGATCAGCCTAGTCAGCCCGAAGTCGTGAAGTCCGCAGATTCCACCACTCCAGAATCAACACCAGCACCACCATCAAAGTTCTCAGCATTCGGTACCAGCGCTCCATCCACAAGCGGCCTTTTCGGTACAGCCTCATCTACTACTCCAGCCTCTAAGCCTTTTGCTGCTCCGAGCTTTAGCTTTGGTCAAGCAAGCGGACAGCCTGCCGGCGACGTGAAGTCTAGTTCAGCCTCCAAAGCGCCAAGCATATTTGAGACCCCTTCAACCCCTTCCACTTCCACACCAGCCTCAAAACAGAGTACGTTTGGACACCTTGGGCCTAACTCTACTCCGGCTGTAAATCCGTTCGCCAAGCCCCCTGTTACACCACAAGTACCTGCTACGCCTCTTCCTAAAATTTCTCAGACCCCGGCCACGCCTGTGACAAAGATAAAGGATGAGCCAAAGCATGATGCGGATGAAAGTGGCGTGGGCAAGAGCATACCAGAAGCACCATTACCGCCTGATACGACCAGCAAAGATGCTTTTACAGCCGGAGATACCTCTGGCTCTTCGACAGCAACAGACGCTCCTCTTCCGCCAGATTTCCTACCTTCTAAGCCCAAACCCGCGATCTCAGCTGATATAATTCCACCGTCAGATGTTCCTGGAGGTCCAGGTGATGACGGAGGAAACGATTCGGGGTTCGATACTTCTGAGGCAGGCGATCAGAGTGCCGATGAGGATGAAGAAGGAAGTGGCGAAGACGTTGCGCAAGATCTGAGCCCTGTATCGGAGGAAAACAAGACCCAAAGCTCGTTCAACCTAAGTCCTGAAAGCACTTTTGAAAAGATTGAGAAACCTACCCAGCCTACTGTGCCTAGGAGTCTTTTTGGAGAAATTGGTCGTTCAGCCCCAATACTTCCTCCTCCGAATTTACAAACTAGCCCCCGGTCCCCTAGCCCTATTAGGTCCGCCATACCAAGAAGATTAACTAGACCTGATGCATCACGATCAGTAAGTGCTCCCGGCATGGCTTCCCAAATCCTCGGTTCTCAGAAACCAGTTGCTGCGGTACCAAACCAAGGCACTTTCCCCTTCGGTGCTCAGAAGGGGCCGCTAGCTGCTCAAGCTCCTTCGAGACCTACAATTGAGGAGCAGAATGCTGCAGAACGACGCAGAGCCCACAGTAAAGCCCGCAAAGAAGCTGAGGAGGCACAAAATATCATCTATGAACAAGAGCAAAAGCGCCTTGAGTATATATCCCACGAGCTAGAGCCAACCACAACTCTAGGAGAGTTTGAGGCCCATGTGGGTACATTAGATCTCGACAGAGATGGAAGAGAAAAATCAAAGAGTGTTCCAGCACAGGTGGAGACCATTTATCGTGATATCAACTCCATGATTGACACACTTGGGCTCAATGCTCGGACGTTAAAGTGCTTCGTTAAGGGTCATACCGAGTTGGGAAAGGATGGGTTCCGCAGTAAGGAGGAACTTGAGGATCCCGATGACTGGTGCCTAGTGGAGGTTGAGGAACTCTCCTCAGTGGTTGAGAATGATCTATCTCGGGAATTGGCAAACGGTTCTCTCAAAGAAGTTTCGCGAAAGTTGGAGGTCTGCGACGATCTACAAAAAGACCTTGCTAGGTTGCAAGCTAAGAAAGAAGATCTACGAAAGATTTTGCAGCTACGTCAAGACCCGAATCAAGCCACTCTCAGTCGTCAGCAGCCTCTGAGTGCTGAGCAGGCTGCACAGCAACAAGATTTGTTGAAAGAATTTACTACTTTCCAAACACTTCTTGCCGAAGCTGAAGAAGGCTTGATCAACCTTAAAACCAAGATAGTATCCCATTCTAGCTCCAAGAATGGAACCGCTAGACCGACCGTTGAAGCCGTGATGAGGACCATCACTAAAATGACCAGTATGGCTGAGAAGAGAAGTGGTGATATTGATGTTTTGGAAGGAAAGATGCGCAAGCTACACTTTGGCTCCATCACCAGCGATAGCCGTGAGGGCTCACCGCAGCCATATGCAACGCCTCAATCCAACAGGGCGTCGCTGCGAGGTCCTAATGCGAGCACGTATGGCCTATTCTATACCCCAGATAGCACAAGAGATGACCGCCACGGATTACAGAACTCGTTCATGTCTTCAACAGGCTCCTTCTCACGTGGTTCGCCGGGACCTCGCAAAAAGCTGAGTGGCTATTCTCTTGAGGAAAAGGCACAGTTAAGAGCCAACCTGGCGAAGAAGAACGATGTGAAGATCCGCCTGAGGGCTGCTCTGGAGAAGGCTGGAACGACTGTTCGGCCTATGGACGATGAATAAAACGACTGAAGCATGATACTGTGGCACTATTATTGGAGTTCAAGGGGTATTCCAGACAATAGGCCATGGAGGAGAATGGGTCGCTGGTTAGCCGACCCAGTATCATAGACTTGTACCAGTAATTCAAAAAGAGCATATCTAATCAGTAGCCCCAACTTCTTTTCACTTTTCCCGTCACAGGCTTTTACATGCATTACATATACATAAATCAACAAAGCCAGCAGTATTTCTTCTTACTTAGTCTCCTCACGTGTTCGATAACATGGATGCACCCCACCTAACCAATCCTTATTAGAAGAACCTACCGACCGTGAGTTAAATTGGCCTGGCCATGACAAAGATGTGGCGCGATTGGGTAAGATGAACCACCTTGAATCATACATTCAGTACCTTAATAATACGAGAATAGTTACTTACAGTTATGTGACGCTAGCTCTCCTCTTTTACTGTCTCTGAATTCTTCGCCAAACTAATAAGAAAGGTCAAACTTCAGTAGGGCTCTCTCCGTAGCATTTGCATATACCTTAATTTAAACAATAGAAAGAGTTGACTGCAGCATCAGACTTATCAACAATAAGACATATTATCGTAAGTTTCATGACAAACTCCTGAGTATATATGCCTTAGATATCAATCTTGTCCGTATAGCCACTGTGGTCTTCAAGCGAAAGTTTCACTTGGAAGATAAGAATAGAAATGACGTCAGGAGAAAAGCGAACTTATTGCTCATACTAGGAGATCTTGTGTCAAACCATGCCCATGCATGACAAACGTCAAGGTAGTCTGCGGTATCCCAGGACCAGTTTCCTCCACTCAGATCATTATTGCCCCCATGAAGAGCCTCGCCGTAGCTGTATTCACTGCATCCAAACTGCTGGTAGAGGAGGGAGCATCTTTCCAATGTGCTTTTGGTGCCTTTCACAGGTTGTTAGATATTCACCATTGTTCTTCTTGATGAACATCTACAAAGGCTCAATTTTGAAGGCATTCTTGCACATGGTCTCTCTATAACAGGATCGCATATCACACCTCTAGCGCTCCATGCCATTCCTAGTGGAATTGAGGGCAACGTCATGGTTTCCGAGAGGCGACGCTTTCTGTTAACTCTTGTATGATAGGCAAAAGGGTTCACGGGAACAGTTACTTGAGAGGCTGCAGCTGCGTGATTGAAATCAAGGGGTTGAGCGATACCATATTGAACAGCAGAAGCGGGTTGCTGTGTACCGAATTGAAGATCAGAATACGATTGTACGTTCGCAGATCGATTGTCAAGACGCGGTTGTAAGGCGGTGTGTTGATGAGGAGAATATGAAAGAGAAGCAGAGGACTGGTTTTTTGTTATAATCATGCAGTTCAATGACTGTTCATTTTAAATTAGCTCTTTTATATCACCTTAGCCCGTTGAGTGGTTGATACATACTCAGTTGAACCATCTCCTCCAACGTCATTTCTCGCATCTTAGCTTCGAAAAGAATTGCGTCAAGATCGGTGTCCATCTTGAAGGTACTTTGGTGGCACAATACCTGCTTGTGGTAAAGGCCGATCTACTCTAGAGACCGTACTTGTATTGATCAGTTTGAAAGAAAGATCTTGGTAGAGGAGGGCAAGGAGGTCCCAAAACGCACTTGCGGCCCCACACTTAGCCTGCTTAGTCACCGGAGAGTACAATTCCTGGACAGCGTATTTTGGCCTGATGATTTAGTTAGTTATACATGAGCCTTACAGAGTTTGCAGTGCTCTTGATGATGTTTTCCCCAGTTTAAAGGCCGCTGAATGCCCATAATATTTGCATGTGTAAGTTGCCATATTTATTCTGAGTGCCAACCCCTACCTAACAACTTCCAATAAGTAAATTCATTCAAAGGCCTTCAAATTAACAAAAATGCAGTGATGCACATGCGTTATCAGTTATTGCATAGCTTGAGTATATGATGAGCTTTCTGTCTATCAATAATCCCTTATTTCATTCCAAAATACCGCTCACGATATTCTACCAAGCCGTTCAAGGCTAGTAGTGTTCTCTAAAGTGACTATGTTGCTTTCCATAGAACCCCAAATATATCGTGATATGTTCATCTGTGATCTAGAAGGAGCACAATACTACCAGAGTACAATAGCCCTAGATATGATATGGTTAATCTCTACAGTATATCTCCACAAGAAACAGTACGTTGTAGACCCCTCCGTTTAGTTATAGAAGCCCTCAAATTCAAACCCGCTTTCCCTTCTAGCGGTCAGATAGGAAGTAGATACATGATTCAAAACGCCATACAACATAATACTGCAGAAAGTAGATCAAAATCGATGAATCAGGTACCAGTTTTCGAGTATGTCTTTCCTCTATACTAGACATTTTGCAGCATTCCTTTATTGCCATAATATCTTTGTTTCATTTGCATAAAAATAGACGCCATGGTTCCGTGATCATTTAAATGATTCTTGTAGGCATGCATGATGTGTGTAGTGGGGCTTGGTACCTCGCTTAAAAAGGGGTAAGAACTGAGAACTTCTACAAAGTGCGTCCCTACTACTTGCCATCAACTCCGTGCTCCTAAATGCCAACCAAGCGACTTGTGCATAATATGAGAATGATAACCCCTCAATTTCGAGGCTTAGCAAATGGAAGCATTGCACGAAAATTGCATTGTAGGTATCAATCAGCCTTGACATCGAGGACTTGAGATTAAAAAAAACTCGCCGGAATGAGTTGAAATTATTTATATGGCGAGCTAGGAATCGTGTGTTAGTAATAAACAAAATGAGGAGAAAGTCACTTGGAAGAAATCTTGCACAAAAGTTTGTTTGGGAACACCTCTGCAATTCCTAGCCGTAGGACGTGCATAACATGAGGTGTGCCGCCTAAAGCAAGACGCGGCTGGACGGTGAATACAGGTCAAAATAGTCCATGGTTGGTTCAAGTTTAATGATAAATCTTTACAACGAGGCTGCAAAGGATAACCTGCCCAGCTCCAACTTTTGACAAACAACCATACACTGAAGCAATTTTGCCTCCAAAATCTCACAATCCTATTGACCAGATTTCTGTAATTCACTAAGAAATGGATCCGTTCAAGCCACTCCAACAGTTGGCCACACAACGAGGTTGTACATTGGCACAAATTTCATCAGCTAGTATGTTCTCGATCATTCCACTATTTCGAAACATTACCAATGATCCAATCCAGTTCTTAAGCAGCAGCTGTCTGCCATTGACTTCATTAAAACTGCGAAGGCAGACGAAGGCCTTGTTAGTCTGGCAAATCAGTGTGGTATTACATTGAAAGAAATGTCTTCCCAAGGTATGGTATTCTTCTTATAGTTAATAAAACTCCTCTAGAATAGATTGGCTGAGATAAAACGACACAGTCATCCAGCTAGGGCCTGTTGCAACCGTTGTCGTCATTGGAAATGTAGCGGAGCCACCTCTTCCTTTGCCAATTCCTGACTATCTCTTCAACGACGACACCAACGACAACGCCAGCGGCAGCACGAACACAACAGGCAAAAAGCAGAGCGCTAACAAATCCAGTACCTCCAATAAACTGCCAGTTAACAGTAATGTTCAATCAATCCACCGACGATGCCAGTCTCGACGTGGAGTAGTTGCCCCACCTGGATTTGCATACAACGCCCGTGACGTCTTATACAATCTCTCTACGCATAAGGCCTGCTCCAAGAACAGGGGGTTCATAGAGCCGCTCTCGCAATGGACTCAAAAGCCGGATGGAACGCTGTATGCGACCTGTGATAGACACCGATAGGTCTTCAGAACGTAATTTCATGGAGACAGCGACCGGGGTACACAAGGGTACAGATGATTGATGGCAAAAGCACTGCACAGATAAAATATTAAAGGGAAGGGGAAGGATGAAGGAATAAGTTGTGAAGAAGATTTTTGCTGATGCTTTGTACTGTCGGTTCTGGGTGTCTGTACAAATATAATCTTCGCTTTTCGTGAACACATTGAGATTGCGTGATAGGAAACGAATGGATATGGTCATGGGGAAGTCTGCTTTCATAAATGACAGAGCTATGGGTAACCCATCTTGCAGTCACTCTGTAGACTAATTAAGTGCTACCCTCAATATAGTAGTTCATGTGATTCTACTGCTTGTGAACTCAGTCTTGTCTGGAATATAAAAATATTCAATGTAAGGGCATTAATGATTGGTCTTCCGAAGGCTGGCAGTAAAATATATCATTTATTTTTATCACCCGCAGGAGTAAGCGCTTATCTAACAAGTAATGTCACTCACTAACTACGGATTGACAGCTTCATGGGTGTTATATCTGGCGGCCGCCCATTCCCCGTGCCTCCATTGTGTCTCCTAGTTCCTTACTTGGCGTCTTAATTCGATGCATGCCCGGCAAGAAGCGTACAAAGTACCACTCTTAGGCCTGAGATCAAAATCTGCAAGTGGTTTGATCACGCCATGCTGCCTAACACATGGCTTCTCAATAGCTGGGTCCCAGGCATGTCTTCCATTGTAGCGATTTCCTCCGGAACGTGGCGGCCGGGCAGGGGATTCTGCAGCGACAGCAGGAGCGGCAGGAGCATTCCTTTGGATAGCAGGTAGCACGGCGGGTCGGGGAGGCTGAATTCGAGATGGCTGGCTTCGAAACTGGATGGGTATTTCTGCCTCGTTGATAGTTGCTAAAGGGATTGGACGCTCCATATCATCTCCGATCACGTCATTGAGGACGATCGCCACAGCCGTTGGATGTAACTGTACCACTGCAATATAGTAAGACACCTGTAATATCTTGAAAGCAAATAAAGCTTACAGAGGTGACACATCTCCTTGTAGGTGTTGCGGCATTGGTCGGCCAGATCCTGAATGGGTTGCTCAACATGGCTGGACTTGAAGAACTTGATGGCTTTTGCATGATGCTCGATAACTGTAACTCGTGAGCTGCTTATTCCTTCACCCGAGGAGAGCCAATGTGGAGACATAGCATACTTAGGGACGCCATCTGATTGACTGTGACGTTGTAGGTAGCCGCCAAATTTCCTAGCGCCTGATATGGGTTGAACGGCCAAGGTCCTGCCTCCATTTTCAGTGTATCTGGTCCTTACTCTATTAGTGGCACATAGTTGAATGTCAAGAAAGGAGACAGCTTACATAAGTTTTGACTCTTTATGGGGTCGGTGCTAGTTTCGAGTATTGGAAACTATTGAGGTTGTGTGAGCAAGATCAGAGAGCTGCTAGAAACCTGTGTACAGAAGCTATAGAGGTGAAATAAAGCTGCTAGTGATTGGAGCATAACGATAAGAACATTCATGGATCTACTAGTGCCTCTTATCGCCCTTTCAGTAATTTAAAATATAGTTAAGTCTGGATGCACTGTCCTGCTCAATAGCTAAATACGTTTCTGAACGGAACAAAAACTAAATTGGTTTGTACAAGTCTTCTGTGTTTTTACAGATTCCATTAGATATATAAACGCATAAATTGGGCGACGCTGGTTCTTTGTAGACAAGTTTTAGTTTAGCATAAACATAAAATAACATGTGCGCATTGATAGTGGATTTCATGGTGAAAGATACGTATGTTACAACCGGAAAAAGAAATCACCAAAGACAGTAAAAACGTGCTCCCACTCTCATGATAAAGTTAAATTCAATTAACTATCTAGCCTTCCACTTTAGTGAACCTGTGCTACATCTTTCTTAACAAGCTCCACGCTTACTCATGGGTTTGCCATTCGACTAGATAGTTAACTCGGATAGTGGGTTAATTGACCTTTCCTCTGTCTATTGGGAACGAGCCTCCACTGCTGATACGGAACCATTGTTGAAATAATTCTACATTTGATTAGCAATCTATAATAATAGAGAGTGCAGCGGAACTTAGGTCTTTAGGTGACATGACAAACAACCTTCCCTGTTGTAATTCCGTATTGTTTCTTCAACGCCGGTCTAAAGATCTTAGGAAGATGGCGGGGTCCAGTTTGCCAGGAGTCTTGTATTAATCTGCCGCAAAGAACAACAGTTAACGATACAATAATAAGCTATTGTTGTCTTTTTGTTGCGGCTAGTGAATGTAGGCTGTAGTAATACTTAATCCTACTGCCCGAATTAGGTATTGTAGCTGGTCGTTTAGGTCTCGGCGTATCGCTTAAATAGGGGGAGTCTCTGCTTGTACCTTATGCAAAATTACAAAACTAGATGGTAATGCCCCATCTAACTTGATTTCTGAGAGAGTAAAAGGAGCCTTCTGTCGCCTAACGCTTGAATAGAGCCTTCAGAAACGCAGCGCCTAAAAGCCTATCGACTATAGACGGAAACAAAGCCGAGATCATTATAGGCTCGCGTTGTTGCAACTGCATCGACATCTGGACGCCGAGCTCTGATTAAGGATTGAAATTTCGAGGCGGAATAAGAGGAGTTGTGCTAGCTATGGCACAGTTACAGGAGCTGAAGGCGACCACTTGTTGAAAGGCGTTGAAACCACAATCTAAGATGCGTGCGGACCCAGCTGGAAAGAAACGCTCAAAGTATCATGGGCACTAGCAGAATCAACAAAGAAATTGCTGTCTGACGGATGGCGACGGGGAGCAAAGCGTGTCTATTTAGGACTTTGCAGGAGAATCTGCAAAGAACACAATATTTACTGAAGCAAGGAGGACTGTGGATAGCAAGCATGCAGCTCCCGCCATAGCACATGAGAGAATACAAACACCAAACAGAGGACGTGGCCACAAAAACGAAAAAAGACAAGAGTCGAGGATACAGGAACAAACACAAACACCATCTTCAAAATCCATAGATTGGTTCTCATCTACTTATGGTGCACCGCATCATATCCACACCCGTCCCAAAACCGACACCTGTCCAAACGCCCAAAGCAAAGAACCCTAGTTCCCTATGCAATGCCATGCTGAAGATCATCTGCTAAACAAAGAATCGAATATGCTAGTCCCATATTACAATGTCCGGATCGTATTATTATGTTGCCTCTTGATTCCACTGCTGGCGGTCTACTTTACTCTACTTGACTCCCTTTGGATCCCGTTTCTAGACTCTATAACATTTGGCGGAGAAGAGGAAACGAGAGGAAGTATGTTGTTACTATGCAAAGGTCATCTCAATCTCTTTCTCGACCCCAAAATCTTCATCCTCATCCGCCCAGGCATTATGATTCAGATCTATCATAGGGAGCGGCACAGGAGCCGTATTGTTCGCCTTGAGATCTGGTCTCTGTAGTGGCGATGGCTCCGCTTTGGGTATTTCTATCTTGCCAATATTGGGCAATGAACTAGAGTTGGAGGCCGGGTAATGGAAGGCCCCAGACGTGCGTGCTGAGCGAGGAGGGGTTTCGTAGGAGGTATCGAAGGTCATTTGGACTTCGTCATCTGCGCGGCGATTATAGGTAGGGCTATCTTCGTCGTCGGGCCAATGGGAGGAGGGTGATGGTTCTTTGGCAGTCCATTGTGTTGGGAGGGTGGTAGAGTGTCGCGGAGAAAGAGATGGTGAGGGCATGGGCGAAACACCATTACCATTTGCCTTGAGGAGATTTGGGTCGTAGCTTTGTGAAGCTCGTAGTGAGGAGCGCGGATTTAATGGATTAGGAGATGCTAAGGCTAGTTTCATAGGCGGCAGTGTGGATTCGAGCTCTCTAACTTCCATATGCTCGCTCGCGAGCTCACGTCGGATGGCATCGATATCGAAGAGGACACCCTCGTTGCTTCCTCCCTCCTTGCTAGTCTCGCCGTTTGCGCCGCCTTTGGTTTCCTCATAGGTCTCCCATTGCTTCTTGGCAACGTTTTTCTTCTTCCTGCCAAAGAAGCCGAATTTACCTTTCCTCTCCTTCTTTTCAAAATCTTTTCGAGCCTCTTCAATCTCATTTATTAGTTCTCTTTGACGTTGTTGATGATTGTCTGGGTCTGGATCCTCGATTTCTGTGAACTCATCACTCTCAACAATCCATCCAACTTCCCGAAGGAGCCTTGGCATGGCAGTGCGGTAAGACATATGTCCAGGTACAAACTCTGTCACATCCACATTTTCCAAGCCCGGAATGTCTTCTACCTTTGCTAAACCCGCAACACGACTAATGCCACCACTTGTCAATCGGAATAGGTATCCTAGAATCCAGTCATTTGTAGCGTAACCGTTGACAAATCTGCCCGCCACGACAGCCCTGGCCCTAAGATACTCATCCTTTTTGGCTACTATTGGCGAACCAAAAAGATATACGTTCTGAACAAGTCCGTACGCACCCTTTCTGGCGAGCTCTTTTAGGCAAGAGAAAATTACCCTTGATCCCAGAGAATATCCTACGAAGGTGATGGGACGAGTCCCTAGATTTCGATCAATCAATGAATCAGCCAGAATAAGTCCAGCTGAGGTCGCTCGATCTAAAGAAACTGACCAAGGATTATCGATGAGATATGCTAGCTTGGTTAGTACAACTGGTAATTGGAGCGCCGCCATCAAACTGATTAGAATAGTGCTTCCTAGAACTTGTTGCAGTCCTTGAGTCAGAGCCTAAAGTTTGTAAGCATACATCTTGAGATAAAAAGTTTAGAGCAATTACCTCAGTTGCCAGAATGTTAATGGTATCTCCCATACTTTGAAGCATTTCTGGCTCCCAGAGTACAGAGTAGATGTCACCCATGATTGGATCTACCGTACTATATGGTAATCGGACATCATCGACCTTTCCTGTCATCCAGCCAGACACAGTGACAATTAAGTTCACTCTTTTATTGTTATGCAATGGCCTATACTCAAACGTTTTCACCGCACCCGTCCTTCGATCGGCTGCTCGAATGGCAATGATACCTCCAGAAGTCGCAGCTGCACTCGTGATTATCGCAGCTGCACCAGTGCCCGCAAGAAAGCCACTTGTCCCTGCGACACCAATAGTTGTAAAACCCGCTGCAAGACCTGCTCCAATAACAGGAGCTAGCAATCCTGCAGAGAGACCAATGACCAATCCACCGCCTACGGTGGCTAAACCCATCATCAAGTAACGCTTGTTCAAGGCCATCTTCCTTCGTGACTCTTTATGCTCGTCCTCGTTCCAATTCTCCTTCTCAGCAGCCTGTTGCATTTCTAGCGCATCTGTGACTCGTTTTTCGAATCGACAAATCTCAAGCCAAGACACTTCCATGTTCTGCCCTACCTTCTCCAAGAGAACCCTAGACCGGGCATCATATACCGAGTCGGCAATCAGTGTTAAGAACAGGTCACAAAGAACAGTCCACCGCAGATCAATATCGATGTTCGCGGTGGTAGGTAGCTGCGAGGGTGTTCGAACCTCTGGAAGATCATCTCCTTCATGTTCCTGATATGCCGGCGGAGGCTTTGCAGCCTCTTCATCTTCTGGATTTGGGGATCTGTATCCGTAAGAAGAAGATGTAGATGGCCGTGGACTCTTCGTAGAATCTTTATCAGATGCTTCTTCTGCCATAGGATTCTTTACTCGAGAGTTCGCCATTAGAGCAGGAGTGAGATCCGCGGGCATAACCCCGTGATCTGCCAATTGCTCAATCATAATCTGCTCAGCTGTGCTAATGTCCATGTGGGCGTATAGCCTAACCATCATCTTCTGGCTCCACATCTTCATAGCTTCCGCAGCCATCATTAACTCCTTCTTGCTCCCTTTCGTTGTGACCATCGCCTCTGCTCCTCTCAGCATATCAGATAGGATCAACCGAGTCATACCCACATATGCCACCCTCTGTCCTTCCGTGAGGAGGTCCTTGGTTGCTTGCATCTGCGAGACAGCATCCCGCTGTTCCTCATCCTCCATTTCACCGGCTCCCGTTCCGCCATTAACATCCTTGAAGAGATATTGGGTGTTCTCGTCCATACTAGTTGCAGATTGAGCATCCTCATCCAGCTGTACTCTTGTATATCCCCTCCCAGCACCGCCCAAACCCGCATAGGCATCAACCTCGTTATCGGAGCCGCGCTCTTCCCTTGCAATTAATCTATTATCATCATCATATATGTCGTAAGGGGCATATGAAGGCATGTCCTGCCATTCATCCTCTTCCTCCTCCGTCACCTTGGCGTCTTTTGGCGCAAGTTGTTGATGCGACCATTCGGAGATCCCTAGGCCACTTCCTGAGCTCGCTTCTCTATTATGTTTATTCGGGCCCAGGTTTGAAATTTGCTTTTTGGCGTCATCTGCATCCTTTTTCCCCTCGGGTGTAGAGTCATGGACCTCTGATTTTGTTTCTGCAGATCGTGTTTCCGGCTTCTCGGAATCCTTGGGTTTCTCATTGTGACTTGAGCTCTCCTGCTCCTTATCTTTAACTTTAGCAGTTTGAGGTTCTTTTTCTGGAACCGGGGAAGGCTGCGGTGTGGGCGCCTGTGAAGCTGGTTCCGGTTGTGGTATTGCTGGATTCGGAGTGGATTGGGCATCTCTAAACTCATCGTCGGTATCAGATCCTACACTGTCAGCCTTTGAATTGACTTTGAGCTGATTCAAGTCTTGCGCTGATCCAGGTGTGACTTTAAGTACATCTGGCCTACCCTCTCCATCTTCTTTGGACTCCTTCTCCTTTGTCGAAGTGTCTTCGGGCGGCTTCTCAGTCTCCGATTTCCTGACCAACAGCCCCCATTCGTCCAGCACCCACAACTCTCCAGTTTCACCCCTTATGGGCGAGAAATGGGCCGGTGTCACCTTGCCATTGTTCTCGTTGTTCCTTTCTGCTGGTGGTGGCAGGTTGACGCGCTGCGGCATATTTTGGTCTTTCCGCCGCCTTAATTTCTATGGTGACGTTCTCATCCAAATTCCAAGGGTGAATCAGGTCTGTATATTGAAAGTGTCTACGGCAATTCTTAGATGTGCCCCACTGGCAAAGGCATGTTGGATGTTCTAGTGAGGGTTGTGAGTAAAGAGAGTTTAAGATGATATTGTGCAGTAACAGGGGTCTGAGCTTATGCTTCAGTGGGGAAATGGAGGGATACGCAAAACCGTTTCTTTGGTGGCTGATGGATGGCTGGCTCAGTCAGGAGCAATGTTTTAGATATTGGGCTAATCGACTTTTTTGCCCAATGTGATATTGCATCATTGTTTATTGAGCTCCGAAAGTTACAGGTCCTTAATTTGCAATTTCGGCTCCATGCTATATTAACACCCACACATCAAAGTGCTAGAAGATCGCATGTGGCTAAAATTTCACTTGGGAGGTAATCCAAAAAATGCTTCGCGACTTATTCAATATATTACTGGCTTAATATTTGGGTATCAGTAAAAGAATTCCAGAAATGGTTCAAAGCATCACACAAATTAAAATCAACTATCTTCGTCAGCCACTTCGGCCACGTGCGTGGCTTCGACGTTTCCTGTAATTGATTTATGCTTCCGCTTTCGTTTGCGCTTGCCGGTGTCTTCAGAGCCTTCGACAGGTGGTGATCCCCCATCAACACTCGAGTCTGCTTTGCTGTCTCTGCTCTCCTTTGATCCCGCTTTGGCAGCAACTGCCTGGGCTTTTGGCTTCTTCTTCTTCTTGACCGATAGGGGATTAGGCTCCTTCGGACCCTTCCTTTTCTTCGCCTTCTTCGTTGTTCCCTTCACATCTGCATCTGACGCGTCATCACCCTCTTCATCTCTTTTCCTTTTGAGACTCCCGCTGGCTCTCTTAAGTCCATCTCTAAACTTTCCCCTCTCTTCCCTCTCCCTATTCCCAACAGATGTCTCTGCCATAGGCTCCATGATCATCACGCTCCGATTAATGTAAATCAGCGGCACCCCTAGGATTTTCCTCATCTCTCTGCGTAAACTGAGGTCCTGGCTTGCTACTACATATCTGTGCTTATTGGATTTGTGGCCTTTGGGATCGATAACTGATCCAATACATTCCTGCGTACTCAATGGTTCTGCGTGGTCCTCCGGTCGGTGGCCGCATCTGCGTCGTTCATAGGTTTTAGCTTTGTCTATTAGATACGAGACACCTGGTTCGTCTTTTGCTGCGTACAGATGGCGTATCGAGCATTGAGTGATCACTATAAGATGTTAGAGCTGCGATAGTGGAGGCACTTCGGAAGCAGTACTTATTTTGACTTGACCATGTAAAGTTTTCTCAAGAAGGGATAGGAGATCCATCTTAAACCTATCTGCATCCCTGATCATATCGGCGTCCACTGCAAATTCTATAAGTAATTGATCTCCAAGCTCCTAGCATGAAACTCACCAAGTACTTGATAGGGTTCTCGAAAACCAAAATTCAGACCATATTGAACCATCAGCTTTCGATACTGTTTAGTCCGCTTACCTCCTCCCATCGTGTTGTCGTATATTATACTTGATATTTCCTCTAGAATGCAGTATTTTAGGAAGTTTTCCTCTCGAGCCTCAGGAATTTTAAGTGGAGCATCTTATCTTAGCGTTGGCTCTTATCGGCTGGGTGGCCTCGTCAGCCTTATCAAGAGTAATGCGGTATGTTTTTGCGTTTATTGAGCTTATCCTTCTCCTGGTCCTTTTCACTTGAGCATAGCTTTCACAATCTAAGCATTGTTGATATATTTTGAGAATAAAACTACATAGGACGCGTCCATGTGTTAGGTAGAACACGTCGAACACTCTGACTGGACCAAAATTGAACCTCTACAGACATATGCCTTCATGTGGTATTACACAGCTGTGATATTCTGTGACGCCTATTCGTCCAATTTCCCTGTAGGAGTCTTCTCACTCCTGGTTCTTTCTGAGTCTGACAGAAAAGCATCTATCTTCACCAGAGTCTTGACAAGAGAACACTTGCATGTGGAGATCTGTGGCTGGATCTTCAGTAGATAATTGTTGTGAGTCTATGATCCTCTGCATTGTGATTGTACCTCGCAGTCTTCGATATTTAGCCGAATTGTTGAGCTTGAGCTCGAGCTCGAGCTCATGTGTCCGTGTTTGATAGTCCATCGATATATTTTCAAGCTGGAGCTGGAGCTCGTTTCATCCCTTATTTCGTTTACAAACTGCAGCGACAACACTAATATCATCCATTTTACCTGATTGTGTCAGCCTGAGTGTTACTTGGATGTTTAAATGTCGAACCCACCTCCTTCCATCGCTAAGCCTTCTTCTACCGCGTGTTCCATAAAGGGGCTTTCAGCAAATGGATCTGTTGCTATCGCCCTCGCAGCTTTCATTAGCTCCTCCGCCACATATTTCATACCTCCTGCAGAACCACCGTTTCGATCTATGGTTTTAATTGCTCCGGAATTGCCTTCCCAATTTCGTAAGCTTGTAATCACGTTTGCTATAATCTCGTGCTCCCACAGATTATCGATGACTCCATCAGACATAGCCAGTACAATATCATCCTCTTGAATCTCAACTTTATCCATCACAGCATTTTCCCGAGGTGTATCAGGGCTATTGGTGCCTAGTTGCCTAGGACAATCGAACCAATGCCATTGTTCTTGAGTTTTGTATATGAGCTCCGAGTTTCTCGGTCTTATTACAAGTATCTGAGAGTCGCCTAAATTTGTGACATATAGCAAAGGGATATCAATTGCACCCAGCTCGGGACCTGCTCGCTTGAAGTATAATTGAGCGCCTGCAGCAGTTGTTGTGCCCTGCCATAAATTTGGCTCTGTGGTGGCATGTATAGTTTTCTCGTATGCTTTCTGCAGATATCCCACAGGATCTGGCTCATAGTCTTCCCCTGGAGCTCTCATTTTCTTTGCATCTTGCTCCATTTCTAATGCCCAATAGTGTAATATCAGTCTTGACCAAAGGCTAATTATGGATTTAGTAGGCGCGGATGTGCTGGGGGGCAAATAACTAACCCTGCATGGCCTCCAGGCCTAGTTGACCAAGCACCGACACCATCATTCGCGCATATGAATGTATCACTAGCATACACTGCATCATCACCATTTGTTTGGCCACGTATCAAGTCACCGTCTATAATCGCGCGCCTATCCCGGCTTCTGTGATGGGTGCTCAAGGGGTCTGAAAAGGACATCGATGGAGGAGAAAGAAACGGCGGTGGGAAGGGTCGAGGGGCGCGTTTCGCAAACAAGGCGATGCCTGTTTCGAATCGAAATGGTTGTGGGTTTGATCTGCGGAACACATTTGCTGAATCGGGTTCCGATATGGACGTTGAGTATGCAACATCAGGACACCATCTTGGATAGCTCTGGATGAGGGATCGCCGAGCCTGAGACGATATAGCTTGCGCAATTTTCGTGCGAAGAGCCGACCTCCTCATCCCAACGCAGTGTTAGGTTAGAATATTATTTTGGTGCACAATATCTTTGAGCGGGACTAGGGGAAAGATGTTCCCCAACAACCAGTAGAGCTGAGATAAGGAGGCTTATCGCATGTGACGTGACATCCAAGACCAGAACTTTTTTGGGGGGTTTTTTTACCCTTTTGCCGTCCTTTCCACGCCAACACCCAATTTACTGCCAGGCTCTCTTAATGATTCAAGGATTTAGTTTCTAGTGTATGATGGGGTCGGACGTAGGGCTCTGCCCACCAATAAAAGTTATATAATATTCGAAGACGTTATCAAAGCTTGCAAGGGAAAGCTTTATAACACAAACAAATTTAACTCAACAGGACCAAATGGCTCTGGTCGCCCCCAAAAGATTCGAGTAGAGCATATATATCTATACCTAAATGTGTGTGATAAGGGTTAGTAGGTACACAACAGCACAACAGCTTTTTGGTGGACTGTGGACTTAATGACGTTAAGCCTAAAGATATAAATGCTTATTGAACATATTCTGCAAGCTCTGCTATCAAGAGATGCTAGCTCTAGATAGCTTACATATGTGCTATCTATGCTAACCCTTAGCCTGAAAGATTTGCTTAATCGACCTCTTCCAGACTATTCCGCTTACCGTGTACAAAGGTCGCAGCAGGCATCGCCAAGCCGAGACATGTTTGATTGAAAAGTGGCTGGTCTTTTCGTGACACGTTTGTTGTTCTTTTCTAGCCACCGAATCAAACAGATCCGAGCCAAGGCTCCTTGCACAATCCATCTTCTTTGTGCTATGTAGAAACTCATGCTTCAGGGTCGGCCCCTTAGCAACAGTACCAGCATCTAGCCGTGATGATGCTGTTTCCAGAGTCCCGGTCTGTCCAACGTAGAAAGATGTTTCTCCCAAACAGCATGTGCTCGTATGCCGTTACAGTATCCCTGGAGTATGTGGGCAACTGACGCCCCCGATGTAATACATCTTCTAGCCAAGCAACCTTCTTAGCTTTCGTACAAAAGATTCGTTCATGATATAACGTCTATCAGATGTACGCGTCAGAGCCAAAACAGCCAAGGAGCTTTACCAAGCAGATGATGCGCCCAGGGATCAGAAGGTGCCAGTCACTCGAAAGATTTTCCATGCGATCCGAGAAATACGAATGTTCAAGCAGATGAATAAGCGCAAACTAGCCCTCGCCAGACCCAGTCATCCCCATCATCCAGTTCGTGTGCATTTTTTCCTCCAAATTACCACATCGTGTTGCATTACCTAACCTGCCTTACAGTGGCTTCTCTCTTTTTTTTTTTTCGTTTGCAGCTGTTTGGTTAAATTTAAATTTAGCACTAAGACTCCGGCGCCGCAGTGGTTCCGTCTCGCTGCGTTCCTGCCGATTAACCCTGCCAACGCGAGTGCCCAGTTGAGCCAGTGACGTGGGTTCACCAAGGTTTCTCGAATCTCAACCACCTTTCGTGTCCAATTTATTCTTCCATTCCTCAACTGCGGGCACTACACAAATACCAGAACACCCTTCCATGTGCATCTCCGCTGTTCAAGAGCGCTAGCTTACAGGTTACCAAGTACCTGGTGCAACGTGCTACGGCACTCGATCGACGCCCAGAATCATCAGCGAGGTTACGAAGCAGTTGGAACCTTGAATGAGGGAATAATAATAACAAGGCGCTTTTTCGGATCTCGCGGACTTACGTGCAAATCGCTAGTCTAAACCTCACACTCGTTTACTAGAAGTAATCTAAGCCGGCATCATGAGCAGCCGCAGTCGAGGTGAATTGCGATGCTTCTGACAACCTCGCCTTCCCGCATATGCTAACACGGTTTCAGTAACATCGTTCATGTCCAGAATTAGGGGAGACACAAACAACAGTCCAGTATCCCCAGCACCGCTTCAAACAAAGCAAGAAGCCTTCCCTAAATTCGACTCCAGACAAGATTTGTCCCGCACACCTATAACTGAGTCGCCGAGCGCACATTCTCCCAACACATACACTCCAAATGGCAACGACTCCCAGCAAACGCATGTGCAGCGCCAGCGCGCTTCCTCTAGGCCTATGTCTATGGTCCAAACATATCAGCCACCATTGATGGATGTAGCCAAGGACACACTACCAGAGCTACAGCCAATATTCACTTTTCTCAACAGCCATGGTAACAAGCTGTATCAGGAAGGTTATTTCCTGAAGCTGGATGATCAAGACACACGTGTGTGGTAAATCCATTATATCTTAGTGCATGCTAATTGCTCTAGATGGAAGGCCGAATGCCGATAGAACATGGACAGAATGCTTCGCTCAACTAGTTGGGACAATCCTCTCTCTATGGGACGCGGCGGAGTTGGATGCAGCGGGGGCCGATGGGGAGGTACTGCCCAAGTTTATAAATTTGACAGACTCCTCTATCAAAATGGTAACTTTGCGCCTTCTGGTATCAGACCATGTACTGACACGAATAGATTGAATCTCTACCAACCCGATCTCCGGATGAGCCTCCGCTTCAAAATGTACTGAGCATATCTACAGCGGGAAAGAACCGCTATCTGCTTCATTTCAACTCCCATCATTCTCTGGTACAATGGACTGCAGGAATCAGGCTCGCCATGTTTGAACATGCAACATTGCAGGAAGCCTACACTGGTGCTCTTATTGCTGGAAAGGGGAAATCCTTGAACAATATTAGCCTGATAATGGAGCGTGCAAAGACGAAGACGGAAGATTGGGCCCGAGTAAGATTTGGGGCTGGTACACCCTGGAGACGTTGTTGGTGTGTCATTACGCCTCCTGACGAGAAAGAGGTTCAGAAGTTGAAGAAAGAAATCAACAAGAAAAAGTCTGCATATGATAGATCACGACCGCCAGTTTTAAAAGGAGATATTAAGTTTTACGACACAAAGAAGACGAAGAAGGCGACACCAATTGCCACGATTACAGATGCGTATACAGCTTTTGCCATCTATCCACAGGCCAAGCCCCTCATTGATGCTTCGACGCTCGTGAAAGTGGAAGGAAACATAACCATTCATTCGAATCCTCCCTCAACCACAGAAGGATTCGTATTTGTAATGCCAGAGGTACACCCTGCTGTATCGGGATTCGAAATGATGCTTCGTTGGCTATTTCCGGTCTTCGACACATTCGCGCTGTATGGACGCCCTACGCGCCTTGCTGCTGAAGTAAAAGATCCACAGAGTCTCATGTTTGCCATGCCAAAGCATAGACGATATGGATACTTGGAGATTATAGATGTTGCTGGTCTTATCGTAGAGGACCGCAGCTCGACATGGAAAGAGTCAGAATGGAGGAAGAGAATGAAAGATCTTACCCTCAAACGAATGGTTGCCATTGAAGACGGTAGCAAACGGGAAAGTAGATATAGCAGCAGGAGAAACACCCGGAACAGCTTTGGCCCATCTCAAAGTCGCATACAGTTTGATGACGGTGCGTCTGTTCGATCATCTCCATCCGTAGGATGGCAGCAAGGGCCGACGGCAGACGTACCCAGCGGTGGTATCCCTCGGACTGATTCTGCCCCTCCAGCAGGAGAGTTTGCAAGGCACTCTGTATCGGCGCATGGTCATCACCGATCAGTCTCAGAAACGCAAGGCTTCGATCGCTATGGTAGTATCTCGTCCAACTATGATGGATCATATGATCGAGCGCCTACGCCGCCAGCTCATCAATCTCCCATTCCACCAGTACATGCGGGTTCAAATCTTAAATATGCAAATGATGCAAATGCCAGTGATAGGATTAGTTCTGAAGACGACACCCCTAGAGAACCACCAATTCGCGAACTTCAGGACTTAAGATCCACCACATCTCCCGAGCCCGTCGCCCCACCGCCAGCCTTCACGCACACACCAGGATCTGTGCCAGCAACGAAACCTTACCATTCTCCAGACTTACGCAGAGCTAACAGTAGAATGTCCACCTCGACCCTGTCACAATTAGCAGGTGCCGGCGGAGTCGCCGGCGGAGTGGCTGCTGTTGCGGCTTACCAGGCTAGCGGAGATAGGCCACATACAAGTGAAAGCCAGCGACACCAAAACTTTGTTCAATATTCGGAGGATCGGGGCCAGAAAGGGGTACTGTCAGATGCCAACCGTTACGAACATTCTGCTAATACAGACGATTCTAATAAAGGCCCAGTTCCAGTAACGAGTGCTCGATTCTCTTTTGATGGATCACCACCACGTCCTGCAAATTCTAGCAGCCAAACCAACTTTTCTCAACCACCTCCTTCATTTCCTACAGCACCACTTACTTCTCAAAATCGCGTTCATGATCCGCCACAAATATTCGCTTCTTCTAACACCACCCATGGACAGGGTCATTCTTCTACTCCTTCTCAAGACTCAACACATAGTTTGACTTCTCAGCTATCTCGAATCCACACTGGTCAGCAGCCTATCAATCGAAAAGCCCTTCCACCACGTGAGCCGAGCATGCCAACCCCTCATTCTGCAGCGACAACATTTAGTGTTGGAACTTTAGATCAGAACACTTTTGATGAAGCGGCGTTTGACATGGTTAAGGCGCCATTTGACCGAGCAAAGACATTGACAGAAGCACATGGCAGATACCGCTCGGAAACTATGGAGAGCAATTATGACGATGACGAGCCAGATTATGCAAGTAGCTCTCGGCCCTCCATGGACAACCCGCCAGTTCAGAGACGTGGAGGACCTCGAACAGGTGTAATGCGTACTGTGGGAACCGTTGAAGATGTTCACCGTCCAGGTGGTAGTAACCCATCAATACCAGACGTTGACTTCGGACCTACGCTCAACCTCACCTCGAATCGTTTATCTCTACCCCCGAGCCCAGGACCTAGACAAGCGTACACACGAGGCGAAAGCCCCATATCAAATCTACCAACCTCTCCCGTAACTCCCGCGGCTGCGCGGCCACACAGTTCTGGTCATTCTCGATCTCCAAGTCGCAATGTTCTTGCTTCCGAGCCAGCACACTATCGTAACGATTCTACCGAAAGCAGAACACTAGCTTGGCAACCTGGGATGGGCGCACTCGGCTCTTCTGCAACGCTACAGAGCATAACTCCTGAACAGTTCGTACAGCAACGCGCCAGTGTTACACCACTGTATGCACATGGTCGTCAAGGCTCAAATCCAGCCTTAGGCAGAAGCACGCCAACCCCGCCTTTGGTCAAGAATCGTTCAAGTGATCGCCTTGCCCAACTCGGCCATGGTCATGGCCGAAATAGCTCGACGGATCTTCTTCAACGACCCAGCTCCCGAGGCCCTTCCGCAACACTTGGGGGTCCTGCAGGGAATGGCGATATGCCCACTACGCTATCTGCTCGCGAGCAGGAGCATGTTGCACGAGTAACTGGCCAACCACTTATCAATATGGCCGGAAATCGCAATTCGCAGGCGCCAGGAGCTGGTCTCGTGGGTGCTATCGAGAATCGTGAGAGGGAAAAACAGCAGATAAAGCAGGGTATCAATAGCCAGGCCGTTCAGAATGCAATTGCTCAGAGGCAGAGCCAAGCCATGCATCAACAGCATCAAAGCCAAGGGCATGATTACCGTACATCCCAATATGGCATGGGTCAGTACCCCCAACCACAATACCATGGCCAAGGTCAAGGCTATCAATCTTTTGTCTCGCCAGCGGCACAGGTCTATGCTCAAGGGGGAGGCTTTTCATCCCCATCTCCTAACACTCCTGGCTCTATGTACCCCAACTCCCCTGACTTGCATACACATCCAGGGATGCCATATTCTCCCCCATCGCAATATTTCAATCAGCCACACCGTCCGCAGGGTCCGGGACGGGGAACTGCAGGGTATCAAGGACGTCAATACTAGTCACACCGCATCATTTAAGTGTCCTCTATTTTCCTTTCGTCATTTACATCACCGGGGGAGCATACATGGTTTGGGGGATATTTTGTCCATGCGATGCCTTATTATGGCTCGTCTGCTATTCTCGTTCGGAGTTTAGGCATGGAATCTGATGATAAGGAATAGAGATTTGAGATGTTCTCTCAGCATTGTGTTCACAAAAATAGAATGAATACAGTTCGATCCAAAAGCGCCTTCATTTTGTCTGGTAATAATTTCATGCTGTTCAATAGTTTATAACTTGGTGAAGGTGGAAGGTGGCTTCCGCGAAGAAAAATGGAAAGGAAGTTGATCGTCTGACACAACGACCCTTACCGAGACCAGCTTACCTCCATAGTCCATAATTAACAATTAAGAGCATTCCATTGCGCACCTCAGTTTCTGTTCGTCGTGATGCAGCATTCGACACAAGGACGTCTTAGTCGTGTGACAGCATTTGGTATTTGATGGCACCAAGGACCTCATTTCCAGTCCTCCCCTTAACCACTTAAGGCTCAGCCCATTCATTTTACGAACGGCCTTCTCGGCGCTTGACGGTGTACGTACAGTCATCTAACATTGCATCCTAAAACATATAATATCATCATGATGCGAAACATTGACATAAATCACTCACCTGCACAATGGTAAATATCGCGGTCGCAAGGTCGATACCACGGGGAGGCCGGTTTATTGATGATCTTGTCGCAGCTATCTCTCCTTCTCGTGGCAAACACGAACGACATCAGCACCTAACCCTCTCATAGCCATGGAGCAGTTTCAGGATAGACATTCTGCGGCAAGAATACTTTTGACATGAACTTCTTAACTGATACAAGGTTGCGCCGCCTATAACCCTGGAGGCGAGACCATACTTTGATCGTCGCATGCAAAGGAGCCCATTGCCAGTGGACAGACCGGGTGTTCATTGTCGCTGGTTTTCTTGGCCAATGAACTGTGAATGGCCATGTCGGTCTCAGCACCAGCCTCCTTGGTCCAACTTGTTACGAAAATCGACGAACTTCAACAATGTGTGGTGAGGATATAAAATTCGATCTTCCTACGCAAGATCGGCGTCTTCATATCAGCATTTGGACTAATCAATGTAACTCGCCATGACGATCTAACGGGTGAGCAGCCGCAAAGGGCAATGCCAATCGCACTTCAGCCTCAATTCGCGTTATTAATAGAGGGCTACAGCCGATCCTACGTCGACCGGTTCGTGCCTCAAGCGCCGCTCCCACTCTTTTCGACCCAAGATCACCACATCTACAACCGTGCGAACAGCCCTCCCTGCCCGTCTTCAGGGTTCTCGTGGGTGCCTCAGCCCCCCCAGCAAAGCCGTCCCGCCGTGCGAGGTGCCAACGGTACAGGCTGGCGCATCCTTCGCTCAGTGGTTGCAACCTATGCCAGCCTATCAAATAACCCCGCGTGCAGGGTTCGCCATTACTGATACAGCACTTAACTCTCCCATCTTTTCCTCTATTCCCTATCCGAAAAAGCGCGAACTCGGGACAAGAGGCGCAGCCCTGTGGTAAGATTTGACAACCTCGCTCTCTTTCTTTCTCACGAACTTACGGTTGGTTGGAAAGCATGCTTAATGTTGGTTTTCCGGATTTCTGTTCGTCTTCATCGCTTTTCGTCTTGCATTGTTCCTTGCAACCCAAAATTCGAGATCTGATGCAGTTTTCAAGCCTCTGCGATCGGTGATATTGTTTGCTCTTGTACACCGGGTGGTCTATATGCATTGTCAAGATGATTATATCGCATCGCGGTCTGTATGCGCTCGCAAATTTAATATGTTGGGGGACTCGAGTCAAAGGTTCATATCACAGAAGACAAGATTCAACACCACCCGCGCCCCCACCGAGTCCTACACCAACGTTTGCAACAACATGGGATATAATATCGCCTTTCCCTGTTGACAAGAATGAGACGGTGCGATACACAGTCGGTCAATCTGTAGACCAGAATGGATCGCTACCGCTGATGCTGCTATGGACATCTGCAGCACCGGGCACTACCCCGGAGACTGCAAATACTTTTGAAGTATTCCGCGGGATACCATGTGGGTCGTTTTGAGATAAAAAACTTTACTTTGTGCTAACAAAATTCTTCAGACCGTTCGGATTTATGCCCCATCGAAAGGGGCAATGCTCCATGTAGCTGGACTCCTCAAACAGGTGGAAATGCGACCTTCGGTGTATCAATCAATGCAACTTCAGGGCATAATTGGGACGCTGATACTGGGAATTTTTTCTTGTGCTTCGCGCAAAACGATGCAGATACTCCGCTTTGCAGGTCATTTAGCAGGTTCTTCAGCATACTTCCGCCAGCGAAATCCCAAAAGAAGGCTAGACAACAGAACGGGCTGCCATCGCTACCTACGACCGTGTTTCAGGTTACCGCAACAACAGATTTTATCTATCCATTTGGTATTTCCACCGTAACGTCTTTTGTTGTGGTCCAAACACCAACTGCCACCGTTACCACAACACCAACCCCTAGCGCTGCGGACTTGTCTAGCACACCTTCCGCATCTACCGCCTCAAAAGGAAAAGGATCTCTCCCTCTTGGTGCGATAATCGGCATCGCAGTGGGTGGTGCCCTGCTGCTCATTGGCGTGCTCGTCCTCCTTTTCATCTGCTATCGGCGCAAACGCCGTGTAGTCACGCCTTCCGAACAGGTTCTTCTCTCCGACAATATGATGCATCATGCCGATTCTTCGCGCACGTTCTCGCCTAACGAAAAGGTCGATCCAAGCAGCGCTGGTATGCTTGGATCTATTCTCGAGACCCGTCCCTCGTCCGGTCCTTACGAACATTTAGAAGCTAGCGCGCCTTACGACGGCCCTATTGGTCCAGCCGCGCACCGTAGAAGACTAACACCTACGAATCTGAGTGCTGTCGTTCAGCCTATTTCGCGTAGTATGTCTGATGCTGGCGCGCACATACCTGTCAGTCCTCGTTCGGCCATTCAAGAAAGTCATAATGAACATTTCGATGAGCAATATCATGACACTCCTGTATATGGTGATGCGCGGCATATACCACAAGTTTATGCCGCATCCTTACAGCCCTTGCATAGCAGCTCGCCGACACCATTCTTGAGTGAGCCAGGTATGACGGATGAGGAGCTTGCAAGGTTAGAGGAAGAGGAGAGGAGGATAGATTTGGCCATCGCTGAAGCGGAAAGGAGGAGGTAGCATGACCAGAAGTTAAGATATAAGAGCATGGATATACCCTACCGAGAGTCCCTTAAGAGGAGAGGACTCCGTAATGGAGACGATAGCCACACGGCGACAAGCCCCCCGGAATGGGAGAGCATGAATGGATGAGATATTCAAGGAAAAAAACATGTACTTTTGAACTTTCTGTGTTGTTTAATTTAGCGGGTGTATATTGCTATTATGGCGAAGGGGCATTATGGAGACTAAGTGTATATATATACATACTAAATGATATTTACACCTCAACTTTTACGATGAAGAGTATAGCTTCCAATATATTTACATCACTGAATGGCTGATTTAGACTAAGAAGGCACATTATTGCCAAGGATAAATCATCTTTGGGTCTACTCTAAAGGTTATTGTGCAGCCCTTGAAGCGATTCACGGCCCGGACACGCATTCCCATTTGCTCGAAAAAGGAACAGCGTAGTGGGAGAGTCACGTACTGATATCCCACAAGTATGTCGATAGTCCGTCGCTGAGTCTCTCTTTTGTCTGTTCTTAGCCTGGATTGGCTAAGCTAGAGTTGTGTAACGGTCATTCTAGCGCGCTATGACAACCCAAGCCGCAGGCCCAACAGTGGCGCCGAGCATCAATGCGTTTACTGAACAATATACGCCTCGAATAACTTAAACGATGTGGAACGTTACTGCCGCATCCCCAAACAAGCGCATAGGCGTAATGTAAGCACGCAGTACCAGTGGCGCGACTAATCACTGCAAGTGGTTTGTAATGCAACTTTCTTTACATTTTCCTGATTCAGATCATGCGGAAAAGAGGTATCGGTCATCATCGAGAACGCAAGTTTTTCCGCCGCCCTAGGCGCCATGACGGGCCGTCCCTTTAGTTCTCATATTTTGTTGGAGGCTTATAAATGTCTGTGGTATGTGAAATATATTGACTTGGCTGTTCGGCTATGTGTTTTTCTAATAGGACACGGGTTCGCAGGACTTCATGGCATGTTACCTCCTTTCTGTCGAAACTTTCATAATCACTCAGGGCAACAAAGATTAATAGCTTTGTTTTAATTTAGCTAAGCGCATAGCGTAGAACATGTGGGTGGTGTGCACACTTTGGCAAAAGCTTTAGTCATGCCATTTGGGATATTGCTTCACAATCGCAAGGCAGTTTTCAGACTAAAAAACAGGTCCGAAACAAATCTAAACATGAGATTTTGCTTCTTTAAAAAATTGTACTTGCTTGGTATTCGGGCCGCCGAGAGACTATGATCCCCAGCGGCGATTTGATAATCAGAACGCAGCCCATCTGGACCACTTTCCTTCTTCTCAATATGCTCTCCAGCCTACTAGTTGGTTAGCTATGAACTCCCATCCCAGTAAGCTGATGGTAGCATGGTATTGAGGAAAGTATGTAACGAGTATATTGCTATGGTCGAGCAAGACAGGCTTCACTTCTGTCAGCCATGAAATCTCTGTGATTAGAAAACATCTTCACGATAATAGTTTACCGCATCAGATTTAATTATTAATATAGCAAGGAAGATGTAAGTTATCCTCCCAAGAAGTATAAGAAGCCATCATCCTCCTTCCGTATCAAGAGCATCTACATCATCATCATCAATCCTGTCCACTCCATCATACCAAACACTTCCTCAAACTACTACCACCACTACCTACCCCAGAAATGCAGCTTCCACTCACTCTCCTCGCCCTCATCGGCAGCGCCCTCGCCATGCCAGCGACAGCATCAGCCGTGGAGAAAACCGTGGCGCAGCCAGCACGCGACTCACCAAACGTAACATAGATCTCCGACTTCCCAGTTCAAGTCCTCAGCGCCGAATCCAGCGCAAATCTCGCCACTCTCAGTACTCCGGCTGCCGATGCTCGTTCTTTGAAAGAGCGAAACGATCTCATGTACTTCACGGTCTTTTCCGATGTTAATTGGAGCGGACGACAGGAGGCGTTTTTGACCGGGACCGGAATCTGTAGTATGTTATTTTCCTCGCATGTCTTTCTGAATTTCTTGGATATGGGCGGCCGACCAGTGGGGGGGCGAGGTTTGCAGGAGTAAAAGTTGATGAGCTCGCAGAGAACCTGTATAATGGCTGGGGAGGCACCATCAGCTCCGTGGCTCCGACAAGCGGCTACAGCTGCTGCATGTACTCGTACGTATCATCCCATCCTGATATATTGATTGCGGGAGCTAATTTAAGGCAGCGCTCAGCAGTGCAATGGCCAAGCTCTTTGCGGCATTGTTTCCCCTGGAAGTAAGTTTCGCTGTAGCGACATTTGTAGTTGGGCTTGGGGGTGTATTGACTGATGTGACGTAGTCGCTGACCTGAGAGATTACGGATTCAACGACCTTGCGAATGCTTATGCATGCTTCTAAACCGAGAGGCAATGAACGGCAACCTTCAAATCGTAGGAGAGATGCTGTCTGGCGAGGATGGATTGATGGGAAGAGGATTGGCTTGGTGGATCTTCTTGGGGAGCATTCCCGGACTTCGCAACAAGTATTCAACATACTTTCCCGAAGAGTTTTTCTATGTACACGCTTTTCTTATTAAGATAAAATAGATTATATTTTTTAACACAACTGGAACGGTCCGGCTATATCTCGCGGGGTGCACTCGAGATGGTAAAACAAGCTCTAGTGAGCCCCTGAGGTTAGCCGAATACAGAGATAGCTCACCATATTGGTACTTATAACGTGCTTTACAACTGAAACATAGGCTAACCTTACAAATCTGTTTTCAAACAAATCACGTAAAAAGGAACACTTTTACACAGTATTTTGATTTATAAGTATTTTGAATGCGCAAGAGAAATAGTTGCAAAAATTATAAAACACTTTCATAATTGCGCCACTTATAGCCAGGAAAATTCGCGCCAAGAGCGGGTTAGATTATTATATGACTTAGGGTTTTATTTGAGATTAAGTTGTCTTAAGTAGTATCCTTTATGATTGTTAACTTCTGTCTTTGTTAAAATATCTGATAAGCTTTCCTGACACTTCCTGCTCAATTCGCCGCAAAACAGACTGAGGAAACTCAACAGCGAGCATATAATCTATACCAGTAAAACAGCAGAGCATGTTCAATTGAATTTGCTTAAGTACTGAATGTCCAATGCTATATACAAAGAAAGAGGAGAATCAGGAATGATTGACAGATCTCTCTTCATGTAAGGGGTAAGCTGGTCTGGTCTATGTAAGCCTCCTAACTAAGCCGTCAAAATAGAAGAATAAGCTGTAACATCCACACTAATCGGGCCGCCTAAGGGGTCTAAGAAAAAAAAATTATCCAGTTCTTTGACTCCCTGAAAGTCCCGTTTCTAGACTTAATTCCCCGATTCACATCTTGGAGATGAGTAATGGCATTCGACGATATGACCATCACCCTGGGCCGTGCAAGAACCACTGGATGCTGCCGCCCAAGCCCACTACGGAAAAGCAGGAAGTCAGTAAAGGGTTCTGTCGTCTAAGGTGAGAGAGGCATGGCTTACATTCTCGTAACCACCGTCACCACGCCTGGTGTAGGTAAGCTTATCTGCAAAGCAGATACTGAACCTTTGGAGCTGTTAGTTTGAGGTTATTGGTTAAATAAGCAAAGGCCTGCCATACGTGACTTTGGTTGCATCCCTTCGCTTCAGATCAATGTGAGCCTGGTCAACCCAGTCGCAGGGCGAGGAGACGCTGTATGCGACATTATTGACAAAGACGTTGCAGCCGGTGTCGTCCCTCAGCTTCGCCGAGAGACCGCGTGTAAAGTCTCTGCGCCTCTACATCCAAACGAAGTTAGAATCGCTTCTCGACGTACCAGTTTCCCGGTAAGCTGGACTTACGATGTTATCCTGTTTCTCGGCCTCGTATTGGGAGCTGTAGTAGTTGCCAATGTTTGCAAGCACTGCCGCGGCGTCGGCCCTACCCTTGCGGCGTACCAGAGATCGAGGAACAGTGACACAGAGGTCGTCGTTACACGCTGTGTCCGTGTCCGTCTCGCGCTGTGGTTGTCAGCAAATGCAAGGGGTGGAATGGTGACTGGATAGGCTTTGGGAAGGTACCTGTTCGACAGCTGCAAATGCACTGATATTATCAGCATCGGATGGGAGGGCAGTGGCCATGGTAGCGGCCAAGAATAATAGAGTGAATGCCTTCATGTTGCTAGGAATGATTTGAGCAAGATCTTGCAAGAGAGAGTAGTAGTGCCGGCGAGGTAGATTGCTGATTGTTGAGGGCTCGGTAAAGATGAGGTTGGAAGCTGGCGATGCTGTCTTTGGCGGGAAACCAAAGAGCTCTTATAGTTATTTTCCTTGCCAACTTGAATTCTGCGAGGGAGAAACACTCCCTATGATTCCACCCATCTTCTTGATTTCTTTAGCTGAACTTTGTTTATCCCAACCCAACGCGATGTGGCGACTCTGTAAAGCAATTTCATCTCGATCGAGACAGCAAGTCTGCAACAGGCTGCGCCGTTTGTCAAAGCATTTACAAACTTTGCTACCAGGGCTCCAGTTCAGGCTAGAGCGCTAGAGCGAGTCTAGAATACCAGCTCCTTCTTATATGGGTTGATCCTTGAAACTGGTGATAATTCCAAGGTAGATCAGAATATGGGGGCATCAGTGTAAACTCGTATCTGATAATTATCCAATATACGAATTATCAAACCTTCTTCTCTCACGAGTAGCTAGTTCTCTCAGAGTCCACACTATTCTTTGCTAGTATGAAGCCAACCTTAGATCTAAACGGCTGTTATTCAAGCATGGTCCGATAGGGCGGAAGTGGTTATGACTGTTCTGTAGATGCTATCATCTTCGGTAGATGTTTGATGACCTTTTATGGGTCGCGGGGGAAAAAAGGGATAGCACCACTATCCTCCCGCGGCTAAAACCAAGGCTATACGGTGGGCCTACAAGCAGAAGAAGTTTCCTTAGTAGTTGAAACTTCTTGGGTTCTCCTTGGAATAACCTTGCGAGGTTCTGTTCGGGGCCCCCATTTTCCTCTTTCAGTTTCCTTCTTCCTGACGCCAATCAGCCCTACTGATATAGGAAACCTGACTAGTGCAGCGCGAGTCAAAAGATTTTAGCGATATCTACTAAACTCATCGCCTAACCTTTATTCAGAAGCGAGGAAAGTATCGCGGAAGCTTAAAGTTGCGTTTCACAGATGATAACGCCACAATCCTTACGATTTTAGGAAAAACCCGAGGTGGCGGCTTTGCAGCTTTTAAGTCCAGTTCTTGTAGAAGCTTCTTTGATCTTGTCTATTAGAAGTCTCCGAGTAGTAGTGCCTGGTAGATATTTGACATATGCATCCGGACTGGACTGAACCCCTTAGCCCCGCAACACATGCTAAAAGCCGTCAATTCGCCTCTATCAGCTGGTGTCGGTCATTGCCATTTGGCAATTGTTTGTACATGTAGGTAATAACAATTTCCACCCTTAGACACACTGTGAGGAGATAGTGCATCATGGAAAAACGGGCAGCGTGGTTCGAATATATTCCTTGGCTCATAGGCTTTATTAAGAATAATCTTATAATAATTGCTGATTTACACGATTTAAATCCTGCTTCGATCGTAAATCTCATGATTACTATAAAGAAGCAAGCCCAATTTCAAAAATATAGAAACTTGGGAGAAGGTTGATGAATATTGTGGGACGGACCGTCCACACTCTCGCACCGAATCCATCCGACTATTTAAGCTTTAACATACTCAGTCGATCGGAGATCGGCAAATGCTTTGACCGTAATAGATCTACCCGCTAAACGCCACATCAGGTACAGTACATTACCCATGAAAGCTAGTGCACTGATCTACTTACAAAACGTTGTACTAAAACCACGAGCTTGGGAGCCCCATGAAAGCTTATTTCAGGGTAGTTTGGGGCGTTTCCCCAGCCCTCGTAAGTCCTGCCAATCATATTGTTCGTTTTGTTTGAATAGTTTGGCAACTTTGAAAACTAAAAGTTTCCAAAGCAGTTGAAGGCCCTTCTCCCGCCTTCTAGGAGATATTATAATTTTAAATAAAGTTAAAGTTTGTAACGCTTTTACTAACAATTACTTTTCTTAACTGCACGGTAGTAGTTACCCCGAACCTCTAGTATTAACAAAATGCCTCAAAACAAGTCACTGAGTCAAGGGAAGTGTTCCAGGCAATTCTCCTTCCTATACTAGGACATCTATCGTATTTCCTAATAACCCCTGGCTCATGAAAGGCTGGTTTCGGAAAAATATACGAGATTGCTACACCGTTTGCTTAGTTAGCAAGCGGCTATTATTCTCAAATCTTAAGTATATAAGTACCAAATGCTCCCTTGTTTTTTCATCTTCAACACTTCTGCCTCAATCAAACAGAATATCATCTACCTAATTCAACTATCATCTTATCACTCTTGAAAATTTCAATCTCCTCAAGATGCAGATCAAGGCTTTGTTCTTAATCCTCGCCGCCGTAGCTAGGTGAGTTTTCGGATTCAATTACGTATGGGAGAACTCACTAATGCGGTATAGCATTGAAGCGGCTTCCCATGCGGGATGTGCTTGCAAGCAAAGCAAAACATCTGGCTTTGTTGATAGCATCACCAATAAGGCCTGCGACTACTACAGGCGGACCTACCAAAAGGATCTCGGGGCCACAGGGCTCAGGAATCGTAAGTTTCTTACCCTCACCAGACATCCTTAAGTGATTTTCTAGCGAAAATACTAACATGCCCACAGCACACTCCGGACAGCCACTTGTAAGTAACGAGAATAATCCTTATCTACCCTCCCCTATTTCTTTGGTTTGCAAAGACTCTGACTCTAAGATAGTGCACCATCATTAAAAATGGTGAGCCTTTTGGTGGCATCGATGGCCGTCATTGGGAGGCTTCTTGCGTTGCTGTCGGTGGTACCCAATTCCCATGGAAAGGTTATTGCGAGGATTGCGGTTTTACTGACTGTCCTCAATAAACGGCCATCATAGCTGAAGAAGCTGGAATAGCGTGCGGACTTGTTGGAGGAGAACTTTCTGAAGTCTGATTAAGAAGATAGTTTATTTAGAATATCAGGTCGTCGGGTGGTATGAGGCTCCTGACACAATTGGCATTCTGACTAAGGCGCGCCAAGGTAGCGAGGTTATCCTTCGTGCGCTGCTTGATGTTGGGTTTTATGTTGCTATTTGCTATTTGATTGAGCTAGTTTTATTATTATGATGCTCCACGCGCTTCGTTATATAGAGTTCTCTTGCACAGTGTCACATAAATGCTATCCATCTTTATGTAGAACCATTATTGTTGCGTTGAACCAATTATATTTCATGTACTCTTCTAGTTTCTTACGGTAATCTCAACAACAAATCACATTGGTGCATCATTATACAGAATGGTTAGAAACTGGGCTTCAGGTTTCGTATTATGTAAGCGTGGGTGGAGGTCCAACTACACCCAAGTCCCCATCCGCTGGAGTAAATCAATAGAATTCTACAAAGGATTGCTTGCATAGCCGATTGCGGAAGAAAATAGCGAGGTTAAGTTATATTTTTTACCCAAAAAATAGCGAATTTGCTAATTTTAAGATATTAATAAGTTAGGTAACACTATTGTTAAGAAAAGAAGAGAAACCTAACCCCGCACTCTTAGTCTGTTATCACATCATCTCTTTAGCTCGCTCTTATCTCCTAATTCCGTTACGCTTCGAACTATATCTCTACAATTGAAGACTTTGTGAAATTCACAAGATTTTGTTTTTGACAAGGGCTCCTTTTTTGTTGATCTTGAAAGGATAATGGCAACTTGCGAAGCATGCAACACGATTCCGCAAGTTGTAACGAGCGGGTACAAAGAGAAGGGGAAATGGATTGAATTGGCGGGTTTGAAAGTTTGTTTGTACCCTCCTCCGTATCATCTCTCATGCAGTAGTCCATAACATGAAAACAGACATCACGGGCTCGGAAACGTCTACAAAAGCAATCGTAGATATCTACGACGTCTTCGGCCCAGCACCACAAACCCTGCAAGGTGCTGACCTCCTAGCTTCCGCTCTCGACGCGTGTAGGTTCTCTGTCTCTCCTAATTTCTGTGATCAAGGCTAGGGGATTAATAATACGTGGCATAGTGGTTCTCGTGCCGGACTTCTTCAAAGGAGAGCCGATCAAAACGGAGTGGTTCCAGCCGGGTCCGGAGAATGAAAGGCTCAAAACGGCATTTATGGAGAAAGTGGGAAAGTACGATGAGTTTGGCACCGTCTTGCAGAGTGTGATTGAGGAAGGCAAGGGAAGATTTCCGGGTGTGGAGGGGTGGGCTGCGTTGGGGTTGTGTTGGGGTGGGAAGGTGGGTCTTTGATTTCTTCTTTCGTTCTTTTTGGAGAGAAAGGAAGACGGAGAGGAGGGGTTAATGAGTATAGGTCACCGCGTTGAACTCGGGGGAGGGAACGTTGTTTAAGGTCTCTGCCCAAGTTCATCCTGGGTAAGTTCCTCTTTTTAAAGATGAAAAAAGGGTTGATTCGCTGATGATGATGAGTAGACGCCTTGCAAAGGAAGATGCAGAGAAGATCACGATCCCACATATTGTTCTTGCGAGTAATGGCGAGCCCGAGGACGTGGTAGCGCAGTACAAGGAAATCTTGGAGAGTGAGGGGAGAAACGGCGTTGTAGAGACATATAAGGACATGCATCATGGGTGGATGGGAGCAAGGGCTAATTTCGAGGATGAGAATAACCTGAAAGAGTATGAGAGAGGGTAAGTCCGAGTGAAGCAAGCTTGAAGGTCTGATGCGCTGACACATGCAAAGTTATAACCAAGTTGCGAGTTTCTTTGCTAAGCACCTCTAACTTTGAGCCTTGAATTTAAGCAAAATTCTCCTCAATTGAGATATAATATCAAGTTGCATGATTTTCTATTCCAGTGTTAAGTCAAAATGAGATATATCCGTGATCACGTGAGCGGAGCATGTTAAATTTAGGGGGTGTATGGTTGCCTACTACATTTGTATTTTCTAATGTAGGCCGATATAGACTGTCTCGGTTTGCCAAGGATCTATTTTTACTTGAATATATTTATACACGCTAGAACCAATAATATCATCACGTGAATCAAATCTTGACATAGAATTTCATGCTTGGCGACATCAACTTGCACTCTTCAAAACCAAGGCTCCCCAGGGATTGACAATAGTCCTGATACCTAATTTCTGGCATTTCAACATACTGGTGGCTATCATGGGCCAATTCGATCGCAAAGAAAAATCCCAGCGCAAACATCCTCCGTCAAATTCGGGAGCATCCAAAGCACCACCACCACTACCAAATAATCGCCCTGGTTGGAAGGGTCCTGGATTTGTGAAGAAAACTGCCAAGCCTGCCTCCAAAGTTCAAAGCAAAGAAGCTGCTGTGCCAAATGTCCAGCCTCAGCTTCTTCCCACCGAGCTGCAACAATTGCTACTGAACATCTTCCGCACCACTTTTCCCATCTCACAGGATCCGGAGGCGTTGAAACCCGTGCTACAGGAAATTAAGAGTGCGCTTTTTGAGAGGGATTTTGAAAGGGCGTTTGGGAAGGAGGAGTGGCTGGAGGCATACGCGGTACGATGGAGTCCTAGTCGGGTATTGGGGTATGCGAATCTTTTGGCTTGGGTTATGGAAGAGGTTAGGGAGGAGAGGTGGGTACAGGGCTTTATTGGAAAGGATGGCGGTGGGCTGATAAAGAGGACCCGGGTTGTTTGTATTGGTGGGGGTGCGGCGGAGCTGGCTGCTTTCGGAGGTTTGGTGAGGTTTTTGAAGCCGCAAAGTTGTGGAGTACCTGAGGATTTGAGGAATGCCGTTGAAAATCTACAGATTGAAGATTATGAGAGGGAAAGCGCGGTATTGGATTTACATCTTGTCGATTCTGCGCCGTGGAGGAACGTGGTTTCTAAGCTTCACCGTGGACTGGAAACGCCGCCGCCATTGTCGAAATATGCCAGTGCATCTGCAAGAGCTTCAAACGCTTCTTTTCTGAAGGCAGGAACTGTCAGTCTAGAGTTTACGCAAGCCGATACTTTGAAGCTTGATACAGAGAGGCTGACGAACATAATTGGAGATGGTCCTGTCATGATCACCCTGTTCTTTACCCTCAACGAGCTTTACACAACGAACGTTGTCGCAACTACCAAATTTCTTCTCGACTTGTCTATGACTTGCAGAAAAGATTCTTTGCTATGTGTAATTGATAGCGCAGGAAGCTACTCAGAAGTTGCCATCACAAAGCATGCCAGCGACACGGATATAACTGATCAGCAAAGAGATGAAGAGCCAAGCTCAAGCCAGTCTGAGGAGAAAGAGAATGAGCCCGATAACTCTGCGTCAATACCACCGTACTCAGAGAAACCGGTCCCTTTCGCTGACTCCGTTAACGAAGACGACACTCACCAGGCTGCCTCGAAGAGGTACCCTATGCATTGGCTCATGGACTGTGCCTTGCTTGGAACAGGGATTGAAGATCAAGGGTTATGGGAAAAGCTGATCGTAGATGAGAGTCGATGGCATAGGCTTGAGGAGCCCTTGAAGTATCCCATCAGCTTGGAGAATATGAGATTTCAGGTTCACTTGTTTAGGCGGAAATAGAGGCTCTGTCATCAAAATATAAACTGGCTGCCAGTCAAGACAGTCACAACCCCCCCCCCCCCCCTCCTTTTTTTTTCCCCCCTTCAATACACCATAAATTACCCCACTTTTACACAGCTAAGAAGAACTTTGATTTGAGGGGCTCATCGATTTGATATTTGTGGAAAATATCAAGCAAACATCAGGCGAAATCGAAACTCCCACATCGACCAGAAGTCAACCGTTGTTCATAGTGGAACTAGACTCATTATCACCATCTGCGGCTTCCTCTAGCCAGTTCCTCCATTCTAGCCAATTCCTCCCTTTCCTTTTCTATCCGTGCTTATATGCAATCATCA
Organism: Chalara sp. BL73; assembly: GCA_918026815.1. Taxonomy (NCBI): domain Eukaryota; kingdom Fungi; phylum Ascomycota; class Leotiomycetes; order Helotiales; genus Chalara; species Chalara sp. BL73. The sequence goes on along the minus strand of CAKJVC010000013.1, from coordinate 481,570 downwards.
CATAGATCATCAAGAATGCCACCCTTTACTTGACCCTTAATTGGAGAGCATCGTACGCCGCTAAGTTCAGCGGTATCACACAGCTCAAATTCATCAATGTATTTCCAATGTTTACACCTTACTACCGAGTATTTGACTCGTCACATATTGCTAATCAGATGTCCAAGTGTATGGGATAGTCGTGGATGTCTGGCAGTTAAGAAGCTTTAGGATCCTTGGAGGCCTGGGATACATTGTATGACTCAGAAGCGGCAAGTCTCCCGGTGGTTGTATAAGGAGACTTAGTAGGATCTGTTATTGAAGAATACAGGATAAAGTAGAAGGAAAAGAAGCTCTTTTATTATGTCTAGAATGCACGGTGAGTGAGAGGCGCTCAGGCACGACTGATTAAATGAGTCTAAAGTCAGACTGACCCTACAGAATATTGTTCCTGCAAAGAGACACATACGGTACTAAATTACTCGCCAGGTTGGAGCAAATCATATATATCGTCTTCAAGAATACTTGTGGCATTTTTCATGTTTTTAAGATTCGACTTCCGTCTGTTGTGCTTATCACTAAATCAAATAGACATCAAGATCGTTATTCGTAAAGATTTGTCATTAATATCATTATTGTTCTCGCTGATTCTACTGCCTCAATCTTATTATTGTCCCATCCTAGTTATGCTCGTTATTCTACTCCCCTATCCTGCTGTTGTGGTGTTTAGGGGCTCATCCGTCGATGTTCTCCGATCTTTCATTTCCAAAAAGTTGAACTTCAGAACGCCTCAGCCATTATAATATATCGTAGAAAGCCTCGAAATCTCGAAAGTCATATTTAGCATCTAGCCGAATAGCTGGCAAAAATCAGCCTCTACTCCAAACGGTCCGCCATCGATTATGATCATCCTCCTAGGACTTCAGTTCAGCTCAACGGAGTATCAGGTCTATCATGTCCTCTGGTCCCGCTACTGCTGTTTAGCAACACAGTCTGGACACGGATCCGTGGAGCTGCCAGTACATGTACCGCCTTTCAGCGGAACGCATTGCCCGTTGCCTTGTACGAGATTGCATTTCACAATCCGGCGAGGCTCATACCATCTGTGGCCGCATTGATGGAACGTATAACCCAGCCAGCACATTATAGCTGGAAAGATTGTTTGAGTGTGCTTCGTATATTGACGGGCTGGTCATTGGGTGTTAATTTGAGACTTGAACTGTGACCGAGACTTGGAACCGCAAGATGTTTGTGAAAAGACAATATCGAGATTTTTTTATATATAGATAGTAGAAGAAAAACCAAGAAAGAAAACAATTCTTTGAAAATAGGCTAAAACCGAATGGATACTGTTTAATCATAATTCGTAGATCTACTCCTTGGATGAGATCAAGGACTTTCCTGCTTGTATGCCCGGCTTGAGGACATCCATACTTGTGTGGCATACCGGTAGTACCATATACCATACGCCAGAAACGCCAATTCGGCCAGAAGGAGAAAGGCTAATCAAATCGCACCATGGAATTCCAACTTTATACTTAGCTATAACGAACTCTTAACTTCAAGGTTGCAACTATTCTTGCGCCATCCCTCCTCCATTGCTCCTGATTGATCAAGGCATCGAACATCATGCCGAAGCTTACACTTAGGGGACCCAATCAAGGTTCCCTATCCCGGATTCTGTATTCCCTGTTTATTCGAAATAGGGCAAAAGTTAGCAGGAACAAAGGAGGATAGGCGTGGCAAGTCGGAAGGGGAATGGAGGAATGGATGAAGGGAAAGGCAAAAGCAAAAGCAAAAGCAAATAACGACAAAGCGGTTACATGCATATGCAGCGGAATGGTCCGCATGCCGTCAACAGGGTCCGTCATGGCAAGACACTTGATTTGTCTAGCAAGCGACCCTTATCCAGTTTCTCTCTTTGGCAACTTAGGTGGGACGATTCTGACTTTCTGGTCGCGTAAGTAAAGCCGAAAATTTGATAATTTCCGGCGCCAGCCTCTCTCTCTTTGCTATTCAGCTTTTCTTCTTTTCCTCGTATTGCTCTCGGTATTCAGCAGGTCGACGCTAGCATGGTGCCGGTATGCTGCCAAGCAAACACAGGGCGTAAAGCCAAAAGGCAAATGTGTATGGGAAAGGTTTCCGCAAGGGTAGATCTCTGCTTGCCAATCTCCAAGTGTTGCTTTATTGATTTGTTGTCCTTCTTTAACCTTGTTTTCTTTAGGAATCTTCTGATAAAAAGGAATTATGCATATGTGTATTCGTCTCGCTTGGGATCCCGGCATAATATTCGCAGATCCCTTTCTCAATTATTTCTTCAGTGGCTATTTCTATCAATTCTGAAACCTATAGCTCGGCTACCAGTAGTCATCCACGGATTTGCTTGACCGATTCTTCGGATAATATTTTACAAAAGTAGAAACATTAGGCTCAATAGCCACAGCCACTATACAACATTTGCTGGTCTATCGCCTAGCCATGTCAGAGCTACAGGGCCCACGACACACTCCCTACACCTTTTGACTTGTATAAAATAGAAATTATTGAGGGTGCTCTGTAATTGAAGGCTTTGGAAGATTTTCTTGGTTATAATTTTGGACCCAGACCTGGATTTTAACCAATACATGCATATGCATGTTATTAACGAGAGGATTGGCGTGGGGAGGGAGGAGAAAGGCTGAGGAGAAAAAGGCCCTGTTTGATGCTCGGCTAACTGCTATATTTCAACCACAGATGCGTCTTAGATCAACATTTATACCTCTCCAGCTATTTCTCACGTCAGCACACCACAAACCATTCTCTCGTACCGCTTCCAGCTAGAGAAACAAATCCAGCACCCCTAAAATGTCATGATGCAGTGAAAATCGTACCACTTCCTCCCTACGCAGTCCAACCACCTCTGCGTCCCTATCACCCACTATCCTGGTCATGGGCTCCAAATTTCGTTACAGTAGCACCAATTCTACTCCTTCCTCCCCTTCCTCCCCTTAAGCACCAAGTCCCCCGGCTCCCCCACTACCCGGTATCGCCTTCGCCTTCGCTTCCCTTCCTTTTCTCTTCCTCTCCCCTCACAACCCAAACACAGCCCATCAACCTGCCGATAAAGCCTCCCCCACAAAAGCCTACAACGCCGACTTCTCGCAAAAGCACCATCACACGACGCGACCCTGCCGGTAGAGACCTCGTGCTTGCACGATTTATACCTGATCCAGCTCTCCCAGCACATCCCGAGCCGTGCTCTCTTGGACGGGACAAGATGGATGGGATTGTGTGTTGGGAGGTGTGCTGTTGGGGACGATTTGTTTGTTATATCCCTTGAGGACCGAAGAGCTGTATGGTAGAGAGCGGAGGAAGATTTTTTTTTTGTGTAGATGCTGAAAAGGACAGGTGAGAGTTGAGGAGCAATACCCCTGATTTTTGGTATTTGAAGGATATGAGTTTCTTTGACTGAATCAGAGAATCGTCAGAAGCTGGGTAGTCATAGTTCGGTATCATCTCTCTCTTTCACTGAAGACTCTATGAATCATAGAGTGTGAGTAGACTTGAGACAAATGAATGAATGGACTATATTTTTACACCCCTTCCAGCCTCGATGCATGTCCGAATCGAGGCTACTCTACACCCAGACTATACTCTATTTTACATCAGCCCAGCCTCTAAACGCCACGCTCCCAACCAATTTTCGAAATGACATCTAACCTCCCTCCTATTCCTCCCCCAAGAGTGTATCGTTTTACATGAAATGATTGACATTATGAACCGAACCCCCCAAAATAAAAGGATACTACATGAGAGGAAGGTTCTTTTAAGAAAGTAAGTTCCTTAGAGAGGGACTTGCGCTCGCCCCGCCGTTCACCCGCCTTTCCTGTGGTGGACCACCATTATTCGGCGGATCGCTCAAATTTCGACTGTGCATATTTGGCTCTCGAGTCCGCGATGGACTTTGCCCAAAGGTTTGGGTAAATTCGTGAGAAGGCGTAGCCTCAAACGTGGAGTAATGGGCGTCTGGTTGTCTCTGTGCACCCTGCTGGAAAGGATGCTCTGGTGCACGAGGCGGCGGACCACCGTTCATGAGATGGTGCGGTGGCGGTGGGCGAGCCGATATATATGTTCCATATTGAGATCCGTTTTGCAAATTGATTCCTGATGACAAGGATTCCCGGCGACGTGGTGGCGACGGAGGATACCCATTTGGACCATGGGCAATATGTCCATTTTGATGTGGCGAATGAGACCTAGCAGGCTGCCCGAGCGGAGGCGGCCCATTGAAGTGCTGAGGTCCACCATTACCTAGACGAGGGGAGCGGCCACCATTCAGATGATTGACAGGATGGCCATGGAGATTGGGAACCGCAGCAGACCAGCTATTGAAAGGTGCATTCGAGACATATGGCGGTCCTTGAGACCACTGATACTGAGGGGCTGGTGGTGGCACAGCTCCAGATTCAGGGACAGGAACAATGGCAGAGGGGGCTTCCACAGGTGGAGGAGGAGTTGGCTCCTTCGGAGGAGAAACCGGAGCCGGCGTCGGCTCTTTCTGAGCTTTCTTGCAATGGCATTTGTGACATTGGAATTCAGTCACAACAGGTTGCGGGGTAAGAAGGGGTTCCGGCTGCGTAGTATTTTGATGCAAAGCTGCTACGGCAAGGGCTATATTCCCAGCATTGTTGTCAACAGACTCTTGACCACCATTTCCGTTGGTCAATGAAGACTCATTAGCATGAGGTTGTTCACCATTAGTCGCCGCGGGTTTTTCGGTTTTGACTTCAACGTGAGTTGCAGGCGGAGCATGAGGCCACCATCTAGGACTAATATCAATGCCACAGGTAACACATGCCTTTTCAAGGTCAACGGGCTTGATGGCTTGTGCCTCTCTTGAAGTGTCCTCGTGCTTCACCTGTGAGGCTGAACCACGACCGACGGTTGTGGTTGATGTTCTCCGGTTTGGTGGAGCTGCAACTTGTGTCGGATTGAGCACTTTTGAAGACTGATAGATAAGTGTTGCTTTCCGGACAGTGCCGGTTAGGGTCAAGTCAGCCTGCTTGAAGTTTTGAACAAAGAGCTGCATGGCAGTAAGCTCCGTGCCTTCAACTGGAGCTTGAATCTCATGGGCAATAGTCTTTGTTGGCGCATGTTCTTTACACCAAATAGCAGCCGTCATTGTGCCTGTCTCACCGTTGATCGAGACCACATTTGTATGGTCTCTTCGAGATCCCTTTACTGGTGTCACGTCGAATCCGATAGTGTAGCCATTTTGATGAGCACATTCGACATGAACTAGAGAATATCAGAGGAGTTGCTCTAATTGAAGAAGCTGAAAACTTACCTGGTGCATGACACGATCGACAGGACACACATGCACCGCCTTTTCTTTTACATGCCTTACATATCTCCTCGTATCTTGCAGACTGTATAGAGGGGATACCCTCCGAGAGCTCAAGCGCTTTGGCGTTGCCAAACTTTACTTCAGGGGTGAACACAGCACAAAGGACATGAACCCAGTTGTTATTGGCTGTGCGCTTTAATGGTTCCCTTGGATTGATAGGTCTGTTCAATTCCACTTGTCTGTTGTGGAAATGCTCAGCGTCCTTCACCGCCTTTTCTCGCTCCAGTCGATCTTTCTCACGATCTTTCTCCGTTTTCTTCTTGGGCATGGCTTTCGGCGGCTCAACGAAGTCATATGATGTGTACTCATGCGGACACAGCATGCATTTGTATTGCTGAAAGTGTTAGTGTCGATTGCGGACATGGGAGCCTGGTTACTTACAATGGAGACTTGTGGATTTTTATCATTGGAGCAGGTATCACAAACCCACTTGCCAGGACTGCGATTCTCTCCAACCACACCATAACAACTTCGATGCACTGATAAACGACAAATCATACATGCAAGCAACTGGTCACCTGTTGGTTCTAATTGGTCGCAAATTGCACAAGGGAGGACCCTAGCCTTGGGAGGCTCAGGTGGTGGTGGTGGCGGTGGAAGCGGTTTCTCTATTTTCTTCTTTAACGGAGGAGGAATTGCGATGTTGCCATTCTCTGTGGGCTGCTCAATTGGCTCATGCTCGGATGCTCCTTTGACCTTCTTCTTCGGTGGTTCAGGTCCTGTCTGTAAAGAAACTGGTGCTGGCGCTGGGGTGCCATTGCCAGAGATTGGTGCCATTGGAGGTGCGCCATTGAGTGCATAGAGAGTCTCATTCGCAGCCACAAGCTCTTTGAGAGTTTCCTCATCTATCTTTCGTTTCCAGACTCGTCCTCCAGATGCTGCGAGCTTCTTTTGATATTCATCAATATCCTCCCATTGTATTCCGTAGCGTCGCCAGAGCTCTGCACAACGTCGGCAAAGGGCTACCATCAACTTTTCACCCTTATCTTTTCCAGTCTTGCCAGAAGGATTTTCTGGAATCATAGTGCCCGCAGCTGTATTTGGAGCTCGCCTCCATTGTCGTGAGCTTTGTGTGAGGCAAAACTTGCATTGAAACCTTCTCTTCTTCTCAAATGCTTTGTTATTATCAAAGGCCGAATCATCGTACTCATCTGCAACGTCATCTTGTAATTTGCCGGCTGACGCTGATTCCGATTTCTTCGCCTCCTTCTTCCCTTTTCGGCCATGAAATTTGCCCCATACTTGCTTTCCACGATCCGTCTTCTTCCAAGTGTAGTAGAAGCGGACAATATCGGCAGCGCTGACAGTTTTGACATGCTTCTTGATGCTATGCCACTCCGAACCATATTTTGTTACACCATCCTCGAACTTTTTGAGTTCAGCCAGGGATAGGTCAGGCTCTTTGAACTCTTCCTTTTTAACGCTCGGCAATTCTCGCAGGGCCTTCTCCACATCGTAGTTATTAGCATGAAGAACATGCAAAGTTATATCCATAAAATTTGTCGATAATTCAGGTAATCCCATCATCTTTGCCATTGGTCTTGCTCGTACCATATAATCGTATATTACCTGCTCGCGATCTGGGGTGGCGCGAGACTGAATATCGTCCATACCACGCTCAGGTATTGTAGAATCTGGCATCTTGAACTGCAGATTTGCCGTAATATTGGGATCCCTATCATCTAAATCCTCGCCTCGATTTACATACCCTATAGGCTCATCCATGACCCATTTCGGACGATTCTCCCGCTCAATCTTATCAGCCTCAAGGGCGGCGAGAGTTTCTTTCGCAAGCGCTGAGTTCTTCTTGCTTTTCAAGTACTTCCTCTTAATTTCTATAGGCTTGACGTACTCAATGGGCCTTCCTGGCCAGGCCGGAACATTGGCTTGATGGCGCGCCCCAAGGCGAGAACCTGCTCTTGGGTAAATCCGATCATCCGAATCCAAAACATCTTCGACTTTGCAGTGAATTCCGAGATACCGAAAAAGCCATGGGCTAGGCTGATTGGTTTGCTTAGAATGACCTGTGGCATGGGACATATCGGGCTCATTCAATTTTACCGGACTTAAAGGAGCGCAATCTTCCATGGGAGAATCCTCGTCTTCAACAAGTTCATCCTCTTCCGTATCCACCATGGCATCATTGACATTTGGCGTGTTGCGTGCTTCGAGTTTACGCTCCTGAGCTTTGCTGCAAGGACCACAAGCCCAGGCAAATCCGCGAGAGGGCTTCTTTTGTAGAGGAGGACTCACACAGCTCATGTGGTACGTGTTCTTACAGACAGCACAATCGACAGAGTCATTGCTACATGAAATTAGACCAATGGAAGAGGCGTTGATAAATTTGAACATACCTTGCACAATATCTGCTGCATTTTTTGCAAGACTTGATAGCACTGGTAAGTTCTTTTCCACGACCTGGTTCAACGACAATGTATCTCCAGCGTTCGTCAAGGACCTTCTTGACATTGGCAGGAACATTTATGACGGCGCTTGTCGGAATGACATCGTAGTATCGGTGAATGTAACGATCATATAATTTTTCATACCAGAAACAATCCTTTGTCTCTCGTACATCTTCCAACCTGTCGACCTCACACCTATGCTTGATTTGGCATATGCCACGGAGTGCCGTAATCGGACTAACATCGGAGTGCATTGACGCAAAAACTTGTCGCGTGTCATTCACCTTTCGCCCAATATCTTTTGGGCGGTAGTACCAATTGAGACGGAGGGCTTCGACTGCTTGAGCTGGATCACTATTGACATGTACGAATTCCATGATGCGGCCCATATAGTATGGCTCCCCTGGCGGTTCACAGACCATGTATACGTGATCTAAGTCATAATTAGTGAGAATTTATGATTTCAGGATCTAGCACAATATCTGGCTTACCATTGACTCCTAAGATTGTCCCATCATCTGCGACTAATTTCTTGTCCTTGACCCGATAATTACAGCCATCAAAGCTGAGCATGTTGGTTTCCCGAATGCCCGATATTACTTCTGCCGCATGACTCGCTCTGCGTGTATTTGGTGGAGGTGGTTGGAGCGCTGCTTGTGTGGGGGGGTGATAAGGTCGAAAGTTTTCTGTGGGATTTGATTGAGAGGCGGTCTTTCGTTTTTTAGAAGACGGTGGTTTGGACGAAAACGTAGATGTGCCAGGAATTGGCGTTGGATAATGGCTAGGCATAGAAATTATAAGATCTTCCACAGGCGTTCCATTCTGTGCTGGTGGTGGTGTGGGCACGAAGTCCATTCTGTCTGTTGCCCCCAAGTCTACTGCTCCCTTTGTAGACTTGCGCCCCTTTGTATCTTTTGTAGTAGATGCGACTTCGAAATCTAAATCCACCTCCTTATCTTCCGCATAATTAGGACGAGCGGTCGTTGTCCTGCGAGATCGAGTGCCGTACATGGCAGCGACTCCAGATGCGACTTCCGTTGTCGGATTTGAAGAGGTTGAATTCGTGGCAGTCATGGGCTGAGATTGGGGCTGAGACGGTGCGACATCGCCATTTGTCGTAGATTGAACGGTATCGACTTCCATCTGGTCAGACTGCGGGATGCGCGGTGAAGGGGCAGACGATGGTTGAGGCTCATGTGGCCGAACCACTACACCATTTTCATGAACTCCGGGGGTGTGGACTGACGCCGCGACACTCGACTGACGAGAATTGTCTTTTGTCATGGTGCTATATCCGTTGAAAGATTCTTTGCATCAGAGTACGCCGGACGAACTTGCCGTTGACAACGCTCCTTGTGGCACGAATGTGCGGGACAAGGCTATCCGGCGATATCTACAAAGCATCGACCCATCAGGGTCTAATAATGCGCCGTACCAATACTTCTAGAAGATGATTCGTGAAGCGTATTTCACAGTCGCAGGGGCGAGGTGGTGAACCTCTGCGTTTGTAGGGAGTGTGTTGGCGGAGAACACGCTGCCAATTATATGGGAAAGGCCCTTCTCGACTCCTTCAACCAGATATCGACAGCACACGTAAATTATGGCATAGAAAGGAGCGAATAAATTATATATCTTTAATGGTTTATGAGAGGATTTTTAATCGATCCTAGAACGGCGTGAGGACGACCAGAGGGTGGTGGTTCTGTTCCAAGATGTATGGGTTGAAAGGATTGGGGGAGGATATGGATTGGGAAAAGGTAAGGTTAGGTTAACCACGAACACACACGACGAAGCAAGTGGGCGGCGGACGAAGGTCATGAATGAGCCGGCCCACTACGCGACATCTGGACTAGCTAATAGTAAACGCCCATCAATCCCTCTCCCCCCCCACAATGCAAGGTACATCACATTACCGGTTAGGAATCACAAGCTGGAATTAATTCTCTAAAGGAAGAGATTTATGTAGAGCAACAGAATGCATATATATATATATATATGTATATATATATTGCTCGACACTTCTGACATATTTGACTCTTTTTTCATCATTCATGACACTCACTCACGTTTGCTGTCCATGCCAAGACCGTATAGGTCAACGAACGAGTAGATTGATTACCGGATCTTATTCGTGGCACAAAGAAAAGGCAAGGAAGGATGACGGTACCAGCAAATGTTGGAGGGTTATAGATAGAAAGATTAATCAGCATAATTTGTTGATTTGTTGCTTGGAGACTCGATTTCAATGATCGGTCAGGTCGGGACGCTGCAAACCTGTCGATGCTAGATGGAAAACATAAGCAACTTGCAACTGTATGTTTGTTTAAATTTCGCTTGAAGAGTGACGCTTCCAAAGAGGAGAAAACAGACTGAATGTTTAGCATGAATTGGTGAGCAGCCACGGAGTGGGGATAATTACGGCGTCGTGACTCCAGCTGCCTCACATTCATCGTGTACCGCGCTGCCCAACGACTTTTGATCGCCCCAGACAAATACTTCCATGCTAAGATCCGAGAATATGATAATGGCAGCGACTGAATCGGGGAGGTTGTACACTTCTTCGGGTGGAGGAAGCATCTGTGGATTGCTACAGAGGCAGGTTCGAAGCCGACCGACTAGATCTGCAGGAGAGCCTCAGAATTACCCAAGCTGCCTAATACAGTTGTAAAGTGAATTGACATAGGATTGTTGCCTGATGCTGCTGTCACCTAACAATGTATACCTAGCACAAAGGACGCTACCGATACCGATATGCGGTAATAATCAATGTGGTTCAAGATCTGGCCACTGGGAAGAGTCCCTTCCAGGTGCCGAAGCTGCCTTTATACTGACTCTAATGCCTTTGTGGAAGAAATGATGATAGAATCTAGTAAGAATATATCTTACGTGTATCTCCATTACTGGATAAGATGTTTATTGTAACCCGGGAAGAATTAAAGGAGATACCTCTGTTTTAACTTGATCAAGACCGAACGTTGGCTGCTGACAGGGATGCTATTGTAAGCCCCACTTTATCCTTATATTGACACCGGTGCCTGTTAAACCTTCTCTGTTGTCCAATCGTTCTTGCTAATTCTACTCTACCAAGATTATTCAGCAACCATCCCACATCACTCAAGCCTCAACTCTTCATTAGAAAGATCAGGCCGTCAACAGCATTTCTGTGTGTGTTTTTGTGCCTTTTGCCCTGTTTTTCTCTTTTCTGCTTTATCACTCATTAAGCATGTAGCTACAAATAGCTTGTCCAAAGTGATTTTTTCTTTCATTTTCCCGTCTAAACACGTGCTTTGACCTGCAAAACCCCTGTGCTTGTTGTGAGACAAGGCAGGATGGACGGCCCCAGAAGCGGCGGCATTTTCCATAAGACAAGCGTAGACGCTGCCAAAGCCACTTACACAACCATCTCCCGTGCTGGCCAGAAAAGGACTTTCGACGAGGCGAGAGGGAAAACTCTTGAGCCGGTCTCAAATCAAGGACCATCAATCAATGACACCTATAAGGGAGATTTTCAAAGGCCGCGCCTCCAGGACAAGCTCTATCCACCTCTTACCGCTGGAGGGATTATTGATGTTGATCCTCGAGGGACCACACTATACTCACAAAGAAAAGCTCTTGCTTTGACTCCAAACTCAACATCTAACCCTTTGCTGGACCTTGCACATCCAAATTATGGCCTTCTGCAGTGTCTTGTCAACAATTTCGCTGCTCTTGGGGTCAAGTCCATCTATCCATGGCAATCAGAATGTCTTCTCCGAAGTGGTGCTCTCGGAGGCAAGCGAAATCTTGTCTACACGGCGCCCACTGGTGGTGGAAAATCCCTAGTCGCAGACATTCTGATGCTCAAAAAAGTTATTGAATGCCCTGGGAAAAAAGCATTGCTAGTTCTCCCATATGTAGCTCTTGTGCAAGAGAAAATGCGTTGGCTTAGAAAACTTGTTGATGGACTTACCAAGCACAGACTATCTTCTCCCAAGAGGCATAGTACCATCTTCCGAAGTTTGGGAAATGAGGACAACCTTCGGGTGGTCGGATTGTTTGGCGGCAGCAAGTCTAAAGCCAGCTGGGCCGATATGGATATTGCCGTGTGCACAATCGAAAAGGTAGGGTAGGTTCAAATCAGCTATTATTTACAATCTACTGACAGCTGACAGGCCAATTCTCTCATTAATTCAGCTATAGAAGAACATACAGTCGATAACATTGGAGCTGTAGTGATTGATGAATTGCACATGATCGATGATGATAATCGAGGTTATATCCTAGAAGTAATGGCTACCAAGCTACTCACCCTAGAGCAGGGTGTGCAGATTATTGGTATGAGTGCGACCTTGAATGTAAGTTTATAAGCCAGAGTTATGGTCTTCTCTGTTCTCCTAACCTAAACCTTAGAACGCAAAACAACTTGCGAAATGGTTGAATGATGCAAGATTCTATCGGTCAAAATATCAACCTGTTCCCATCGAAGAGCATCTCGTGTTTGACAATAATATATACCCCGCAGCCAGCTCTAGCAAGTTTTACAAGGCAGCAACAGAGCTTGCGAAAGCACAGGGATCAGTCGCGACTCAAAACCCCTCTCAGATGAAGCTACAGTCGTCCAGAATAATCCTACCTTCCCCGAACAAGGAGCTTAGTGATGCATTGACTAACTCCGTTGTGTCTCTTGCTTACGAAACAGCCTGGTCGGGCTACGGAGCCTTGGTGTTTTGCAGTAGCCGAGCAGGCTGTGAAAGGGATGCTATACTCATTAGTCAGGTCATGCCTCGTGTTGAGCAAACAGACCTACTCATCCAAGAGAAACGGGCAGAATTATTAGCTGATCTACGAAGTACACCAACAGGTCTGGATTCTGTTATGGAGAAGACCGTGCCTGTTGGCGTGGCTTTCCACCATGCTGGATTGACAACGGAAGAGCGGGATCTCATCGCAACCGCGTACGATGTTGGAGTGATCAAGGTCATTGTTACGACTTGTAGTCTGGCGGCTGGAATTAACCTTCCAGCGCGACGAGTAATCCTGCATGGTGCTCGGATGGGTGCCGATTTAGTTGGGCCATCCATGCTTCGCCAGATGAGAGGACGAGCAGGACGAAAAGGAAAGGATGAGATTGGTGAGACATATCTCTGCTGTCAGAAAAGTGATCTTGAAGATGTCACTGAGCTTATGGAGGCGGAGATCCCTGATGTTAAGAGTTCTCTTCTGCCTGGAAAGAAGGGCATCAAAAGAGCACTTCTCGAGGTGATCGCCACGAAGTTGGCCACAACCACAGACTCAGTTGGCGATTATATAAAAAAAACGCTCCTTCATTGTTCAGCACAAGATAAAGAGGATCTGTCTATTAATCCCAATGACCTGGAAGAGATGGTAAAATCGACACTGCAAGATCTAGAGGAGACTAGCATGATCAAGAAGGACGGCTTGGAATTGGAAGCCACTCTCTTGGGGCACGCTATAGTTGCATCTTCTCTCACACCTGAAGATGGCCTCTTTGTCCATAGGGAGCTGACTAAGGCTCTGCAGGCATTCGTAATGGATGGCGAAATGCACGTTCTTTATACTTTTACTCCAGTCAACGCTATACAATCAACTATTAACTGGAAGGTATTTCTCAAGGAGGTTGAGAATTTTAATGAAAGCGACACAAGAGCTTTAGGTTTTGTGGGCCTAAGCAGGACAAAGATCAATAAGATGGCTCAAGGCGGGGAGATGAGAGAGAGTACGCCTGAAGAGGTCGAGGCTGCGCGGGTGTATAAACGCTTCTATGCAGCCCTTCAGCTGCGTGATTTATGCAACGAGATGCCAATTCATGCCGTGGCTCGCAAATACGACCTACCTAGAGGCATAGTCCAGAATCTTGCGCAAACGTGCCATGGCTTCGCAGCTGGGATGATACAGTTCTGCCAACGGATGAGTTGGGGTGCATTGGCAGCGGTGCTGGATCACTTTTCTGACAGGTTGAAAGCTGGTAAAAAGCTTTTCTGGTTTAAATCAGTATACACCATTAACAATCTGTAGGGGCGAAGTCGGATCTTCTTGCCTTAGCACAGATCTCATATATTAAAAGCCGAACGGCTCGAGTGTTTTGGGAGAATGGATTTAAGACTGTTGCTTCCATAGCTGCGGCTGATCCTAAGGACATTCTACCTATTCTACTTCAGGTTTGGTAGTCCATTCAATCGGCATCGCTTACTCTAATATTCTCCATAGGCACAACCAAAAAAGCTGAAGGTGGAAGGCAAGGAAGAAAAGGATTACCACGGGAAACTTCTTGCCAAAGCAGAGTATATCTGCAAGAAGGCGAATGAAATATGGGGTATTTTGCCTTTTTGTCAGCAGTAGCGACGAGTATATGCTAATGGGTAGTACAGAACGTGAAATGAGGATGCAACTAGATGAACAGGGTCTCGAATAAGGGCCGACCACACTACTAAGGATCAGGATCCTAAAAGTTAAGATACCCAGCGCGCTATTGTCGCTTGTATATCACTGTTTTAAATTTTCTGGGATGCTCCTTACACAGCCTTAACCATGATTTCACCTGGCGACTTGAGTTGAAAAATAGAAATGCTGAAATAATCAGGAGCTTCCCCTGAAGGTGCATGAGCCTTTATGACATGAAAATTAACTGCTTGCCATCCATCAAACAAATGCTGCATTTGACCTTCATCAATTTGGCAAGCTATCACATGATCAAAGTAATAAAGGCCTATAATTGGCTAACATTGAGACTTGCCCGTCATGGTGGACCCACTAACGAATCGTTGAATGCCTGCAAAACAATCACATCCATTTCATCTTCATCTTGAGCTTCAACTAATTTCATAGGCACGACCGCCTTCAGAAGCGCCTTAAAACCCGATACGTCTATAATGGAGCTCACTGCAGACCTAGAGATCTCTCTCTCGGCTCACCAACGAATCCTCCATCTTCTCTTGGAACCCCCCCCCCTTCCTGGATCTGCCTTTCACGGTTTCGAAAACAAGGTCATCGATATGCCGGTCCCTATGGCAACCACCATGATACCCAAACAAACCAGGCTATCGAAGAATAATCAGCTTGAATTATGTTCCTCATGGAAAAGGTTGTAAATCTTGTTTGTGGCCAACTACCTTCGAGGAAGACGAGCAAAACCTAATCACGTCCGGGAGCTCAAACTATACTAGAAGTGTCGATAAATTCCTCGGATACTCCTCGGATCATTATGCAGACCGCATTTGCCCGTGCGACTCTAAAGCAATGGAGTTGAGAATCATTCTTGTGATTTCCATAACTGGTGTCCTGAGGAGCTGCTCTTCATCTCGCCTTTTATTACGCATGAGCTTCAAGAGATATGGCTCACGGATCATCGGTTCAGATTGTATTTGGGATATCAATGGGCATTGTCATGCCCGCTGGATATTGTATCTCTTAAACAGAAAATCATTTCGTGCTGCCAAACAGAGAGCTAAAGAATGACTTCAAAGTTTCAGAGTTATATCATGTTCTGCAAAGCACAGCGAAAAATTGCCGATGCTACATCCGAAATTTGATATGGATGCTACTTACCGCGTGTGAAGACATGAATGAGATGCATGAATGAGGTGCTTGGTAGTGGGTGGTCAGAGGCTTTTGGCGTCATGTACCAAGAGATGAGTCCGGAACTCCTCAATCTTACACTTGATTCTTCGTACCGCAAAGTGCGTTTAGAAGAATACTATGGGTGTATATAGAGTCGATACTATGGCACATCGCATCTCATACTAAAAACCAAAAAACTGAAGATGTCTTCTATCACTATCAGGGCAGTTGTGAGTAACATTCGTGACTTCAAGAACGTGTTTGTGGGCCTTGCATTCCCAGAGACTGACGACAACGAGAATAAACCAAAAGACGAAGAGCGCAGTCTAGAAAAGTATATGATGGGCGTGTGGTATGATGCCGTCACATGAGGAAGAATCTTCAAAGGCATATATGAAACGGGCCACATTACTATGGGGAACGTAATCTTTCCGAGAGAGCAAAGTTGTGGTTATAACACCTTAACTTTTGCACTCCGGATATTATCCAGTTAGGCAAAGTCTATTCAGGAACTTTTGCAATGAACTTGGTCACATACGTGCTGGTTGCAGTCGGCGATATATAAGTGTTAGCTTGGAGCTCTCTATGTCTTATTTTATTTCAAGACTCATGTAAGTGATCAAAGTAGCCTTTGAAATCGACACAACAACTATGGGTCAGACGTCTGTGTCTCGGCACTTGAATCTCAAGCAGACCTAGCGTAGCCGGAAGTAGAATTGCCACGTCCGCGATAGTGGGGTACTTAGCCGAGGACCTGGAACCCCACCATGATCAAGTATCATCATCGACACCCAACACCACAACAAGCCTCAAGCTGCAACACATAACCATCCGTAGGTAGATATGGGCGATATCCGTCCACCTGAAGAGCAAGGCTCTCAGCCTCACCACCAGTACAATGAGGAACAGGTTACAGTACTCGTCACTGGCTTCGGCGTATGTTCTGCCTCGCATCTCCCTCCTCCTCCACCTCTCAACATCCAGATTTCCAACCTGAACGCAAACCATGGCTAATCCACCACCTCCCAGCCATTCCGCGCGCAGTACCCGGTCAACCCCTCCTGGGAGATCGCAAAATCGCTGCCTCCCTTCCTGCCTCCTCCCCCAGGCACTCGGAGCGATGTCACTTACATAGCCCAGCACCCGCCCGTGCGGATCCTCGTGCATCCTGAGCCCGTCAAAGTTGCGTACACGACCGTGAGGGCGCTCGTGCCAAAGCTCTGGGAGGGGCGGAAGATAGACTACATGGTGCATATCGGCATGGCTTCGGGTCGGAGGTACTACAGCGTTGAGCGGAGGGGTCATCGGGACGGGTACGGCATGAAGGACGTTGATAACGAATACCTGGGCGACACGGAGCGTCGGGCTGTCGAGGGTAAAGATTGGATCTGGGACGGCCTGCCGAGCGAGCTGCCGAGCGATTTGGATGTCGATGATGTGTGGCGAAGATGGAGGCTTGCCCTGCCCGAGGATGATGTTCGGGTGAGCGAGGACGCGGGAAGGTATTTATGTGATTTCATATATTACAGTAGCTTGGCGGAGCTGGAGAAGAAAAAGGAGGAGAGGAGGGTAGTATTCTTGCATGTTCCGGTTGAAAGTGATGCGGAAAGTATCGCTAGGGGAACCGAGGTGATGATTGAACTTATTAGGGCCATCGTGCAGAGTGGACGGTTGGCGAAGCTGATAGAGAGTGGAGGCATTATCAGGGCGGTAGATAACTCGGAGGGCATCATATAGATTAAACCATGTATATGGTATGTTGCATCACAACAACTGAAAGACTAACGATGCAAGAAGTCTGAAAGGAGAAGAGTTTTTGGCTAACTTTGGGCTGGAAGAGAGTTTATTGTACACGTAACTTCCTTGTCTGAGAGTTCAGTCTAAAGCAACAGATCTAACAAAACATCCCCAAGCCTTTGACACCCAAATTCCGCCAGCAATGCCATCCCAATGACTCTCGTTATACACATCATCCCCAGCGCAACAAATCAAAGCTCAAAGCACCACACACAAAGTCCTCCCCCATTACCACATACATATTGTTCAAAGCCCACCCCTTCCCCTCACCACCTCCAACATGTCATCCATCAACGCCTTCCCCTCCTCCTGCCCCTCCCTCAACCGCACAATCGTTTCCTTATCCTCCCCTCTCTTAATTTTCAGCTCCCCAACCTCCCCCCTCAATCCCCAAATCACCTTCCGCTGCCTCTCGACCTCCGCCTCCAGCACGCGGATCTTGTCCATCAGATCCCGCGGGCAGCGTAGATGATCGCCATCATACAGCTCCTGCGGCGAGAAACCGCGGCTCTCATCAACCAGGCAGGCGATTCTTTGGGCCGCGCCGGGGGCGGTGGGGACATGTACCAGAGTGTCCGGCGACCGGTCTGCCCCTGGCCGGGGCCGGGGCGTGGTCGAAGCGGGTGATGGAGCAGCGGGAGATCGCGACAGGGATCGTGACTTCTGCGCGGGAGGGGGAAAGGAGAGGCGGGCCGTCGGGGAGGAGATCGGGAGGTTCTGAGCCGGCGAGCTGCGGAGATCTCGATATTCGGTGGAGGATGGCGGGATGCTTGGTGTGGAGTGCGTGGGAGGCGAGGATCTCATTTCGAAGATGCTCGGGCGGGATGGTTGAGATGACGGGTCTTTGCCTCGCGCCGCCCAGGCCGGCTTCCTCGCGCCTTTCGCGCATCGGTTACCTATTACGCGGTAGTGCACGGCTTGGGTGTACGGGTAGCCGCCGTCTATGCCTTCGAGCTGGATACGGAGCGTCGTGATGTCTGCCTTGAGTTCGTCATATCTTCTCTTCAATCGGTCGAACTCGGATTGGTCCGCAGACAAGACGTCTCGTTCCATGGCGTTTAAGGGCTGGTAGCTTTCCCATGCTATAGATGCGCGTAAGAGGGAATAGAGGGATTCGTCGATGGAGAGCCATGTGCGAGCAGTAAGGCTAGTGGTGGAGAGGAAGCGCGTCAATCGTGGTTCGTCTGTAAATTGCGACTTTAGGACGGAGAGGTCGGAGGAGAGGTCGGCGAATGCGCTGATAAGGGAGTTGACGGTGGTGGGGTTGATTGTGATGGTGCCTGGGAGACTCAGAGACGACATGGTGGGCTGTTGATTGGAGTGAGAGTGAAAGGTGGATGGGCGGTCACGCATTGGGTGAGGGGACTCGATTGAAAACCTTTTCGGCTGAGCGTACTCTACCTTTTTGAGTTTCAGGCATAGACGGTCAAGTAATTGTGTCTATAGAAATGGGATGAAAATATAACAGTGGTGCGGCTGCTGCTGCTGAAAATCTGAGTAATGAACGCTTTTCAAGGTGAGGCGAAAATCGAAAATGTTATATCCGTCGTGCCAAACCAACAGATCATTGATCCAGCCATCATATTCATCATAGTGTATTAGCTCAAGGCCGATTTTATTCCACAAGAATAAATTAAGTAGAAGAGCAGATAGACTTTGTTTAAGGGGCTTAAGCGAAGTTTTGACTTTTTCAATAGAGCAAAACACTGAATATGTAAATGAATTAGTCCCGCTGTTCTCGGGCAGCGGTATTTGAAAGAGACTAACGCCTGCTCTTGGAAGGGAAGAAATGTTGTGTTACAAGTCATAGACAGGTGTGCACGCTCAGTAGGTTACATGCTCGTTCATTCTTGATTTTATGCCTGATGATGCTTAGCCTGCTATATGAGTGATAGCGAAGTAGCACCATTTTATACTTTCACCGCCCATTCATTGTTTATTAGAAGTTTCCCTCATCTCCCTTGGGTTCATCAAGTCATCAGTCGTTCTTTGGACTCAAGCCGTGGAGTGGTGCTCCAAAATGTTGCTTTGCTAGACTCATATCTTCTATTTCGATCGAAGCTTTGTCTCTTGTGTTTCTTCAACTTCAATTAACGCCACTTGACTAAAAGAGCTGTAACCAACTCCACGGTGGTTGAGGGAGAGATCAGTGTTGTAGTCGAGCGTTATTGTTGACACGTGATCCCTGACCATGTGATTTAGCCTGAATCAACAAATCTGGACTTAACTCCAACGTCTTTCTACGTTCCTGACTCCTTCTTCATGTTTACCTGCATAATTTGCTATTGTTACTAGTCGTTGAACAAACACTACTATTCTTATCTTATGCCCGCTCATCCGAAGTTTTCCTGGTCCTATGTGCCGTCCTCTGCTACAATCAACTAGTTCGTGTTGGCAAGATCAAAAGAACATTAAGATGAAAATGCAATTTTGACAAAGCATCTGATCCGAAAGATGCCAATAGTCTGCTGGACCTTGACTCTGTAGTCCAGCCCTCTGATAGGCTGTTTTGGGTAGGGGGAAGGGGAAGTGGGAATACCTGAATGTCAGCGCAGACACAACAGCTAGGATAGTCATACATTACAGAGTTCATTATACTATAGGCCAGGTCACGTAAGAACGGCTGGCTGCATGTATCCGAAGCTGTAAGAAACTAAAATTTCTTTTTCGAAGCCACTACCGATATCAAAAGAAGCAAGTTTCAATGACGCAACATGTTCCTGATTACATGGTATTAAGTTTTGGTGCCGAGCTACTCATTTATACTGTACATAAACGGCTCCCCTCCATCCTGTTACCTCGCTACAGCTTCCTCATGAAACTCGAATTCTACTGTCTTGCTGATGCCTCCCTTTCTCTCTACATCTATCTCTCCACTAACTTCTCCAGTCTCAGATCGCGAGATTCGCCCGTTCTCCACGATCCTCTCCTGCGAACTAGATACCTGGCCGCCACCATCAATCCGTGTCTCGATTCCATTTAATGAGTACAGAGCGATAGAGTTGGCTCCGACACCGTTCGTATTGCGCTTTCGGCCTGTGCTCTGGGTGTGGGTGTACGCCCTGGCAGAGGAGCTCTCATGTATGTGATTGGCGACCACAAGCTTGGAGGCAAGAATGTCGACACTGTGAAGAGGGTTAGTTATGTCTTGGAATGAAGACCAAGGTAACTTACAACATGACCATGGGGAACAGACACTCCAGCGTATACACAAACCGATCAATTTGGCTTGCAACAGTCGTGGCGCTCTGTTCCTCAGTTTGGAAACTATATGTGATTGCTCTTGTGATACCAATCAAAGCAAGGGTCGCAAGCCGTATCTCCGTGCTACGCATCAAGTATTTGAACAATCCTGACTTTGAAGCGGCTTCCAACTGAGTCTTGCGGGCTCGGGAGAACTTTCGGAGGAGAAAGACGGCAGATATTATCTCGACCAGGGCAATGCTACTGAAGTATCCTACATGCAGATGGTCGACTATATGCTGAAGATGGTTGTCTCCGACTATGATCTGTTGAGCTCGAGCGACAAGAATAGCCACTCGCAGACCTGTGATGGCGGCCATCATGGACCAGAAGAGGGCGAGGAATAAGAAGCGGTCACGTCGTCGCAACACTCGCACGAGAATGATGTAGCTGTAGAAGGAAAGACCTGCTTCTTGGATCTGGAGAGTTGCATGGTTAGCAGGGAGTTTGAGCAGGGGAGAATTTACTGACAAGCCATGCGATATCTGCAATTGCGGCGGCTGCGACAGTCGGATTTGTGGAGTAATTGGCGTAGAATGCGTAGTAGCACAATCCATTTGCTATGGCGCCAGCTATCGAGCATACAATCGGAACGACTGCTATCGGCGAAAGGCTGGTAATCCCAATGACCATACCACCGATTAAAACATTGATCAAACCAATACTGCTGAGAATAGCCCAGCTTTCCTCAAAGTATACACTATTGGTCGCCATTTCGTCGCCTTAAACAAGAGAAACCCAAGTACGGTATTGAAGGAGTGGACGGCGTTCAAATTTACGAACGGTATCTCAAGACTCGATCAGAATTCATGGTGAGCGCATCGCAATACATATAAATCATGAAACGGGAAAGAAGACGAATTCATCTTGACATGATAAATTGCTTTCCTCTAAGAGAAACTATCAACGGCGACCAATAGAGTCTAGCACTCCAACAAGCACAACAACTCGGACCCGAATTGGATGGTGGTGGCTTTGGGGTCAAGAACTGATTTGATCCTTCGTAGTTGGAAGTGTCGCTGCCGCATCGCAGTTTTACAAACCTAGTTCATATCCCAGCACTAGCCAGCCGTCTCTGATTTCCGGTGGGGTTTCATAGATTGAGGGGAAATCCCATCACTAAAAATGGGAATTTCTGGTTCAAAAGCATGAAATCTACGGAATATCTAGACCTCTGCTTCCAAGATAATCAGCAGTTGGGTACGATATTGTCCAGAACATTTCTTTTTTCTGATCAATACCAATGTGCTGGGACTGAAGAAAATCTACATGTATTGCACGTGGTGAGGTTCCTTCTGGGGGTTGCATTGCGCGCTGCTCTTTACGTGCCGTGTCTTGGTATCATCTGGTAGTAAAGGCCAACCCTGATCTTTTCGCCTCTTCCACGTGTTGCTGTCGACTCGCGTCAACGCCTAGATAACTATCCGGAAGTTGTCTTTGACAGAACGCGCCATTCCAGCGGTTGTTGGTTCACGACACATTTGAAATCCAATATGCTCCATGGCAAAAGAGAATCTGTTGATATTTAATATAGTGTATCTCAAGGATATAGTGCTCTCTTGTAAATCGCCAACCTGGAAACTTGTTCGGTGTACAGACCGCTTGTTGAAACGGACTTCCAAACAACACCATTTATTTTGAGAATCACATACTCGCAGATTGAATGCATAATATTCAGCCCCAGACATCCCCAGCCCCGACGCAGAGGCTCCTCACTGGTGTCCACCTCCTGGTATCTTCCGTGTTCTCCTGAAAGGTGAACCCTTGCGCGATTCGTCGACCCCGCCAGAATTCGCTTATTGTCCCTTACTTTGGGGGTTCTCCGACTACCGATGAAGCGGTTGACGTCTTCACGGATTCGATTGGCTGAATCTTGATGACACTTTCCACAACACGAGTATTGAGGAGGTGAAATCAGATGAGTGGCACAGGCTAGACATGCGGCAGATCTACAAGGAATTACTCAGTTCCTGCATTTGTGAGTTTATTGAGATGGTGCGACCGTTATGACAGAGCACACAATAAAGCTTAGTCTCCCAAAGCTTTCTCATGAAAAGCATAAATATTGATGGAATGCACTAGAAAAATATCTAGAGAACTTCTTAAGGGTTGAGACGACTCCTTTAGCATCTCGGCTAGGCATAAATGTTCGGCACTCCAGCAATATTGTTTCTAGTGGTTTTCTGGACGCCCTGGACACGAACATAGACGGGGGAAGTTGGGACGAAGTTATTTTGATCTACATCCCAATTTGATATGTTTAAAGATATCGTAAGATGGTTGAGGTCCCACTCTGTCTTTTTCTCAAGCTATTGAACCCTTTTCCAGATTCTTCAGCCTGCTGGTTCTAGCCACCATGCTTCTTCCTTGCCCTCGGAACCTATTTCTTCCTCCCCAAGCGCCTACGCCATGTTCTACTTCCTAAACCTACGCATATATGACCTTTGTTGTTGTGTATCCTGCACTGAGCCGGAAAATCAGCCGTTCTATTGTCCTTTTCTCGTTTTTGGCGTCATGGTAAGTTTCGCTTGCGAAGGCCCCACGGACTATCAGCAACGGAACTTCCCTGAGTTACCGATTCCGGGCCCGCGGTTCTGGTTATGTGATGTTCCCGAGGTCTAATTGAGGAAATCGTACATCCTTGTGATGCAACAGGACCAGTCCTTCGGTCGTGAGCTGTTCGTCCCAAGTCAAGGTTTGCCCTCCACTATGAGCCGGCCTGATCGACCCCATGAAGACAGCTGTCCATATCTTTCGTCAAGATCGTTGTCTCGTGCTGTCTGCTTCCCACTATATGTACCCCGGTTTGCATTTGAGTCTCGACATCTAGAGTGGCCATACATTTTCCTTCCGTTGTGATCCTCTGGATCAGCATCTCGGTACAAATTACCCCCACCGGGGAAATGGCCGATTGTTTCCATTCGACGAGGCACATATAAAGGATTCATGCCTTCCGCATATTTAGGTCGCAACATGAATGACCAAACTTTAAGCTGTGCTCTTTCCAATCTGTTCTGGGTGTCTCGAAGCCTTGCGCCAGTAGGAGAGGGAAAGCGATTATATCTCCCGGCCATGTTGTCAAGCGATGATTCTGTAAAGACGCGAGTATATCAGATAGACCAAGATGATGGTCTGAAGTTAGGCATGAAATAGTGTTTTGGACGTTGATGTTTGCTTCGACTCCATAAGTAATCGTTGTCGACTTCCGTATTTTTGATGAGAAGGAAGAGGAGACTTCCGAGACGTGGAGCAGAATTTTCTTTTAAAGACCTCCGGCTCCTTCCAACCATGAAGCATTACTGCTAATAAGTATCTGAATCCGGAGCTTGTGGTGGATGCATGGTTACAGTCATGATTATGGGTCGATGAATCGAATGCTGTGTTTACCAGAGAGGTCCACGGCGCCTCCTAGCAACTTCCGCCTTTTGTTAACATTCATACCAGGTATCCAACTCTATTATAGCGAAATGTTCTTTGCGTAAGCAATCTGCAATAGTCTCCTCCCCAAATACAGCTGAGCACATCGTTTGTTGAAGAAGTATTGCGATTTGATGGAATTCTTGCTGATGGAAGATCGTTTCTATTCCCAGTTTCTTAAGTTAAAGACAACAAAAGGAACAGCTCCGTAGACGTGCAACGAGCGTTACGATGGCGGAAGTTGTCTTTCTCTCTTCTGTGGCACATTTGCGGTCTCTATCTTTGATGTTAGCCTGAATAGCTTTGATGTATAAGTCCTGAAGTCTACTTTCCAGATATCATACATCTTAACGACAAGCATAACATCATTTCGCGAGAGGCATCTGGGAACCCCCAGTTTAGAATAAGGGATATATGAGGTATACAGATGCTTAGTCGCCCAGACGCTGACTTTGAGTCCAACGGTCTCTCCCAATGCGGCTCTTAGAATTATAGTTACCGAGATGGTAATCCATGAGCCGTAAATACAATATTCCCAGGCTATTTCAATTGGACTTCTGAATCTTGTGCCATGAGGCAATATCAAGCGTCTGTTGCAGAGGCTGCAGTTGTGAGTTGAGAGTAGTATGCCGTCGCATTCCTTAGTCCATGCTTTTGAGGAACATCAGTATCCACAACGATTTATCCTTGACACACCGTTTTCAAAGGCTTCCCCGTGACTGGATCTTGGAAACGCCATCTTTTTCCAATTTGTCAGCCCTTTCTCATCAAAGAGCTTCAAACTTTCCATTCGAGCTAGAATGTTACCTGAATACGAACGACATCTGCCTTTACGAACGAAGTAAGCTTTACCAGAGCCTTCCGAGCAAGAAGCATTACGCACCCCCTATGTGGCTGTAAACTCTTCGTTATGGTACTATGCAGAGATTGGATGCACCAGATATCAGACTTTCGACTGCTCGTGCTAAGCTCCTTGCTCACCCAAAAATTACTAATGCGGAGATACGATTGTGCCCTTATAATTTAAACAAGCTTGCAAGGTACGACATCTCCAAGATCCGTTAATGTCCCCTGGGCGATTCCGTCGCCCGCCTTGGTCAATCTATGATTAGTAGTCTGTTGGAGTCTTAGATTTTTGCGAAAGTATGGCCAAATAACAGCATAATAGCAAGTCTTACAAGGAAAGAAAAACTCGAAATGTTTCGGTGCAATTTATTCGAAGCCTGCCAAGAAGTCATAATGAAGATATAAGAGTATGTGTTGATCAGAGCTAGCTTCATTGTATCCGTCTTCGCTTGACTCGGTTTCGGAACGAGTCCGAAAACATGGGGGAGAGTCGGCCCTAAACACTACCCAGCACGGAGTACAGCCCAGATGAAGACGAATCATGGAGCCTTTGAAGCATTTTATTGGATATTGCAAAACTGATCTACACAGCTGCAATTCTCGTCGGTACTGTTTATCACTCCATGTGCGAAATTTTGAAAATGGTATGCACACTTCTGTCCCTTAATAGTACCTGGAAGAGGAGCTTTCCTCGCATTGCAACCGTAATGAGAAAGGCTTATGCCGGCAATGATGCTCGTAGGGCAAAAACGACGCGAATCACTGCCCTGCCCGACGGCCTTGATTCTGCACTGGCTACATGGTGGACGGATGGTATATATTGTATAGAGTGTCCATCCATCATGCAAGTAATCTCGACACAGATAGACCGTCAACAAAACCCAGGTCAGCCTCTTTGTACCTGCAGCACAATAGCTTTCCAGTCACAATGAAATCCGCAGGCCTTCTTGCAGCCATTGGATTGGCTTCTAGCGTTACCGCTGAATACTCTCTCACATCGGCTTGGGCAACCTGCCAATACCTGAAGGCAGTTTATCCAAACATGACTTTGCTGCAGTCAGACACTGGATATGCAGCCGAGAATCAAGGTACGCTAATTTTCTGTCCGAATGATGGAGATGTCGCTGATCGGATGTAACAGTATCTTGGAACGCAGGTGCTTGGCTCGGTCCCGCATGTGTTGTTGCACCATACAACGCCAAGCAGCTGTCTACTGCTGTCAAGACATTGGTGAAGTTCAATACCCAGTTCGCCATGCGTGGTGGAGGGCATATGCCAGTTGAGGATGCTGCCAATATCGGCTCAAGTGGTGTCTTGATCTCAAGTACGAATCTCAAGACCTTGAAGCTTTCCGAAGACCTAAGTTCACTATCGGTCGGACCGGGCTACCGATGGGGTGATGCTTACATCTACTTGAACGAAACTCAGACGGGGAAGATGGTAGTTGGAGGAAGGTATGCACCTGTTGGAGTTCCTGGACTTCTTCTGGGAGGAGGCATGTCCTTTTTCAGTTATGAGTACGGTTTCGCGTCAACAAATGGGAATGTTCAGTCCTATGAGGTGAGTTTTCTCCTCACCAGGAGACCCAATTCTAAGTAAGATAGTGTGTTCTTGCAGATGGCAAAATTGTGGAAGCAACTGCAACAAATCAGTATAGCGACCTCTACTGGGCCTTGGCAGGAGGTGGAAACTCCTTCTGCCTTGTTACCACATTCAAACTGCGTACATTTGATAGTCCAGGCATCGGCCTTGCTAACCCCTCCTATGGGACTGGTGCTGATATCAAGAATAAATGGCTCAACTCTATCGTGAACAACGCTGTCAATGGATCGTCAGATCCAAAAGCTGCTATCATCCCAGTTGCTCGGCTCGGAGTAGGCAGTAAGTAGCATTATTCTGCAAAATGTTAAGCAACTAAATAATGTGAAATATAGTCCCAGAGGTCAGATACGACGTTACGCTGTTCCATAACAGCCAGAATAATCCTAATCCTGCCAGTCTATCTGACTTTCAAGGTGGTCTTTTACCAGCTTCAGCTTCGACAAATCTTTTCCCACTAACTATGTCCGCATTTGCCAAAGCCGTCGGCCCTGCGTTCAAGCCAGGTGGTGAATCTTACGGCAGGAACCAGCTTTTCCATGTGGTGCCTCACAAACCCACCCTCGAAGCCATGACCATCGTACATGATACCTTCTTCGACGCTATAATCGCCGAAAACCTCACCGCACTCCCAGACTTCTTTGTCGGTCTCGCATGGAACTCCATCACCAAGAAATTCGTCGAAGAGTCCAACAAGGGGATTGGCTGTCCGCAGGGAGTTGCCGAGGAGCCTGCATTCTGGGTTGAGGAAGCACTTACTTGGGGCGATGCTGCGGATACTCCAAGGATCAAGAGTTTCATTCAGACGGTTAATGCGGACATCACAGCCAAGCTGGAGGCTATCAACGCTACCATTCCATACATTTACTTGAATGATGCCGATGAGACTCAGGATGTTTTTGGAGGTTATCCTGCTGCAAACGTGCAAAGGTTGAAGCAAATTAGATCGAAATATGATCCAAAGATGGTCTATACCAAACTGATGCCTGGTGGTCATAAGGTGGCTTATGCTGCATAGGAGGAGAATCTGATTCAATAGATGTATTAATAGAACTTTAAGTAGTGCTTCCATTCATGTAGTCTTGTTAATTAATTTTCTCTTTGGCATAAGGTAGCAACCTTGTCAAGATACTTGGCAAGTCAAAAAGTGTTTATATTTTTTCAACTCGAGGAGAGTCCATGGTTTCTTGTAGTTATTGAACCAGAAAAGCAATATCAATAAGCACATCTTTCTATGATATTATTCTTCTGGAGAACATATTGAAGATCCGACCCGCACGAAACAAATTGATGCATTTTAAGAGAATGTTACTGGAGTATGTTCGCGCACGGACCAGACTTTAAAGAATCAAAAAGGCGGTGACAATCCGGCGCTAATATTGATACAGAATTACTGCCAGAAAAAAGTGCTGCAACTTCCTCTCAATAACAATTGTTTACATCTAATTCCAAGCTCGTTATAAACACAATGGCTAGGACCAAGAAAAGAAAGCGTGTAGCTCAAGATGAGCCTGTAGAACATCCAACAAAGAAGAACAAGAATCCGACAAAAGAATCCTCTGCGAATACAGCCACTAAGCCCCTCCCACTAGACACCTCCCCATTTCTCGACAATCCAGATCTAAAAGGCGCAGACTATAGACGAGAAGTCCAAGCCTATGACAAATTGGCAAATGAAGATGATGCTCTGAGACTCGGCGCGGCTACCACAATTGTGTTGGGATTGCTCGGCGGAGAAGGCGTGGATGAGTCTACTCTGCAGAGACACCTCGAAAGACGATTATTCAGAGGTCTAGCAAGTGGCAGAAAAGCAGCAAGATTGGGATTCAGCGTTGTCATAACCGAGATATTAAGGGAGCTGTTTGGAGAGAAGAGGCTTGCGGAGACCAAATACGCCGGCCTGACGTTTGACAAGGTGCTGGGGATTCTTGTTGCGAAAACAAAACCAGATGGTGATCTTAGTGGCCAAGAAGAGAGGGATCATTTCTTTGGCCTGTTATTTGGATTGCAATGTTTTGTCAAAGCAAACATACTATTCTCAGACAGTGAGAAATGGAGCGTTATCCTGGAGAAGCTTTTTGATCTATCAAAGAAGAAGCCATGGCTGAGAGAAGAATGTGGGTCTGTGGTCGAAAAGGCAGTGACACAAATGAACATATCCCAGGCCGAGCTTACTTTGGAGCAACTGTTTAATGCTGGATTAGCGCTGTCGCCTGAAGGTGTTGGTATCTGGCTTACAGTGCGGAACAAGTTTCCGGACTTGAAATTTCCCACCAAGCCTTGGGGCCCAACAGGGAACCCGCTGGACAGACTTCAGTCACTTGCTAAGGCATTGAAGGAGAGTTCTAGAAGTGAACAAGGATCAAGTAACGCTCAAGCTAAACAACCTGGCAATTGGAATCCACATTTACATTTTGTCTGGGATATTGTTCTCAGCCAGTTTTCGAATGCCTTGAAGGAGAAGAAGAAGGATATAAAGTCAAGCTTCGAGAACTTCTGGAAAGTAGCGGTTGATGGTAAGTAGCAGATATATTGTCATTGAAACAATAAGCTAACCTTGCACAGAGAATCTCTTTTCTACAACAGCTTCGAGAGAACGCAAATATTGGGGATTTTTACTCTTCCAAAAAGTTTTGCAATCACCGGAATCATATTCTAAGCTATTTCCTTACATCTTTAGCCACAACCTTGTGCGCTGCTTGATAAACCATAGTCAAGATACAGACCGCTTCCTACATCGTTCAGCAGAGAAATCTCTCAAGGTTTTAAGCCATACAGTTGAGAATAACCCGAAGACAATGGCTTCAATTCTGCCCTGTCTTATTACTCGGAATGGAGCTTACCATTTTGACAAAATGACAAAGACCAAAACGGTGGAGATGATTCTGAGCAGTATCAATGAGACAAATGCGAAGGAAGTAATAGATATTCTCCTTGCACCAGCTGTTACTGTTGATGGGTAAGCACCACGTTATCTTAAGGCGATTTCATACTAACAGTTTGCAGATCTGATATTGTTAAGGAGGCTGAAACTCGCCGTATAATGTTTGGTGACTATCTGCTAAACATGATTCGTAAAGTAAATATGGATGAAGATTCTGCAGGCTGGATCGCGGATGTTGCCCTCCCCATTCTTGGCAACTTTGCTTATGGCACAAGTATAACTTGCAGCCCACCACTATCAGAGAAGACTAGAACCGTTTTTCGGAGTCGCCTCTCATCTGTGTTTACGCATCTTATCTTGGACCTCAATGGCTACAAGTATCCATGTGGCCTGTTGCATACCCTCTCACCTGGTGCTGTTGGCATGGACAGAGAAATTACAAAGACGAAGAATGATGCAATATCCACCATGGAGAAGATCTTGAAGAAAATAAAGAAAGCGAAAGAGGAGGATACGGCTCCGTTGCAGGCGTTGGCTCTATTGTATTCCCTCGTTATCTTCCAGTTATACAATGCAGAGACCGAAGCAGTTTCAATTCTTGACGAATTGAAGTTATGCTATGACACGCTGGTTCGGCACAAAGACACGGAAGACTCAGATGTCGAGGCCGCCGAAGTTCTTGTTGAGCTTCTACTATCCTTCATCTCCAAACCTTCGGCACTCCTTAGGAAGGTCACCCAGCATGTCTTCCAGGCTTTCATGATCGACATGACTGAAGGTGGATTGAAACTTATGACAGACGTCCTCGAATCCAGCGAGAGTTTGCGAGGCCAGCAAGAGCTATTCGACCAGCAACCGGGGGATGGGATGGAACTGGATGATGAAGAAGGCAGTGATGACGGAGACGAAATGGATTCAGATGTCGAAGTTATCGATGTAGCAGACCAACAGCTCAACGGCCATTTGATCGAAGAGGGTGAGGATTCAGAGGAGTCCGAGAATCAGGACGAGGATGAAGAAGACTCAGAATCGGACTCAGAAGCTGACATCCAAAATGACGAAGAAGTAAAATCCCTCAACGACGCCCTTGCGAAAGCGCTCGGCACACACCCTCTCGACGTAGAAGGTGGCGCAGGCTCAGAATCAGACAGCGACGCCGACATGACCGACTCCGAGATGATGGCACTAGACTCAAAACTCGTCGAGATATTCTCGCAGCGCAAAAAGCAGCCCAACAAAAAACAAGAACAAAAAGATGCCAAAGAAACCATAATCAATTTCAAGTCTCGCGTCCTGGATCTGCTAGATATTTACGTGAGGAAGCAGGCTGGTAATCCACTGGCTTTAGGGCTTCTACTTCCGCTGCTGAAGCTCATTCGCACCACGACAACGAAAACACTAGGCGATAAAGCCATTGCCATAGTCAGCACATTCCACAAAGCGTCCAACGAGGCTCACAAATCCCCCGACGCACCAGATATCGACTCAGAAGAGCAGCTCTCTTTACTAAAAGCCGTCCATCTCGAGGCACGCAAAGAACACTCCCTGCGTTTTGGCAAAGCAGCCAGCACAGCCAGCTTGCTCCTCGTGAACAACCTGTACCGCACCGACAAGGACGGGGATATCCTCCCGCAGATCTACGCGATCTATGCAGAGACGTCGATCGCTTGGGTGCGGAAGGAGGTTGATATGCCTGCGGAGTTCCAGCAAGGGTGGTTGAACTGGTGCCAGAGCAAGGCGAAGGCACAGACGAATCCGAAGCCCAGGACGGCAGGCGAGGCTAAGAAGTGATCAAATTTGTATGCCAGACGGGGTAGGGGTATATTCAATGGATACCCTGTATGTTGTACTCGTGCGGTTC
This sequence comes from Chalara sp. BL73, assembly GCA_918026815.1. NCBI lineage: Eukaryota > Fungi > Ascomycota > Leotiomycetes > Helotiales > Chalara > Chalara sp. BL73. Next base: position 450,596 of record CAKJVC010000013.1, on the reverse strand, counting down.
TGTCTTGTACATGCAAAAAGCTTGATATCATGTCTTGAATTCTGGTTGTCGTATAAATGGCGAACACATTAAGTCAAGATAGCTAAATTTATAGCACCTTGGAAGTACTCTAAAGAATACTCTGAAGTACTGATCAATGGCAACTCGCCACTGGCAATAGTTTGCCACCAATTTTAAATATATTTTGCAGTGCAAAAATTGCAGTGCAAAAGGTCAGAGTTAAGAGTCAAGGCGTGGACAACCGTGCGATACGAAAAGTCTTTATTTCCTACTATCATGCGACGCAAATATCAGCGCCATAGGCAACTCCTTCATTGAAAGATCACACGGCTAACGGGCGAATTATGCAATGCCAGACCATCTGCAGTATCACCAATCACATATGAATAGACAGATCCAGCCTAGCTTCGCCGATATGGATCGTTTACCACAAGCCGGGCTGAGCTGCGATATCCCATATACCCTCTTTAGGTTGTTCGGCTGAGGTTTGATCTGCCCAACTCTCAGTCTGGCCACTGCCATTATTCTCCCAATCAGCTGGCGTGGAAGCGGTGCTACCAGCGTTGTCCCATGCACCTCCGCTGGTAGTGCCAACAGCTTGGCCGTTGGAGAAGTCTTCGATGTGTGGGGCAGTGTTCTCTATGGCATGGCCGCGGCGAGGTTGGCGAGGAGCAGCAACCCATTCGTCAACGATGGCTTGGATCTGTAAATTGCAGAGTTAGCAACTGGGGGCTTGAATATCGTTATTTACTTTTAAATCTTTGCCTACCTTCAATTTGGCCTTCTCGATATTATCTTGTGTACCCTTGAGTTCAACTATAAGACTCGGGTCAGAATCTTTGACTCGAAGACCTAGTTGTGGTAAAGCCTGACAGCCCAAGAAGGGGTACTTACTGGTAGCAGGATCTCGAGCTCTTGGTCTTGGTCCGTCCTCATTCTTCTTGGGCATGTCGATCTTAGTATTGGTAGCCTCCTATTGACTGGTGTCAACAAATGCTTTTGGATTTGGATGGGGAAACAAAATAGATTCTGACCTGAATGTTTCTCAAGACAGAACCACCTTGGCCTATGATCTTTCCGCAGCAACCGCTGTATACTTCAAAGGTATCGTCAACTTCCTCAGAGGCTCCAGTGGGAATATAGCCATTTAAATACAGGCCGCTTGCACCGTTAGAAGTATCCTGCGAAGTTTGTCAGCATGTTGCGAAGGCTTTTAGAGAGACTCCAAACATGAAAAATGATACTTACTTCTTCCTCTTCTTCATCAGAGGCATAGTCCCAATCGACCTCATGAAACTTCATTTGGCCATTCTTCTTGTAGTCAAACTGCACACGGTCCTTCAATGCGATAACCACTGGGCTCCAGCGAGGAACCCATTGGCGACCAAGATAAGTCCTAGCCTTGACGCCAACAACACCTGGAAGTACCTCCTTGGAAGTTGTGTCTGCAGCGACAGTACCCTCGGGATTCTTGTCGGTCTTGGTAACCTCATCCTTGATCAGAACGCCTCCCCTAGTGTGCTTATTCTTCTTGCCAGACGACTTGGCAGCACTACCATCGGTGTCGGCGATCTCACCAACCTCTGCATCCTTGTGAACAACTCCATTCTCCTCCTTACCTACGATCTTGACCGTCGCATAGGCGCGCTTCTTGCCAAGGTAGACAACGCAGACCTGGATGTGAAGGCCCTTGAATGCGGTAGCGTGGAGGACTTCAGTATGCTCATCACCATTAGCGTCAACGGGAATGGTGCGGGTCATGTTCTGCTTAAGAACTCGATGGACCCAGTCGAGAACTATGACTTTGTTCTTCTCTGCTTCAGTAGCGTCCTCGTCAGCTTGGAAGAAAACCTTGCCGACGTTGGCTGTCTGAGATATACAATTAGTAGGTCGCAGATGAGGGGTACGATTGTGGTGTCAATATGATTGGCCAGTTACCCCGTTCAAGTAAAATAGAGGCGCTAGGGAGTTGGGATTGTGAAGGATTGATTGTGAGGGAGGTGGTTCTTACAATCTGATCAAACTCCCAGGCATTCTCTGGATTGCCATCCTTTCCTTCCAGGACGGTGTACATATTAATGTGACCCATGGTCGTGATTTGTTGTATGCTCTACCTTTCTTAGAGGTGGGTATGACTTGAATTGGAGGAGACACGGTCTCTGATGATGGAGGAGGATTATGTTGGTGAGAGTAATGAAGGAGCAGGGGTCATGGAGGATAAAGTGGAAGGAATCTGGTGATTTATGTGCGAAGGAAGGGAAAGGGCGTACCGAAGAACTAGCGTCATTTCCTCTCCTGGTCACGACCCTTCTTACATAAGGAAAGGTAAGGTATGCAATGCTTATCCTCCAGCAAATCCAGATTATCTTTACAAGAGCAGCAGAGCAATGCATCCTTGCGTCTGCCTTGCCATCTTGTGAAACGGGGAAAGATATCTTTCCAAGATGTGTTGCGAAAGTGGTTACGCGTTTGTCGGCGGCTGGCTGCTTCTGGCAAGTCCTGCTATCATAAAGGGAAGACGGCTACTTGCATGCTCCCTCATGCCAGAGTATCATGGAGTAATACTGTTCGAGGTGCCATCTGCTCAGTTTTCATATCTACTTATAAGATCTGCGGATCTGGGAAACATCATTTATCTACCTTGACAGTATCTGGGGAGTTCTTGAATGACATTTAGCACAATTACTCTCTCGAGACCTCGGAAAGACCATCCTTTGAATACGGAATCATATCACAGATAATATACCTACTCCATTTAAAGAAATTCCTAATTATATCCCATTAATACTTGCTCACAAGCGGATATTTTTCGAAAACCTTAAACCCAATGCTATAGAGTTTATTTCTCGCCAACGACCTAAGTTGTCATCCTCCCTTCGGCCTATACTCAATTGCCTTTCTAAACATGTCGCTCCTTGTTTAAAGGTGATGAATCTTCATCCCAAGGCGCTGGAAGAATGAGAACCATGAACCTGCAGGAACATTTCCGATTCTCGATTGCCAAAGTGCTGCCCAGGAACCTGTTATGCACCTCAACGTTAGCAAGCACAAACCACATCTCTGAAAGTCAACTTCATAGGGATTCGAGCTTTACGCACCTTCCACAGGACCAGCCTCCGCGAATCCCAGCACTTCAATGACCCATGGCAGCAAGAGATAGAGGACCCCAATGGCAATAACCGTAAGTAAGACACTAACCAAAACCGGGTGCTGGCTCGCAAAGATTTCGGCGTCCTCTTTTGCCCGGAGATAGGCATCGGTCATCGTTTGGGCCATCGGTTTGCATTCATCTAACATCTTCTCGAACTTGGTAAGAATTGCGACCGCAAGGGAGTCCTTCCAACCAGTCGTGCTGACTTCCTTCTCGATGCGGTCCCTCAGAGCCTTGCCTTCCTCCTCGGCATTGAATAGTATATTGAGGATTTCAGTAGCTTTGGCTTCATCGCCATTGTCGTCGGTGGCGAGAAGGTGCGCTTTTTCAGAGATGTCGGTGACGAGAATGCGAGCCCTGTGAAATGGAATACATGGGAAGAGTTTGTTGAGAAGTGCGGCCATGGTGATGGTGGTATTTGTACGTGTCAAGCGCTCTTTTTTGAATGTTTGCAATGAAGTGGGATAATCAAATCCCTGTGAAGAGAAGTACGCAGTAGCTATATTTTCTTTTTCATCTCTCAGCTTTGTTATATGTTTGACAACTGTTGGCACGCTGCATGCTTGATAATAATGGTGGGGCTTTGCCCCTTTTGATCGGTCGCCAATTTTGCTGACACCAGATAGGCAACTTAAGGTCAGGCAACACTACCTTTATGTCACTATATAAAATAATTACTCAGCGATATTATGACATGAGCTGATCTCGTTCTAGATTTGAGATTCTCTACATCGTTGTACCAGGAGACGTACAGAAATGCTGTGGTTTGACTTCTCTACTGTGCCAACCATGTACTCTAACAGTAAATGAACAACAGCCACTCAAAATAGCAATTCCAGAACACACCTAGATGAATACATAACGCGCTAATCACAGAATACTTTTAGTAAAAAGCTGGTATAGTAGGATGCCGGAGATACATTAAGCATCACGTGACTGTCTTCACATCTCACGGCCTGAGGTAGATTTCAATCCTGACATGTCAAGACATTACAGTGGAAAGCGATTCTGGCCTCCTTTTTGTATACTATTAAAGCCTCTGATATGTTTTATTGCCAAAATGCGTAAATCAACTCTAAATTGATTCTGGCTAGTTGTAAGTGTTCATCCCTTTGAGCAAAGAGCGCCGCTGCCTGTAGACTGTCATCGACATTGCAGCCTAAAAGTTCAGCGAATAATAGCAGTTAGCATTTGGCCGCTAGTTATTTTGTCTTTTCTTGCAAATCAGCCTTTTTTTGGTGCAAAATATCGAAAGTTAAAACCAGGTTTGAAATTAGCGAACAACCAACGATTTTACAATGTTCAAAAAATTTTTAAGGGACACTAAAACTATTTATACTGTTGCTAGCTGTATTTCAGGCTACCACTAGTTCAATCCTAGTTATATGTCACCTGTCTAAAGTAAACTGTTGCTTTAATATTGTTAAACCCGACCTTAATTAGCATACAAAAAGTATTTCCGCAGGCAGCCTAGCTAAGCACTCCAACCGCCAGCTTAATAACTGTGTTAGAGAAACTCTGTGAGAACCTTGGACAAACCCTATCTTTCAATTAAACAGTCTAGCTTACGGCATTGTTAGTAAAGTCGCCACAAAGCGACAGTTGTTTGCAAATCCGGCTTTCCTTTCCAGCGCAACTGCTCTCTGCACAAATAAACTTTGCTTTTAGTCAACCTGTATAACCTAACCAAAAATAGTTTAGCGTACAATACTTACACCAACCAAAGATTCAAGGCTGAAAAAGCCTGCCCCCATTCATATTCTGAAGTCTTGCGTAGCAAGATAATCTATACCCTAATATTGTATTCGGGCTCCTATACCTCGATAATAGCTTTGTAATGGCTTGCGATTGTTGTAAGTCTCTCGACATTGGCAGATTGCTTAATGCAGACATCATTCCGCACCATTCAAGCTTCAACGAGTTAGAAGCGTGTTGTTCTACAGAGGATTGTTGTCCATTGTGTGACTGCGTACTACGGCAATTTGAAGACAAAATTCAGCGAAGAGGAATTGAACCCGGTCGTTATAATAAGGCAAAAGTCCTTTATTGTGTCCCTCCCTACGCTTGGGAACGTAGGGATGAGGTCGAAGTTTGGCATGGAATTTCAGAGGTGGATTTTTTCGTGGATGCGCAAGGAGATGGTCGATATGATAAACCGGATCGCATTTCTGCCAGGGTTGAATTATTCGTGGCTCGAGGTCCGTTTGATCGAATTATTGATAGTCATGTCAACACCAATATTATATCGGTAGCTAATGAACCTATCAGGTAGTAGACTTGCTGATTCTGGCATAATCAGCGGCCGACCTACTTCGCCGTATGCGCATGATGAGACGTGTTTTCAACTAGCAAGGAAATGGAGAGATACTTGCCTAGGGAACCATAGAAAGTCCTGCCTAGAAGTGACGAAACGGGCTTTGCCAACTCGGATCATCGATGTAGGTCCAGCCAATGGATCTCGCGAACCATGGTTAAGGATAACTAAGCGTGAAAAAGGAGAATGGGTGGCTTTAAGTCATTGCTGGGGTTCAACATCAAACTTTGTCACAGATTCAGGCAATCTAATGGCTAGGAAACGCCTAATTTCTCTTAAAGACATGCCTCAGACATTCTATGATGCAGTTATTACTACGCGGCAATTAGGTTATCGATATCTCTGGATTGACTCTCTTTGTATTTTACAGGACGATCACAAGGACTGGGTGGCTGAGTCAGTTCGCATGAGAGAATATTACAAACATGCGATAATTACCATTAGTGCTGATTCTGCCTCGGGAGATGACGTTGGATTTTTAAACCATCGTCGAGTAGATCCTCAAGTGTGTAAAATCACACTGGCGTCTAATGTGGAGATTGGTGTTCGAGCAGTATTCAGTTGCCCGACGTTTCGAGACAGAGATACATACGTAGCAAGAAGGGCGTGGACTTTGCAGGAGTTTGTGCTAGCACCACGATCGCTACTATATACTTCAGAACAGATCGTCTGGGAGTGTCATTCCCGCAAGTATTGTGAGTCTGACGATAATTCACAAGCGGATTCATGGGACGACAATATAGATTGCATGAAACGTTTTTTCTTAACACCATTTATAGGGGGAAGCCAATTTCCTGACCTTCAAGAATTCTTCGACCCCTACAATCGATGGTATAGCTTAGTCAATGACTACTTTGGTCGGGATCTCACAATTAAAAAGGATATATTACCGGCTATCTCTGGTCTTGCAAGGGAGATTCAGAAGCAGACCGGGAAGACATACGCTGCTGGAATTTGGATAGAAGATATACACAAGGCACTTTTATGGACAAATAGAGGTGCTGGAAAGGCACCGGAAGGATATATTGCACCTTCCTGGAGCTGGGCCGCCTTAGAAGCTCTGCCAGGAGTCTTAAACCCTACGGATGACCTTTACTGGAATATAGTTTTTCATTCCAATCCCGAAATCGAAGAACGACGAGCTAGCTTGATATCTCACGAAATTGTAATGAAGGAAGAAGATCCCTTCGGCTGCGTAAGTTCCGGCTCTATCTGGCTCCGTGGAAGATCGCTCTTAGCACGAGACTGGCAGGGGAATACGAAGCCTTACCTAAATTCTTATAAGGTTCCTTATAAAAGCCATCGCTGGGATGGGGACATGGGGCTTGACAGTTTGGATGTTTTAGTCTGCTATTTCGATGTCTTTGAAGAGGATGTTATACAAGTGAAACTGCTTGATGTGACGCTGATGTTTCAAATATCTTCATGGATCTGGTATAACAATGTTGTGGCTACCGCTTTGGCTTTATTACTTGTCCCTATCAACGACCATTCAGGAGACACGTATCGGCGAGTAGGCATAGTTGAAGTCCCAATTGTTGATGGTCTGGCAGAAGAGAACTGGGAGATAAAGGATATCTGCATCGTTTAAAAACTATTACCTGGTATTCTATTGAACTCAACGTTTTTATTACTTTATTGTGAGTTACGTTTGCTGTTACGCAAAGCAGCGTTGTTGAATCTCTATTTTTGAAGTGATAGAAGCTTAGGAAGCAAATGGTAATATTATTAATTGAAAATATTACTTTTCCTTTTGCCGTTAATAAAAAAGAAGTTGCACTACCTTTAAAGCGGCGAGCGACCGAATACAAAGTAGATTACAAGGATAGACATAGCTAGTCAGAGCCATTCTATTGCTCACCTAAACGGCTTGGCAACCCGGGCAAGTTAAAAGCTTCAATAGTAGACAAAGAGGAAACCAGAATCGCTCGCTACTGTAAAGAGTTGCAAGCAAATAAATATAGCAAAAAAAAGATTGTTTCGGCTAGCGCTTTTTCCGGACGGCAGTGGTTAAGAGTTTCCATTGACATTATATCTCTCCTTTGTGAGGGCTAAACATGTTGAAAGGCATCCTTTGTATGAACGAACTTTGATACCAAAGACATTTAGACAGAAACTATATTAGTAGTTCCTCAATATGCACGTCAACCCATTCCTTCGCTGTTATCGTAGCACACGTCTAATCATAACCTGGGACACCTGATGCATATCGAAATCATGCATAACTAAAATGGTGAACGCCATGGACCTGAGCGACGCTAATGTAGACGATGATGATATTGACGCCGACTATGATATGGAAGACGATGATCTAGACGATAATGGCCGGATATACCATGATCCGGTTAGCCTACAGGAACAAATAGATGCTCGGAAGAAAAGGATTCGAGAAATACGCGCAGAAAATTGGCGAATAGATGCAAAGCTGTTACATGAAACCCCTGATGAAGCAGTACTCAATGCTTTCCTGCAGGAAAAGAGCGCCAGAGTCAGTGACATTTTCCGCGGACGATATGAAAATAATTATTTGAACACTCTCCCAGCAGAGATATCAACCCTTCTAGGGGGTCAAACTGAGCCAGCAAATCCATATCAATGTCAGTCTCGCTGTTTATTTTCTTGAATATTGCTAACTCCGGTTATAGATATACTCCTCTCGTACCTTAGAGAAACCCTCAGCTCTGAGGCCTACAGTGCTATGGTGCGGGAATCCACAAACGAGGAATGGGTCAGAAATGGTGGCGACGTGCATTTCAAAGTAGGCAAACTCCGGACACTGTCTAATGTATTTGGCTCATACAAATTGAACAGGATGTTTATCTATCGCCTCATGTCAAAGAATCCGAATATGTTGAATTACGACTTCTTTATCAAGCAATATATACCTTAGGTGATGGGATCTGTGATGATACTAATACCGATTTGAGTGTCAGAGCAGCATGGTACGAGATCGACCTAGTCTTCCACTTCCTCCAATATATCTTCACAATGATGCGGTTTCTCGATTCGAGGAATCCTGAGACAAATGTAGAACCCATAGCTGACGGAACGAACCTCGAGCACCCGGCGTTGCGTATGTCCTGGATGATGCACCGCAACTGGATTGAGGCTTTGCACTTTCGAGGGCTCAATTTGGGGGACGATAACCCGTTTGGCTTTCGACAGATACTGGGACATATCCCTCTGAACCTTGGGTTCCGAGCAGAAGAAATCAGCCTTTGCGGAGGAGAGTCTCGAACTGTATCTGAGAAGTTTCAACCATTGCTCTCAATAGCGGTGCAGGTGGAGGATGCCTTGCGAAACCTGGGACGCCATCTACTTGTTGACAGGGACATACCGTTGACAGAACCATTAAAAGACACAGCCTTTAGCAGGATACGGACAGATCCCAATCAAAGACTAATATTTCAAGCTAACATAAGAGACAATGACTATGTTGTCGAAGGATATAAACAGGTATTTTTCTCCACTAATATTCATCCAATTTGCTAATGGAGGTAGTATATTTACTCGCTAAGCCCGATGTGGAAACTTCTCTTCAAACTCTGTTGGCTGGCCCATGATTTCGAGACCACCATGAGAGTAGAATATGTCGAAGATACATTGATCAACAAACGGGTGGTCCTATTTGACGAACGGCATAAGTTGGCGGCTGCAATAGAGGATGCAGAATCGACGGCACCAGGTTCAGCGCCATTGCTGGGTTGGGCTAGCGCAGAAGAATACGAAAAGTTGTTTCGTCACGCGCCTTCAATAGCAACCCACGAGTACCTGTTCGCAGTCCTCCGAAGAGTCCAAGAGATTCAAAAATGGCGTCGGAATTTTCTGCTTCTTCATGATTGGAACAAGAAGCGACCATGGAACGTGTTGTATTACGTCTTTGACACATCAGACGATTCGATATCCAAGGATCTTCTTGAGCCAATCAACAACCAATTTTATGGTCACTTGGATTGGCTGAAAACATTAGACAATGCAGACACCAACTATTCAGCCAGATCCCCGTCGCGGCCGTCTAACATCTGGGCTGGATTATTTCCCATCCACCCCATTGCGTCCACCGATCTGCCTGAAAATGTAAAGAAGTTCTGGGACAACGGATGCGTCTGGTGTAGTGAGCCGTTTGGCATTAACGAACTTCTAATTGAACTTCATGGGTGCGAGCATCTTTGCCACTACGTCTGTCAAAGAGCGGCATGGTAAGTATATTCCCCATCCCTTCCTTCCTTGAAGAAGACCCCTACAAATAAAGCACTCGTTGAGCATAACTTTTAGGGACGAAGAGGGAATACATAGATTCCTGTGTCCGTACTGCCGGGAGTCCGCTCATACCCATAGATTAGCGCAGTCTGCAGGTGTCATCCCCGAAGTTGAGGACGTGTATGATATTCTTCAGGTAGTGGAAGCCGGGGAGTACGGAAGTGCCAAGTATGAGGAGTATAGAGATATCTCTACTCAGCCTGCAGATGAGTTCCATACCTCACACTATTGGTATGAGGAGAACAACCGTATAGTATTTATTTCGTCTCCGTATCCTCGCTGAGCATAGATAGCTAATGGCCGAAGGAACTCTCAGATCGTTGGGACTACGACATGCCAGAGCGAAAGAGAAAAGTCGACATCGAGATGGTAAGTCTACGTCCGATGCTTTCACATGTTCCGGGATGGAGAAAACCCGGGGTTTTTCTTTCAGATCCAATGATGCACGTGAACTGACGGCTACATCCTCATAGGCAAAGGTGCGGCAAATACGCCGGGCTCGCAACAAGGCAAGGAGAGACGAGTTCCGCGCTGCCGGGACGAGCATTGACAAGCTTACAAGGATCGAAGATTTCATGCCCGAGACGTACGACGAAATACTTGCTTTGAAAGATTCATCAGATTCTTCGGATTCTCCGGGCTCTCCAGATTCTTCAAGTTCAGATGGCGTTGGAGCATTATAAGCTGTAGTTCCCTTCTAATTCCATGTAGTTTTGACCAGAGACTTGTATGCTAAGGGACTGGCCGCCACGTGATACCCGTAACGGTATCAGTAAACCGGACAGATCTCTCAGAATAACCGCGTGCCGAGATCTTTCTCTTCCAAAGACGGAGAATTTTCCGTGGCGCTTCTTTGTAGTTAAACCGAGAATCAATGATAAAGTCGAAGCGCGTAATCCGTTGACTATAACCACCTTAATATATAAGCGCTCTTAATATAGGCGTGAGCTAAACCTCAGCTCTTCTACATTGCAAAAGTGATATGACTGTGAACGGGATGTTCCACCTAAACAGGTCGATATTCTCTCGCGCGGATGCCCCTGATCAATGATGCAAAAATGCATGTGCCCCTTAATTAAGCGAGGCCAACTTCTTATATACTAAATCACGTGAATGTTCACATAGTCTAGCTTCCTAAATCTCATGCAAGCTAAGAAAATTAAGAGAAAGAAAGGATTATGAAAATACACAGCAGTGTATGACAAGCAAAAGTTACAGTAAAATTCGAAGTCGGCTTCAGTTTCAAGCATTTAATGATTTTATCTTGACCCACATTTTCTGGATTGCTTCCTCATTTTCATGCCCTCCCTCAGACACTGGTTCTACACCCCTAAAATTGCCGTCCAACCATCGACCCCGGATATATTCCCTCTGATATTGTAAATCAATCGACTTAGGGCACACCTCCGTAGGCTTTATTGGCAAGCTTGCGAAGACGACATTTCTAGCGACCTACTTATGATGACACCGGATTGGATAGTCGGTCTACCGCAGGCTGCCAGTCTACTCTCATGGCAAGTCACGATCTACAAAGGCGATGTTCTAATGGCCTACTTATGATGACATAGGATTGGACTACCTGTCTTCCGAGGTGGTAGCGGCTCCTCCCCCTAACCTCCTGAACGTAGTTGACTGAAAGGCAACGATGAGCAGCCCTGAACTTTCCTCTGCATGGCTTGATCAAGAAAAATGGCATCTCTGAGAGTGGTGTTAGTCACGTTTTGGAGGAGAAGCTTGATGGTGTCCGGATTCTTTTCGCAATATCCTTGGGACGTTGGCCTAATCTATCCCAAGAATCCTTAATAGTTTGCTTCTCTATTAGTAGTCGACGAACTCTCAGGCGATGCTATAACTCAAGGGTGGATGGCGTAGTTCCGGCGGCACAATCCAAATACAGTTATATGCTCAGGCAGCTATGTCAAACATTGACGAGACTTCACCTATACGATGTCATGACTCTCTAACAGCAGTAACTGCGAAGCAAAGGGTTATGGAGAGTGGGGAATAGTGACGAGCGGAAAGTATTGGTATGGCTGAGGGAAGTGGAGACAAAAAGGTGTGGCATTGGGGGTGTGTGCGAGGAGGGTGGTTTTGGGGTTGTTGGATGACCTTGATGTGTGGCGAGAGGAGATGCGAAGGTGCAGCGGCTGGGGGGTGCACAGCGAAGATGGTGAGCGGGGATTGACATCGGGTAGCCATAGAGAGGCGAAGGATGAGGAAACGGCAGCAGAGTGCGCAACAAGAAGGTGCCTAATGCACGTTACCTGTAGGGCAAAAGGCACCTACAGGTCCAGAGGAAGGACTATTTTATCTGAGACCAAATTACTCAGACATCCTAGCATCTAAGTGACCCAGCACGGTCTGTATCTCCCGAACCAATGCTTTTCTCTTCTCCCTAACTTCCGAGTCTCCTCCTGTCTCGACGTTATCGAGCTTCAGTAAAACCTCTCTAATGACGGTTTCGCTTAACCTCTTGTGCTCGAAATGCTTCTTCATGGGGTTTATTGGTGGGGAGGCCGTGAATTGTATACAGAGGGGTAGGATCTTGCTGTGGAAGTGACTGCCTATCGCCTGCAGTTTATCCATCGCTAATTCCGGTCCTAGAGATTTCAAGCCCTGTTTCTGGAAATATGGCTGATGTTTTGAGTCTAACCCGTCGAAAAAGAGCCATCTCTTCATCCTCATGGTGCAAACGTTTCCTCTTTCCTCTTTCTCCTGTGGAGTATGAGTTATCAAGAGGAACAAAGTCTTCCATCTCATGCTCAACGTCAGGTGCTATTAAAGGATCTCGCCTGTTCCATAAAATATTTCGACGATATATCATATTGCACTTGCGACTACGCTTGGGTCAGTCAAACCACAACAGAAGTGGACTTCGGCACAAACCATTCAATGTCCTGACCTTCGGTGAAGTCATCATCGTTATCTTCATAACATTTAGGGCAACGCCTTTGGGATGCTTCGGCTGAATTGAAGACCATGCTCATGTCCACCCGCTGTCCTGGACAGAAGCAAGACTCCCATGGTAAAGAAAGATCAACATCCCTTTTAGTAACAGAATCCTGTATTGCAAATTCCCCTCTCTTAATTTTCCTTGACCCAGGGCCGATATTCTTGAAGTTGGCTTGAAGCACGGAAACGAATGCCTTAACCTGTTAGCCCGAGTTCTAGTTGCGAGAAAAGATAATTAGCTTACCTCTGCAGACATAATGAACTCAAGGTGAAAAGGCTGGTGTCTCCCGAGGGCATCAATAAGGTAGACAGGTTGCTGACGTTCAATCTGTCCGGGTATTCTGGTGACTATATTCTGTAGGTTCAAAACGACTTGGAAGATTTGTACATTTGTCTGGCTATTCTCATTATCAGCACATCGCATTTCAAATACATTACATGTTTAAATTCACATGACTTTTGCTGTCATCTCCAAGAGCTGCTTTCCTTGTTGAATACCACTAGTCCTGTATAAGCTGATGTTTCGGGCACATACCAGTGACCACCTACCTCGACACATTCTCCAACACTATTGTCATCCTCTGCATACACCCGAAATAGGAATCCTGTATTTTCCCCGCCAACGTTCGGTGATTATCCTCGTTCTTCTTTCCCTCAATCCTTGTCGCACCCCTGGTTTATCAGCATTTAGTGCCAAGAATTCACGAGCTTGCAACTGACATATGGACCGTGGTCAACAGAATGTCAATGCTCTCTGTATGGGCCATTAAATCCGTCTTAAACTTCACCACATCCTCCTTCTTACACAAAGCCCATTTGATCTTCCTCCAGCTATCCATCACCCTGCTCCCGCTCCCTCCCGCTCTCAAACTCGGCTGGTATTTCTTGATCTTCTCCCAAAACGTATCAATTGTATTCTGGCATTGCGCTGCCGCCTGCCGCAGCGCAACCACTTCTGCACGCTGTACATCGTCGAAGTCGAGCTGCTTTACACGGATAAGAGCAGATTCCAGTGTGTAGAGTTGCTTTATAAGAGCTTGGTACTCGGTTGAGGAATCACCGGTTTCGCGCAAGGCGTTCACGACGGTAGTTACAAGTTGGAGGGCAGAGATGAAGTCACCGGCTGAGAAACCGAATCCGACAGACATTGGGGGAAGTAGTAGGAGGTCATAGCATTGACGATCATTATTTTTGTGACGACAGCAAACCGACTAAGTTGTGACTATGGGCTGTGCTGGGACGAGCTCTACAACTGAGAAGTTGGGGGCAGATTGTTGACACGGATATTAGGTCATTCGCTTTATTACATTTCATTCAATATTGACTCAAATACGAACCTTTTTGAATATATGCTTTTCCATATTCCAAGTTAGCTTTTCGCTCTATTAAAATTTCTCCAATATCAGAAGTCAAGCTGGAACACAAGAATTAGGCTTGGACACTATTGCCAAGATCGGCGAGTTTCTCAGCCGTGGAGGACGAGGCTGTGTTGCTGTGTTCCTGCATGGCTGTCTTAGAATCTAGGCAATAAGAATCATATGCCACTCTGCTGAACTTTCGTCTTAAGAGAATTGACACTGGAAAAATGTTATATTATATTATAAACAACTAAAACTAAGCAACCCTTATTTAGGATTGACCAGCCTGTCAAGGACAAAAAGCCACGAAAATGAAAGTAATACTCACGTGTCTGTCCTTGGCATGGGTAGCCATTAACAAGTTCTGAAGTGTCATTGTCGTTCTTGAGGCTTTCATAAGCCTCATTCTAGAGTTTCTGGGGCCTTGAAAGAGAAGGAGTCTCTTGCGCCGCGGATTCTTTCCTTAGGTATGACTCCTTGGTTGCCTAATCCTCGCAGGCTTGAGTCGACGGAGTTTCGGGCACGCCTTCCACAGTTACACTCTTTGTTGTCGCCAAGATAGCCAGCTTGATTTCAGGGGCCATTACAACGCCAAAAGATATCAGTCCTGGACATGGCTTAGTCTGCGGTCATATCATTAATGGGTTATAACATCGCAGTGTATCTTCTGCGTCACCACTATTGCTTCCTTGGCGCGTGCTAGCTTTTACTGGCAATGCCCTGGCGCCCGTTTTGCAAGCGACTGGAAAGCACAAAGTGGATAACCTCAATTCTTAAAGCGGAAATTTATTTTCAAGTTTTCATTAAATCGGCGGTTATTTCTCAAGTTGAAACACGCAATTTCCACGTATATCCAAAGCAAAGAAATACGTGAATGCAGGGTCTGAGATTAAGCTAGCCCTTATAGTACTGTGTGCCTCAAATGTGGGCTAATAAAAAAATATTAGAGTGTTCAGAATTGAAGCCGATTTTGAACTTTGCTGTATCTACATCATCTTCATCATCATATTTTTCTCCTATTTACATTCTCCATTAACCTTTCCCGCCCCCGTATCAGCTTGCTATCTACAGACCAAACCACGCCAAGTCAACAGTCTCGTGGAGGGGCACCGAGTGTCCAACGCCGTTTCCAGAGTACCCGACAAGCGTGTCGCCGTAGATGGATTGCGTGTATCCCGATTGCGGAGTATTAGCTACGTCCCTGGTCTTGGTGACTTTGAGGACATTAGACCATTGCTTCAAGGACTCTGCGTAGTTTGCGTAGCGCAGGGTATTATCCGCTGTTCCATGCCAGCTATCGCCGCATTAGTTGAGCTTTCAAGGGGAAGAAAAGAGAGATCAGGGGAAAAGAAGAGGGAGAAAACGAGACATACATCAGCATCTTGGGATAGGTCCCGTTATACCCGGGATAGTAGCTCCGGGTCAAGTCGCCCCATTGCTGATCGGTCTTGGTGAGCTGCCCATTCGCGCACTGGTTGTTCCACCCTGGCGTCGCCTGCCCCGCCTGCGCGCCTTGCACGTAGAAGCACCCGTCCGGGACACCCGAGTAGCTGCTGCCGGCCTTGAACACATCCGGGTACGCGCCGGCGAGGACCTGCGTCATCATGGCGCCGCTCGAGCTGCCCGTCGCATAGACGCGGTCCTTGTCGCCGCCGTAGTTGGCCACGGCGTGGCTGACCATGTTCACGATGGTCTTGCTGTCACCACCCGCGTTGTGGGTTAAGCTGGTGGTGGACGCGACGTCCCAGCATCCTCCCGACGAAGGTGAGTTAGGGTAGATGACGATGAAGCCCTTTTGGTCAGCGAGGTTTGCGTACTGGGAGTTCGAGAAGTAGGCTTGCGCGGTGCCGGTGCAGTAGTGGATCGCGACGATGATTGGCGCCGGGGTCTTCTTGTTGGACGGCACGTAGATGTACATTTTGGCGGCCGTGGGACCGGCGTTGAAGGATGTTACTTGCTGGAGCTGGCCAGCTGCTCGAGGAGCAAGCGCCGCGCCATTGGCGGTGATGGCAAGAGCTGCAGTTAGGAGGGTTAAGAGATACATCTTTGCTTGTTTGGAATTGTATGAGCTTGGATGTCTAGGAAAAAGGAAGGAACGATATATATACTCATGGTAGTCAAAATAGGCATGGCCGGGTAGAAACATAAATGAAGATGAGGAAAGTGGCCAGAGATGGCCATTCAACCGACCTAATCAGTATTGATCCCAAAGCATCCCGGTCTTTAATGAGATGCCGAAGGGTGTCTCCGGAGATCTATTATACGAATTGCTCCGCTGCAGGTACGTGTTTTTACCATCATTGGAGGGGGTCTGAGAAAGCCACGAGTTGATTATGGGGTCCCCGCATACACAGGGATGGCGTGTGATGATATGAAAAAAGCTTGTTAAATGTAAATTGCGGCTGTTTATATAGGCTGAATGCGGTAAGTGGCAGAAATGATACTTCCCCTTGTCCGATAAATATAGGCGATATTAATTCTTTACCAGGTTTATCATGAGGAGAACAGAGGGCTGAAGAAATATTGAGAGGCTTGATATATTCAGCAGTTCACAGAGCTTGGTCCCTGTCACAATGTGATACATATATGGGGATATTTCAGTTGGTCCTGCAAAGTTAAACCTATAAATAGCAGACCACAAATCTAACCTCGATGCTTTCTCTGGGTTCTTCGGGTCCATCTGCACCATGGAGATCATCAACTCCAGTATGTGGCGCGAATTCCGCTTGGCCAGGAAGGACAGCAGAATCGTAAATTTTGAGGATGAAGAAGTCCTCTGGACCCTGGCGCTTGATGCACTACCAGTTTTGATTGACTGTCTAGTGTAAGACTAACAGTAAATTTGTGGAGCATGTTGAGCCAAAAAAAAAAACCAAAAAAAAACTCACCTCCATGGTGTAAAAGAACTCTAGTTCCAGAAAGACCGCAATGGATTGACTTGGACTTATCAGGCACTGCGGACCCGTCGCACACAGCCAAGGGTTTTGATGTCACTGGTCCTTTCAATGGTCGCCAAATATTAAGCTGTTGCACGCGTGAGTACTTCTGGAAGATATCACCTCCAGCAGCAGCTCTACACATGCGTTGTGAATAGACGCATCTTGATCGACATGTGCACCCGAAGCTGTACCGCGGATTATGGCACCAAATTGTAAGCCTACTATTGCCTTATCTTGGAAATGATTGTTTCCACACGGAGTGAGCACTGAGGGATCAGCTGACCGAGTTACTGAGTTCCAGATGAGCGTCTCGTCAGCTCCTAACTTAGTCTTGATCATTCTGCAACATCAAAAATAGGTTTTGGGTCCTGTAAGAGTGCTGCGTTGGCGTAATGTTTCGTCTCCTATGAAGATTTTCAGATCAGTAGTGATACCAGAACTATTACCACTTGCATCTTACTTCTAAATAATCTGCATTTCAAATCTCATGCAGTTTAAGATGGCCTAATGACTCGCTCTTATTCCCAAGCATAGCAAAACCTCGAGAGTCAAGCTGCTCCATCAGCGGCCTCGCATTTTCTGCATTCTCAATTTCTGCTTTGAGATCTTGCAGAGTTACTTCATATGGTTCTTGAGGCCATGAAGGACCGATCTCGGGGTTAAGATATATTGATGGATCACGACCAAGGCGCTCAGGCGGGATTGCGAATTGAAGTGTCCCAGTTGTCATTTTGTCAAAGATCTTACCTATGTGTCTAAATCTGAGTAATGGCATTTCCTGATGTTGTCGCAGCTATCACTTGATATGAAGAAGTCTGTATATGTCACTATATAAGGATTTATAGTGGAGTTATAATGCTTAATTGCTATGCGACATGATGAAAACACAACCAATCTTCGGCTGAGGCGGCAAATTCCGATTCCCCTTAAGATAAGCGGTAAAGCTCAACGACGGTACTGAGAATGTGATGTCGGATCGAGTTTGCTTTACTCTGCTGATAGCGTTTCCTCGGATAATTTTGGGGGGGGGGGGGGGGAAGCAGGGTCTATGTAAGATGGTCTTGCCGAAATAGTAAGTAGAAAAATGAGGTGAAATGGGCGAACGAATAATCAAATTAAGAAATGCAAGATCTTTAAGTATCATGGTCCTTGGGTATCACAAACTGGAATTGCAAGCTTCTCTAAGCAGACATCTATGATGATTCAACAATCCTTACTTCAGCCTCTAGTTTCCAGTCTAGGCTTAGCTTGTTGCCTACATTCTTGAAGAATTTGGCGTCAAGCGCTTCACCAACACCCGTTGCGAGACTTCTAAACACGCTTGTTAATCTCAAAGGTACGGCAGGGAGAAGTGAAAAGAAATGAATATATGGCTTACTCTTCAACCTCGACCTCGAGCAGAATACCATCCTTCTTACCTTTCTTACCCAAGTTGTGTCCAAATTGGCTTCTAAATCTAACTGGAATAGGCAGCAACCCTTGTTGTGAAAGAGTCCTTGGCCGGTCGACTAGTGCAGATGGAACAAGTGTAGCTAAGAGCCTAGCTGAAGTACCAATAAAGTCGCATAGAAAGCTTAATTCTGGACCCACCAGTGTCTGAAGTAGACAAAATTAGCTAAACGGCCTTGTCAAGAGCAATTACGTAGGCAAAGACGTATACTGGCCTGTAGGTTTCCAAACATTTCTCTGTCAGTGCGGCCAAGGTCCGAGCCCCAGCGAGCACACATCATTAGTGCAAATAGAGCTCTAGTCTCATGTGTGAACCCGGGGAGTCCTGCCAGAGGGCCTGACGTTGGACCTAAGACGACGTTAGATGTGATAAGAGGGTCAAATATCACATAACGTACTATGAAGGTACTTTGCAGAGTTAACCTCGTCAGTATCTCCCATATTCGCATACATGTTCTTGGCAACATAATGCAGTAAATTGTCCGAAATTGCGTCTTTTCTCGGTGACCCTGATGGTACCATCGTCTTGATTGTCTCCCACAATGTTCACCGGAATATCGGTCTTGATGCCTCCAGGAACCACTTGTAAAGGACTGCTCTCACGTATATCTGGAGACAGCTTCATATATAGAACTCCCTCACGATTGCCACCACTGCAGAAAATGACTTGCTTGATATATGGGACAGCTTCGACAAGAGCACGCACAACTGTCACGATCGCTGGAAATTGTTCACGCCTTCGCTTCGACATGCCAAAGATTTTACCATCATGATTGTTAGCGGCAAGCATTTTCTTCCACTGAGCAAAACGACTCCCGGGTACAGTGTAGCCACCAATGGAAGGGATTGGATACGGTTGTATGGGGTCCGTGTGCATTAGCATGCTACCATATCCTCTGAAGCCACCACCACAAAAGTATATAGTGATCCCGTGGTCACTCTTACATTGTTCCTTAATCCGGGGAAACCTTGCTTGCAAACCCTCAAATGTCTCTCTCATCTGTTTATGCAAGTCGGTCTTTGCCTTCTCTGCGGTCTCTGTGGCTGGGCAAGGTTAGTAGACATTCTCTCATTTGTGACTTAGAAATTCAGAAATTCGCACACCCTTATGGATATAACCATGGTTGTGGGACCCCACCTACTTCGCAACGCATCTGTCAACTTTGCAGCACCGTAAGGCATACTCTTTGCTGCATCTGCTGCTAATGTAGCATATTCATGCATTCCACCCGCAGAGTCTATATAAGTCATTTGCACGCTCCCGCCCCCAAGATCCATAAACAGCCCATCAACATGCGCAAATCCACTCCTCGCACCCATAGCACCAAACAGGCTCTCCATAGCCGGGCTCAGCAGATCAACCTTCAATCCGCTCTTCTCCCAGATTGCTGCAAGCATATCATCCCTGTTCTTTGCGGTCCGCATAGCTTCCGTGGCAAAGACCAAAATATTTTCCCTCCTCACCCCATAGCTATCGCAGATATTCCTAAACCTCAACAGCGTGTCGGCAACTTCCGAGATGATGTCTCTCGAGAACTTGAAAGGTTCTCCTCCTGGGGCATGCAGCGCGTCATAGAGCGAGATGCCTGCCCGCTCACGGTATACACAATGAAGCAACCTAGTCCGAGGCGGCGACAGGTCGGAAATAGAGAACCGTATGCCATTGCTAGGCGCATCGTTAGTCAATGGCTTGTTGGACCCTGTGGGCATTGCGTTTACCTGCCCATAGCGGTATCCTCTGCATTCCCATGCCGACGTCTCTTCCCCTCAGCCCGTCCGCCGTCTCCCTGCCCACCACGTCCCGCGCTTCCGCTCCCGTTGTTTCAGCTCATGAGCGTCTCCAAAGCCAGGAACATAATCCTCATCCCACAGCTTGCCCGGCTTCCACTCAGTCAAATCATCCCTCAACCCACCCGCCTCAACCTTGACAGCATCGTCCTCTACCCTCCCCTCCTCACTCACAACCCCCATCCATATCCATCCAATCCCGGCGTCTAGACCAAGACGTCGCCTCAAACGAATACTCGACCTTGCGGTCGTGACGACATCCCGCAACGAGCGCGAGCGGCAGCCTGCTCCGGCAACAAGCCTCTCGGCGGAATCCTCCTTGGGGCACGGTCCGTGGATGAGGTTGCGGGTACGCTCGATTTGCGCGGCGCAGATGTGGATCGCGGTGGGACGGCAGTCGCAGTCGCGGAAGCGCGTGTGAGTGATGTGGCACATGATGATACCGGCTGTAAGGGTCTAAAGCGGGGGTTTGTTAGTTGAAATGGGAGTTTCTGTCTTAGTTGAAAATATCTAAGGAGTTTTGCTTTGCTTTTGTTTTTGAAATGGGGTTTTGTCGGTTGAAGTTGTGGAGTAGTGAGTTTCTCGTGGTGTGGTAGGAGGTGCTGGAAGGTGCGTTGGATATCGTGGATGAATAAAATCTCAAGGCTGCAGCTCGAGTTGTGCTTTCCCTTGCTGCGGTGAGCTGGTAGATTGCCTTATCGATTCTTTTCTCTCTCTTCCTGCGTTGGACTTCTTTTTTATATTCACTGGTAGGAGCTGCGAAAGAAAGCAGGAGGCTGTAAGTCAACTTGTCAGTGAAAAGTATTTAGAAAGACATTATCGCTCTTGCAGATGTGGTCAGCGGGATGGATTTGCCTTCCTATCTCGCCTCCTCGTCTTTCTTCCTTGTTTTGCCTCCTCATCTTAATAACTACACCTTCAAGTTATGCTTTTTCATTACCCATATAGGCCACGGTGGTGTGTGCTTTCAATGCAGACCTTGCAACGCTCAGGCGTCAATAACAGTCATCATTACAAGGTTTATTCGCACATCTATTTCTACTTGTATACTTCTATACCGCTATAACTTCGTTCCTAATATCATCGCCTGCAACGCTAATGCAATCGATCGCACTTCGCCATCAGGCTCACCAAATCCAGTAGCCGGGAGGAATAAGCCCATTCATTATCATACCATGCCAGAATCTTGAAGAACTACGGAATATTAGTCTCAATAGCGACCAGTTATAGATGTACTTGCCTTCGGATTGAGGGTAACGCAAGCCTTAGCATCGACGACGCAACTGTGGGGATTCCCTGGAAATCGCAGCTCACCAGCTCATCCCGCTCGATAGCCAGCACCCCTTTCAGAGGACCCTGAGAAGCCAGCTCCAAGGTGGAGATTATTTCGTCCAGGGATGTGTCTTGCTCAAGGTTGATTGTTAGGTCGACGAGAGACACATTGTTTCTGCGTTTCGGTCAGTAAATCTAATGAGGACTGATAAAACAACACTGATGGCTTACGTTGGAACACGCAACGATATGCCAGTCAGTTTCCCCGCCAGTTCCGGCAGGACGCTCGAAACTGCCTTTGCAGCTCCAGTCGTGGTGGGGATGACATTGCCCAACACCGCTCTCCCGGCTCGACGATCCCGCTTGCTGTAGCCATCGAGGACATGTTGCGATCTTGTCGATGCATGCACCGTTGTCATAAGAGCCTGCACGATTCCAAAACGGTCATTAAGCACCTTCGCCAAAGGAGCGAGGCAGTTGGTGGTACAACTTGCACAGGAGATCACAGTTGGGGGTTGCTTGAGTGGATATTGCGAGGTGTTGACACCACACACAAATGTTGCCGCATCTTTGCTGGGTGCAGATATTATGACTCGCTTTGCGCCTCCATATTCCACATGTTGCTGGGCTAGGGTGGTGGTTGTGAACTTGCCTGTGCTTTCGATGATGTACTCCGCCCCCGAGGCCGCCCAGTTCAAGAGTTTTGGATCACGCTCCGATGTCAGATGAACGAGATTCCCAGCTATGGAAAGAGTGCTTTCATTCACAGCGAAGATATTCTGTGGAGAAATGCTGACTATTCTGCTGAGAGGTCCATGGGTCGAGTCGAAGAGGATCTGGTAGATAACATCCTCAATTGAGGCACAGGTGTGATTGATTGCTACCACTCTGATGTCATCACGCATCAGTGAGTTGCGGAATGCTATTCGGCCTTTGGATATAATCAGTTTAGGCGCAATAGCTATGACTGGTGGGACTGACCTATTCTTCCCCAGCCATTGATTCCGATCTTGATTACATTTGCGGTTGTGCTCTGTAAAGATACCAGAGAGGAGGCTTCTTCATCATGTACACTTGCTGGTGCCATAGCTAGAGCTGACAAGATTATCAAAAGGTACTTGAGAGCCGCCTTTGTGTTCGACTTTGATATATTAAAGGTAGACTGACCAATACTCTCGAGGTATTGGAACTGGGATCACAATATATCATTTGGGTATATCCAGAAATGATATATACTTACATATGTCTCCTTCTCCAGAAGCCTTGCTATGGATTATCCATACGTGATTGGCCGCTGGTACGCCAGCCACCCTAAGTTGCTCATCCGTTCCATTCCGTCTTTAACGAAAAATCAAAATGTCCGGAATATCGTTGCTCACTCATGAAACTTCCCAAATAAAACAGCCATATTTACCTCCGCAGTTGTGAGGTTGCTCAACTGCTAGTTACCTACTGGGAGAAGAGATGCCAAGTTTTTTCGGGAAACGTTTCTTAATCAACTCCACTTTTACACAACCCGCCTTATATCATTTCTCCGACGAATCAGCATTCACAGTAAGAAAGGATCACATATACAAAAGTGGTTAAATGTAGGGACTTTGGTAAGAGATGGTATCATAGCAGTTTCTGCCTTGCCTCTCCTGATTACCTCTCATCTTATTTTTTTTTAATAAAAAAATAGCTTGCAAGCGGAAAGTCTAGGTGGCACATTTATGATGGATGGAGGTTTCTTATACTTCCTTGGTTCCCCTAGACGTCTCGCTCTCTACAATTTTAGCCTACTATCAGGTACACACAGCAGTCTCTCTACTGCTTATACTTTTTTCAATCCAGGACAGCACATTTTCCATACCTGATCACAATCTCTGCTTAAAAATATCTAGCAGTCTTGCGGATCCATGTTGTCGATGTAGTGCGTCAGTCCCTCGGTGTAGTTGATTGTATGGTCCGGCGGCATGTGCATGCTTGAATCAAGCCATAGCCCAGTCTCCTGGGTCTTCCTCTGCAATCTAAAGAACAATTAGTAGCCCTAATGAGATAGAGGATACGGATAGGAAGGCAGAACGACAGAGCTCCTGCACTGTAGACGCACCGAAGAAGTCCAGGCTATAAAGATCATACAGTAAGCCATGTTCTCTCGCTCGGTGATGGAGTGTGGCTCATGTCCATGTGTCGACTCATCGATTAGTTGCATACCCTTCCGTCCGAAGATCTTCTGGACGGGTCCTTGGTTCCTAGGTATACGTCTAATTCCAATGGCTAGGTAAGCGCTTTATCGACTCATGCTGGCACCACCCCAATTCTGCTGAAACTACCATCGATACTCTCCGATGGGGTAATACTCTTCAGACCTCATCCGCAGTTGGCTCCCAAACCGATTGAATCAATTCACCTCCCATATCCAAGATGAGAATAATGATCCGCACTGGTTCCGTGGTGCGTTTAATAGCCAAAGGCGCACTACTTCCTGAAATACCCAGATCATTCCAATCGGCATTCCAAATCGAGTCAAGCCGGGCTCGACGTTTCACCGCACCATCGATGTCCAGAGCAAAGATATCAAGTCTGTTATTGTCGCTGACAGTAACCGATGGAACACTGGCCCATGTGCCTCCTAGATTGAAAGGTTCTGTGTAGTCGGATGTTCCATTCCACGATCTGTGTATCATAGTCTGATTGGCCTTCAGAATACCGAAAAAGTCGACACGGTCAATTGCGGGTGATGCAATCACTGGATCGCCAGTATATGGCCCACCGAGTTGCTTCCAAGAACTCCAGGCTATGGGTTGGGAAGTGTATTGTTTGTGTAGTGCAAGGCCAGAATCCCCCTCGAATATCACCACGTCATGGAATGTGGTAGTGTTTCGGCACACAACGCTAGGTGCAGAAAGCGGCCCTTTAGCAACATCATTATCATGGAATTCTCCCAGCTAGCAGACTTGCTATTCCAATACTTGTTGAGCATCTCCCAGTAGTTGTGAATAATTTGCTTAGAATTATCCTCACCCAGATGTGTATCTCGTCGCCATTTATCTTGCGACATGCAGCCACAGGACTGCTAGCACTAGCTCCTAGTGATTGCCAGTCCCCCCATATCCCGTTTTTGAAAGGTTTAGTCAGTACAACACCATCTCCCGCACGAAGTGCAAATACGTTGAGCTGCTTCGGCGAGTTCTAAATCATGGCCGAGGGCTGACTCAGAAATTGCTGATTTGAAAGATCCCAATTTTGCCATGTCCAGTTGCCATTGTTTTCGATTGCTTGCGAAAGCTTTCCATCCTTTTCCCTAGCGAAAAGATATAGTTGTCCATCCAGCTCCGCAGCAGTAAGAACTTGCGAGTATATTGTGCTCCGTTCGGAACGATTAAATGAGTCAACCTTTCTATCGTTATACTAGCTGACGATCCCGACCAACTTGCCTATTAATCCTACCAGTGAGCTTAAAATGAATGGGTAAACCAATAATAAGAGCCAAGACCACAGATGATGAGATTGCGGCTATTATCCAGAACGTCGCGCTTCGTTTTTGGAACTACGGATGTTCCTTCTCGGTGGCAAGCAAGTCTTGTGCTGTACCGGTGGGAGTCGGGCCCAAATTCGCCGGTTCTGAATCAGGTTCGGAGATATACTGGCTTGCATCCGAAAAATGGCCAACGCTTCTGTATTCATTGATGCGGGTTAAGGTTGAATCCCGTGCCATTGCCACGCACGGCGATGAGTATTGTTAACTTGGATGACCCATGGTGTTGAGCACTTTGGTGGGATGTTGACTTGCACGCCGTAATCCACATGAATCTTCGGCGGCTACGCCTCAGCCTACATGCGGCACATGTTATAGAGAAGTCAATCAATAGATGAGCTGCTGAAATCTAAACCTCACTGGCTGCACCACCTTTTTTTCATTGTCCTAAACGGGTCCAAATAGCGAGACAAACTCTATCGAACGCTAGAGTGCAGCGCATATGGCTCGGCTCGCAATCTCAAGTAATCACGACCATGTCTTTAATACTTGGCACCGACCCTACCCTGAAGAACACCCCGACCCCCGCTGGAGCACGCCTCTCTTGCCGACAACTCTTGTAACAGCATCAATTTTACCAGCCACCTATGTGTATTGTAGCCCCTAGTCATGTGGCTCATTAACGTGGACACTGGCGAACAGGAATGGTTTGACAATGAGGATAAAGCCCCGCGCTACGCTATCTTGTCCCACAGCTGGGCGCTCGATCCCTCGCACGAGGTGACCTTTCAAGAGTGGCGGGAAAGGACGAGCGCCTATATCCGCGACAAATCTGGATTTTCTAAAATTGTTGATTTCTGTGCGAAGGTGAACAAGCCGCTCTCTGCTATGCTTACCTTTCCGATGTACCTAGTCAAGGTGACCGGGATAAGGCTCTGCGCCAAAGCAGATGGTTCAAACGTGGATGGACACTGCAGGAACTGATTGCTCCTCAAGAAATGATCTTTCTCGCATTTGACTGGTCCGAGATAGGTCCCAGGCATCTTCTCAGCACAACAATCGAAGAAATTTGCAAAGTCGATAAAGATTGCCTCACATGCCCAGATGGTGTTAGGACTGCAAGTATTGCTAAAAGGATGTCGTGGGTTTCTAACAGAGAAACTTCCCGGAAAGAGGACCTTGCATATTGTCTAATGGGTATCTTCGACGTCAACATGCCTCTATTATACGGCGAGGGGGAGTGCAAAGCATTTAGAAGACTTCAAGAGGAGATAATTAGATTGTATCCAGAAGACTATTCTATATACGCCTGGGGCAAGATATCCGATCCAAGCCCGGCATCCTCGCAGATGCGAAAGCTATGGCCTCACAAACCACTCGCAGAGCCGCTGATGGGCCTTTTAGCGAGGTCGCCGAAGGGCTTCGAGGGTTCGTCGAAGGTTGCACCTGTCTCTTGGGCTGGTCGCTTCTTCCGGTTCCGGCTCAATGAGAACACTGTATTTGAACCACCTGCTATCATTGGAAAAGGAATCAGGGTTTGCTTTCCAGCCCGGTATAACAAGATTGAATCTCTATACGAGTGGGGCGTCCCGCCTCTTTCTATTACTCAAACACGACCAGGCGTTATTGCTGTCCTTTTGTGTACTGCTGACAAGGATAGGAAGAAGCTCATAGTGCTACCACTTATATCTTGGGGGGATGGGTATTTCGGACGAACAAAGGACTTGACAATTGCCGACGACATCGAACTAGAGTCAGAGGATCCCTCAACTCTGTATAACATGCAGCAAACTTTATATGTAGCTGAAGAGACCAGAATTCAACCTCGTTCTTGCGACGTTATAATCCGCGAACTTGAAGTCCGACAACGAGCTAAACTCCGTTTGTGGGGTTGGGTTACCAATGGCAAGGCTAATGTTGATCAAGAAAGGCTGATAAGGCTCGAGCATCATTCGCCTGGAAATTTCATGGCATACAACTTTAAATACAGATCTCCTTTGTCAGAAGGCTTCTCTATTGTCCTGGGCCGGGAGCAGCAGAAGCCCGGCTCGATAGCAGCAATCCACCTGAGTGTGGTTCTACGAGGACCACCTTTCGCTGGAGACCACAAGCCGAAGACAATTTCTTTACCCCAATGACAGTAATCAATTGACACGAATCTCTGATCCTCAAACAGATATTCCAGGGATCAAAATCCACGCCCGATGGAATCGAGTCACGGTCAGCCAAAACAATATCCACACAAAGCAACAATTCGTTGATATGATTGATCTGCGGGTGGAAGAAGAATTCACGACTATGACCGAGGATGAGAAATGCGACATTGTGGTTATTCGTGGTACTATGCCACTAACTCTCGATATGGGCAGCAAACACTCTGCCCAGCCGACAAATCGAAGTTCGTGGAGTTTCAAGCCGTCACGGCAAGAAAAACGTGAAGGATCACGTTTTTAGCGATGCACTAGTTTCCATATCAAGCCTGCCCTTATATTTGGTGAAAGCCGTTGCAGGACACTGAGGAGCAAGGACTTTCCGTGACTCGACTGTCCCAACGTCTGAGGTTTGGCAACGCCAGTATTGGTACCGACACAAGAGCTGTCTAGTTTAGGCTATTGAGACTTAATTCCTCGTGCTCTCGCGACTCAACAAGAGATCCACAGGACAAGCCCAAATTCCATCTACCAACCATCATCTTAAAATCAGCAACAAGACTAAACTGCCCTATACTTAGAGAATCACTGTCTCGAAGTCCTGGTGGCTTTACTATTACTACTGCTCGTGATAAAAGAGTTGATCTGCGGTGACCAGACGGACATTCGCAAGATCTGGTCTAACACAAGGTAACCTCCTTATATCATGGAATTTCGTGCACCACCGCTCTTACGTCCTGCGCATAGCCATACAGGGGCTCAGAAACACATGTGCATGCGTGTCCTTCCGTCGGAAAGGACTCTGAATAGTCAGGAGGCTGCTTGTGGAACGATACGTGTAGGAAATTTGATCACAATTGAGACGCCGCATGAGAGAGAGTTGTTTACATAATATTTCACACTTAAAGCACACCCGAGCTTGCCACATGCCATTGACTTGAGAGACGCACTAATGAATATAGCGAACATAGTCGACTAACAAAAGAAAAACATTATAGCAACCCATTTGTTCTGTAATGCGTAAAACAGGCTTGTTCTGGCTTAACATGTTTTTTAATGCAAACGCCTAGCAAATCGAAGCGCTAAACAATAAACTCCGAACTTTAGTATAACAAAACTATAATCGTAACACTTGCTACTGTTTAATTGAACAAACCTAAACGAGTATTTAATTAGTATCGCTCTCAACATCTTGTGCGTGGCGGCAGAATCAGGTATTGACGAGGAGAGCAGCGCGTACAACAAAAGTTGGGGGTGGGTGCGTATTACTCCTCCATAGTAAGGTAAGCAAGATGACCTGGGTCACCTCTCCTCTGCTCTGCAAATGCGCAGTGAGAAATCTCTGCTTTCTGGCAACAAGCGGTCAGGTCTCTCGCAGCCTCCGCCCTCGCCTTCATTTCGTTTCATCTTCAACCTTCACCTTTTCATTTTGTCAAGGAATGCACGCCTTGTTTGCATTAGAAGCAGAGGCCAGAACCAAAAGACGCAAATAGTAAGATTGGCCTTAAACATGACGTTGAAACGTTGAAGGAGATGCTGTGCCATGTATACGTGGGGAGGCGGTTATATGACTCGGTAATATTAGCTCGACGTACGAAAGAGGCGGGCGAGGCACGATAACCGACGGAACCGTGATCATTATTGTAGGCTGCAGGCTACCTATACGTGTGGATCACTCTAATCGAAGCACTTGTTAGGATTAATGAAAACTCAATCAGAAGGCCGTCGGCTAGGCCTCCAGGTCCAAGTGAAGGCGCTTCCACTTCCGGTTGGGCGATTTCCCTTGAAAAAACTGCCAGCTGCTTCAAAATCTCTGCGCAATATGCGTTGATACCTGATGTTATTTGTAAAGGCGGGTCGGATAAGACGAAGCTAGTGTAGAGATTTGGGGTGTGCCTTTACAGCGATAGACGCTATGACGAGGGGGCCTAATTTGTAGAGGTCTTTGAGTTGAGAAAAAGAGTGCTTGGGCCAGAGCATCCAGACACGCTGGCAAGCATGGCTAACCTGTCTTCGACAACAGCTCACGTTCTGGGCACTTAGGAGGGTCTGACGAGCGCGTTGAGGGGTTATTCTAGCTGGGTCTGTGGAGTGTTTGAGAATCTGACGGTAGGACCAAGTTGTGCATATGATCTCTCGATAAAAAGGTAAACCAATTGATCCCTCCATTTTGATTCACCATGTCCTTTTGAGTCTGTCGATACGGCAACTGCAATACAATGGATTCGTGTCTCCAATAAGTTGCTTCATATCTTACAAACAGCACTAGCGGGATGTTTGGCTAGCAGCTTTGACGGTCATTGCGCTCTACGCGGCATGTACCAGCCACGAAAGACAGTACGCTATGAAAGCCTTGTTACCGTGAGCGAAATCTCCACGGTAACACTTGACGTGAAACCCGCTTCTGGGACTCTGTTGGAAATAGCTGAGTGCTCAACAATGGTATGTCATACTTTGTGTTTCCGAAGCCCTCGCGAAGGCGAGAACTTTTCTCATCAATGGAGTTCTTAACTTTCCATTCAACCTCTGCTTCGTCGGTATCTCTCGCGCTTTCTTTGATAAGCTCCTAAAATACTTCGCCGTCCGCAGCTGGGACTTTTCAACGATTGTATTTATCCTTCCACTCCTCGCCGTCTTGAGAGAGATCTCGTAACGACGCAGGGTCTCTCTGGTCCAGGTGGGTGCCCGAGCTCCGCTAGGTGTTGATGTTGCGGGTGAGGAAGGGCTGATAGGAAGCTCTGTAATGTTAATATTGTCGTTCTTCGGCAGTAAAGTGTGCGAAGAGCTGTGCTGGATATATTTAATATAAAATTGAAAAAAAGGTAATTTTAACTCGAGGGTTGAGGACCTGTTACCCCTCTTAGGCGTACATCTTTGTGGCGTCGGATTTCGCTTTAGCTTATAATGGGCATAGTCGCGAAAGCAGGTACTGTACCGGCATGTTGGAAAGGCCGGGGAGCCTATACTGAGCCCCACTCGTGCATACAGCCTATGACGTGATTACTGAAAGCGTCAAAGGTTTGCTCTATGCCACATGTCATCTAGGATCTAGACATGCGCCTCGCTAGTCATGTTATTTATTAGGAACGCCTCATGTGTACCGTATATTAATCGCAGGATATCTCCATGTCAGCCCGATTCTCCACAAAGCAATCCCCCAACCTCTACCAGCCAGTGATCTTCCCCCTGCTCAAGCTATGTGGTTTCGTTTTCGCTTTCTCTGGCTGCTGTGCTTCTCCAGTCTCGCTCTTACTGCGACCACGCATCTGGCAGCAGGAGATCAGGGCAACAACTTGGTAATCCCATTCGAGGTTGGGCTCAAACCTTTACTCTCCGCAACTGCAACCATCACACATAATGGTACCGTACGGTGGAGTGAATTCGATGCTCCAACTCCCGGCACGGTTGTCAATGTTGCTACTGAGAAGGATGTCCAGGTAACAGTACGTCACAATTGTCTGCTCAATCAAGCCAGATCATGCCCATGTTGATCGGCTCTAGATTAAATATTGCGTTTCGAAGGGTGTTCCCTTTCTGGCACAAAACGGTGGACATGGATGGATCAACAGTTTCAACCTTAAACAGAATGGCGTTGTGATAAATTTGAGAGGATTAAACGCTGTTGAATTCAATCGTGATAGAACGCAGGTTACTTTGCAGGGTGGAGCATCAGTTGAGGAAGTGATCAACGCTGCGTATGCAAATAACGCCCAAGTCCTGACCGGCAACTGTAATTGCGTAGGCACGTTGGGTGCAGCTCTTGGGGGTGGTTATGGGAACTTGTTAGGTCTTCACGGGCTCTCTGTCGATAACTTCCTGTCGATGAATGTTGTCATCGCAGACGGAAGCCTCATAACCGTAACTCCCGCGGTTAAGGATCTCTGGTGGGCTCTTCGTGGCGCTGGGCCAAACTTTGGTGTAGTCACGTCTGCCGTGATGAAATCCTTCCCAGTCCCGCAGGCAGAGAATACCGCCTGGCTTGGGGGCTTGTTCTTCACGGGTGATCAGGTCGAAGCTGTTGCGCAGGCCATTGAAAACCTTGTCCTTCAGCCTAAGATGAACATTTTCCAGTACTATCTCACCACCGGCGCGCCGGATTTTATGCCTGCTGTTCTTGTAACGCCATTCTTCTATGGATCCGAAGCAGACGGGCGTGCGGCCTTTGCCTCGGTAATTGACCTAGGGCCCTTCCTGGATACGACAGCCCAAACCGCCTATCCACACTGGAATGATGGCGCTGCAGGCTTTTGTGTCGACGGTGGACGCAAGCCCGGCTACAGTGCTGGCTTTCAGAAAATGGTGCCTGCTACCTGGCGTGCTATTTGGAACGAGTTTATTGCCTTCCTCGAGTATCCAGGCACGGGCAGTAGTGTCGTGATACTCGAGGCATATTCAACACAGCTTATCCAGTCGATCCCCGCATCGACAGCATCTTTTGCCAACCGTGACATTCGATTTAACTCACTAGTGTTACCATGGTATAATAACAAGAGTTTGGATGCCGTCGCTGAGAAGTTCGGGTCAACTCTGCGAGATTTATGGCGCTCCACCAGTGGACTGCCTGAAAACCGAACGTGGGTCAAACTCTTTGGTATATTGTGCAATCCTCTAATGAAACCTAGCTACATAAATTTTGCCCATGGCGATGAGCCAAATGATGTTGTGTACTTCAGTAATACAGCGAGATTGCGTGGTATCAAGAAAAAATACGACCCGAAGCATGTTTTCAGTCATTGGTTCGATATTTAGTGTAAGAAGTAGTGGCAGTTAAGTCAAGCTTGATATCAATTGCTCCTGAAGTTTGTGGAATTGCGGTATTAGATTGCAATCAATACATAACTGATTCAAGAGAAACCTATAAAGTCGATAATAATGATAACGTACTACTACCCGGCTCAACAGTAATATTTCTCTTTATAAGCCTTAGAGTGAAGTAAGATTTACGGATTATACTATCTAAATAATGCGCATTTACAGAAGGACTCAGTTTGCTAAATGAAGTTTTAGCATCACTTCTCCAAATTGGTTTCTGCTCTACTTGGTTGTAACTGTAATATTGAGTCTTTCTATAAGATGAAATCTTGCTTGCAGTGGTACATTTACCATTTGCGGGGTTCTGCAGAAAGTGACAGCTCGAAGTAGACTACTGTTAATGCTATCCAAAACTGAGGTTGTTGATAAGTACGCCACAAGACATTGCCACCAACTACCCGAAGGACATTACCAACATCTAGCTGTATGATTTGCAAGGTAAAAGCAAGGTGGCTGGTCCCTAACTTCCGAAAGTAGTTCGTTCTGCAGTAATTGTAAACAAATAATTATAAATGACTATATACCACCACCTCTACCTCTACCACATGTCTTATCACAGGCGCACACCGCAGTCAGTTCTCCCTCTTCCATACTCCCACTTTTTACTTACTTGTCAACATTCATAGGTGTCGGACTTGGCCTCCTCTCTACACTTCACACTCGCCCTAATTCTGTATGCATCGCCGCGGTCCGCAACCCCGCCGCTTCCATCGGGAGGCTCGAGGCACTCGCCTCTAGATCAGGTAGCAGGCTCATTGTTGTTAAAATTGACAGCAGTGTTGCTACATATGCAAGTGATGCTGTTACGAAATTACAGAACCCCCACAGGATCGCGAAAATCGATGTATTAAGTGAGGTTAAGGCTTTCATTCCCTTAAAACTAAGATGATAAGTAAGAGTTCTGGTGAAAAGTATTGTCTACTTGGGAGTGACATGGGCTGAAAGTTTGTGGATGAAGTGATCACAAGAGTTAGAATATCTTTTCCGGTAACAGAAAAGACTGACATTGAGCATCTTAAAAGACTATTGCAAATGCAGGCATAGGAAAGTACATTGGTGGTATCACAGTAGTCACCGCTGAGGATCTCCAAGAAAATGTCAACATCAATGCCACTGGTCAGTATTCTCTCTCCTCTTCTCCATATACTGTCTCTTTCTCTTTGCTTTCCTTAACAATGAGCATCTAGGACCTCTTACTCTCTTCCAAGGGGTTCTGCCCCTTCTAATAGCCTCTCTTTCCCCAAAATTCTGCCTTATGGGCAGCGTGATTGCAAGCATTGCTGGATTGGAAAAGTACCCATTCCCCATGGGAGCATACGGTATGAGCAAGGTGATGGTACATTATTTAGTGCGGATGATCCGTATCGAGCAAGGCGGCGAGAAGGGAAACATAGTGGCGCGGGCGCGTGTATCCAGCGTGCGTTCTCTTCTTTCAGTTTTGGCCCTCTAAGAGTCTGGGAACACACACAATGCGGACCTAGCAACGTTGATAGGTATGATTTCAGATTTGTACAAACCGACACAGTTAACATACGCACGGGCAGGATTGAACGTAGGCGAAAGCGCTTGTAGACTTCGCTTGTAGACTTAAGTCAAGTCCTCAGCTATTTTCACAGAATGGCTTCGCAGATAGTATGCTCATATGCAGCGATTGAATGTGGGAGTCCAAAAAACCCCCAAAGTGAAGCATCTGATGAGCCTAGCCGCTCATCCAACTCATATGTTGGAAACATGGGCATATACCAACAGAATCCCTGAAAGCCAGACCTGCATATGCAACGGTGTCACCAGCAAGTGACCCAATCAGGATATGTCCAAATGCACAGTGCCTAGGGTATCTGCAAGTGAACTTCATTTATGTTATGTAATCTATGCAAACTATGGACACCGAGTAATATTTCGCATATCTTTACAATTTTATCCCGCAGACAATAACTGGATAGAAAATGACAGTGCCAGAATAAGGACAGGAGATACACTAACCAACGGGGCTGTCGATTCCTTAATAAAGGCAATGGCAAAAGAGTCTTGGGCTATGCTCTTTGATTCACAGTATTCCTCCTACCCAAGCTCTAAATCTCACTATCAAAGGCTTACTGAATATCATTTCAGCTCGAAAAGATTTCAAGTCTTCTCAAAGCAATAAAATGCTCTTTTCAACTTACGTCTACGCCTCGCTGATTTTGGCCAGCGCAAGCCTTGCTGCTCCAGTTGCCACTCCAGCAGCTATCCGTGCCCCTGAGTATTTCCTTTTTAAAAATTTATACAAACTAATACTCTGGCCCAGCGGCCGCAAAGGAGGTGGGAGGCTAGTGCAATAGTATCATGAACGCAGTGTTTTTGCTTAAGATATGATGCAGCTGTTGGCTTTGAATAATGATTTTTGTCTTTCAGTTTCTTTCTTCCCGGTAAAGGGTAAATTCAGATTCTTGTAAAATTTAGGGATTAGAAAGATAAAGCCGTTCCTTTAACGTGACTTGCAAAAAACAACGTTGTATAGATATTTGACTTAGGTATAAAAGTCAACTCTGCAACTTGCAGCTATCCATGATCTGTCTCAGACTAAACCTTCTCTGGAATGTGAAGCTCATCCTTCTCACCTGCAATCATTGCTGCCGCACGCTCTGCAATTCCATACAATGTAGCTTGGGGGTGTCCACCTATCGGGGCTGGAAATACACTTGCATCTACGACGCGAAGTCCTTGAACACCTTTGACTTTCAGCTCAGTATCGAGCACTGTTCCCAGTGCACATGTCCCAGCAGTATGGAAGTGTGGACTGCCAGTTGCACGAATCCTGCTTTCAATATCTTCAATAGTACTCTCCAAAGTCAATGGCTGCATTCCAGGCATAGGCGCAACTTCGGCTTCAACAACATCTTGACCAGCTTTGGTGTTTGTAAGGCACTGCAACAATCTGCGAACACCATGCACTAACACCGCACGATCCATAGCCGTATCAAAGTAATTTGCATCGATCACAGGCCTGTCTTTTGGCAAGGCAGACGCTATCTTGACTGTGCCGCGAGAGGTTGGAAGTAGAAGCATAACGGAAGTGCCAACATAACTACCATCGACGGGGATACCAGGTGCAAGCGGGTGGTACACAACCATTGTCTCAACATGTAGTCTTTCACTCAAGCCCTGGACATCTGAGCTATCTTTATCTTTGGCTAGTGCTTGTTGGAGTAAAGAGGTAGGAAGGGCTTCATTAACGCTCCAGTCAACTGGCATGCCCTTTACAAACGCAGGGTCTGCGAGTGCTGGATGTCCGAGAGCCAATCCGCGCTCTGGATTCCGCAGCCTATAAATTTGAAACAATGCAAAATGATCAAAAAGGTTGGCTCCGACCGCTGGAGAGTCATGGATAAGTGGGATAGAATGGCTGGCGAGCAATGAGGCTGGACCTACTCCTGACAATTGCAGGATTTGTGGTGATCGCAAGGCCCCAGCAGCCAATACTACTTCCTGGGCTTTGATCTGCCGACCATCTTCAAGCAAAACACCTATAGCACGAGGGGCCCGACCAGGAATGCTTTCAAACAGCACACGGTGCACAGGAGTATCAGTTCGAACATCGACTCCAGAGTGAGCGAGATCATAGGCCAGATGAGCAGGCTGGCGGATGCCTTGGTCCCAGTTCTCAAGGAATTCGGAGAGGCCAGCGAGTTTGCCAACCGACGAGGGAACACGATCTACGCCAAGCTCTTCCCAAGCTTTTTTGAGCGGCTCACGCAAGGGGTAGCGTCGTTTGGGGTCACTTTCGCTGATGCCGGTTATCTTTATTGGACCGTCGAAGCCGTGTTGCTCAGGGTTTGTTTGTGTTGTGTAATGTTCACTCCGCCGCATGTATGGTAGGAGACCATTGTAGCTCCATCGCTCGTCATCCAGAAGCTTTGCCCAATCATCGTAATCGGCTGCATCGCCGCGCTGCCAACCGCCATAATCTGCGGTGAAAGTTAGCCAGTAAATTCTCCCTATAAATTCCGCAGCCGACGCTACGTACTCAAGACGCTGCCACCACCGAGGGTCTTGCCTGCAGTGAGTGTGATAACACGGTTGGATAAATTAGGGTTAGGCGCGGTAGAGTATGCCCAGTCGAGCTCGGAGCCTTGGAGGGCAAAGCCTCCCATTATGCTGGTTGTGTACGGATTGGATGTTGGGTCCGGCCCAGCTTCGAGAACCAAAATAGATTGCTGCTTTGGCAGAAGCTTTGCCAGGCGTGATGCGAGAGCACAGCCCGTAAGGCCGCCGCCAACGACGATATAGTCTACTTCGGTGGGGAAGTCCATGGTACGGTCTAGTGATTACTTGTGTTCGTGGTTTATGCTCGAGATTGATGATAGAAATCGAGAGCAGGTGGAGGAATGACTTCCTCTTATCATAGGGGAATGGAGAGTTGGAAGAGGCTGGAGCGAGTCCCACTCCCAGGATTTGTTGCTCCTTGATTGATTGGTACATGTAAACCAGCTTATGCACCGACTATACTAGGAACAGTACATAGACTTATGTAAGGCGAGGGATACATCCAACTTCCAAAATTACGTAACGACGATTAATCTACAGACTCCAAAGTACTTTCTATCTACTTTCCTAGCCAGCCTTAGACCAATCATGAAAAGTACATTGCATACAATGTTAAATTCCTCACACTAGTGCCACTAATATTATACCCTACATCAACGATATGACGTCTGTACCGAATGTTCAATTGTGATACTCTTGAGCGGTGCTGTAGGCGCATCCCTGAAATCACCACCATCAATATGTGTATTCACCTAGCCATTTGCATCAGCTTGCAAGCCCAACGGTGTGAACCGGTTTATTATTCAAGTAGAGCCAGATCGGACGGTAGGTACGGAGGCAGGCGCTTATGACGGCAGACAAGGGCTCGATGCCTGCCCAGAAGAAAACGGGAGATGTGCAATCTAGTAACGAGACAGCAACAGCTATGGCTTCGGCAATGGTTGCTTACAAGTCTCATCCGCATAATGAGCTGCGAGCCCATCGCTGGCGTGATAGTAAGCTATTATATGAGCAGTATTGGAAGCACAAACACTGTAGTAAAGTCGGTTATTAAAACGCTACCAGGCGAACTTGGAAGACTTACGTTGCTCCCAATAGAAACATGGCCAAACTCCAATCCTCTGCTTGGATCGCGGCTGCAGCTTGATAACCATAGGGGTAGGTAATGTGAGAATTAATATATCCACAACGAGGTCCGAGACGCTCATCGAATACCAAATAGGGACCGTATCTATACATTTGTTACCGTAGAATGGTTCCACGAAGGGTGTGATTGAGAGCAAGTGAACAGATTTGCGAGACAGCCCGTACCTCTTAGTAGACAATAAACTTGTGGTCTGTGAGCACTGGCTGCCCATTGGCACCGACTTTTACATGCTGACCAGGTGCACCTTCAATGGCAGCTGTGGTTGATTAGGACAAACTCGTGCGACTCGAAAGTTGAAGTCTGAATACGTACCGATAAGCTGTATCGCACAGCACCCATAGTTAATAGCTATTGATAAAGAATGCCAAGGCGTCGCAAGCACTTACCGGTGCAGCCAGTATAAGGTAGTCGTCCAGCTGAATGCTCCGGCGCCCAAGGAGCTTGGCCCATATTCTGAGACCAACTGCGATGATCGGTAGTATCAGAAACCCGATTCCCAGCCATACCATCTAGGTCTTCGAGTAGTTATCTGCCATATAAACAACCATATTGGGCAACAGATGGCTGTTTCTGGTTCACGGTTGAAGAGTAGGTTAGTTACTTTTTTTGATATGGCCTCTATCTACAAGTGGTGAAGCGGGAAAACTTGTGTCGATTATAATAAAGCCGCATCTGCGGTGGCACAGCCGATAATTATTACTAGAGCGCTAGCAGGGCTCCCTCGCTTCCTTGGTGCAGCTCATTTGGTTAAAGTTGGTATTTGTTTGGACTGGTTGGTAATGCAGATTGTAGGACAATTTGATGCTCTTTTGAGGTTGCGGTTGGATGGAAAGATAATTAAATTTATTGGGATGTAGGAAGTGTTAGATTTGGTGGCTTCATTAAAATAAAAGGTACAGAGAAAAGGCGGCTTGTGCTAGCAATAGTTTCAGGCTGCACCTCCGTATGCTGACGCGTGACATACTTCGAAGTAACTTGAATTATCTGATGTTGCATTGAATTGCGAATTGAGTGGGTAATTCCATATATGCCTGGGAATCCTGGCAATTATGAGCGGAGCACTGGTAATTTCACCAACACGAAGTACAGATATGGATTCTGGGTTATTTTGGGCCTGTACCGAGTGTCTGGGTCCTTTGTGATAATAACGTTGCATTGTTGGTCGTTGTGATTGAAATGCACGCTGACTGCCTTTCTCGTAATCTCACTACATGCATCGCCAGTAGTTAGAATTGACTACGCATTTGATAGCGAAACTCCACCACTCCCTTCCATGTTGCTGATGTAATACGCGGATCTGACCACTACTAGCGCATATATGATACTAACGAAAGTCTGCCGAAAGTACTTGGCAAGTTTTCGTAGTTTTTATGGTATTTTTTAGTATAAAAAAAATCCATGAAATTAGAGAAAGGAATTAAAGAATTAAATCCTCATTTCGATTTTGACAACAGGCACTGCCCATTGCAGTTGAATTGAGAGACCCCCAAAAACATGTATGTTCGATTCAGCCATAAAATCCTACCAGTTCTCCCATGGCTTCTAAAGACGATGCAAGCTTTTGGAAAGTACCCTCCATAACCGAGGATGATTACTGGAGATCATACGAGGCCACAAGATCCAACTATGCAGAAGATGGCTTTCTCGACCTCATATATTCCTACCATCTATCGAAAGGACCATCCGCATTTTTTGATGCTGCGCATGATGTAGGATGTGGCTCAGGAGTTGCAGCTGCAGAGTTCGCAAGTCGTTTTGCTCTCGTGTTAGCAAGTGACTGCAATGCTTCTTCTCTCGATGCTGCCGCTTTCTTGCTGCACGGGATCTCCCTGAGGCCAAATTCTCTTTCACTTAGGGCACAGGAGAAGCCCTCTTCGAGCATCATCCACCACAAAGCGCGGATCTCATCGGGGCCGCTGAATGCATCACACTTATCAACGAGAAACTCGCTCTCGGGTCCTTCGCGAAAGTCCTCAAGCCCAGCGGCACCCTGGCCATCTGGATTTGGGGCAGGCCACACTTCTCCGAGCTTGCGAGCACTTGCCAGCCTCTCTTTGACCAGATTATGGACCGTACTCTGGGCAAGGTGATCATATATCTACACCCGCTGCGACCACAAATCGAAATTTGCTCTTTTCGGTCGACGTAGAGCTGGATCCGCTCAAGGAATAAGTCAGAAGGGGGTTCCATGTTAAGTTGACGCATCAAATACAGAATTATAAAAGTAAGAAAGATATTCTACTACGTAACCTACACAATTTCTGACGCGGCCCTTACGCGCGCATGAATCAAGGGTAGGATATGTTATGCTCTGTGGGATGGGAGTACTATGCATCCCTCGTTTGTGCACGTGCCATAATCTCTAGGTTATATCACAACCTATAGGAAATTGGCCAATCCATATTCCAGTAGGTAATACCGGCAGCGCGATTTAAGAAAGAAAAATCTTTTTTTTAACAGTTCTTCCTTCACTGTAAAGTGCGCCATATAGTGATAGGAACTGCTATATGGAAGCGAATGATATTGGAGAATAGCGAGGCTGTGCTCAGATCCCAGGACGCACTATGTGGTGCTTAGATTCAAACTGGCTGTCTTAAAATACAGTAAGTTTAAACTGCTCATATAAGGCGACTCCTTCATAAAGAGGACCCCCTCGTATTCCACCAGAGAGTGTCCCTATCCACCGCGTGTAGAGCACTACATCCGCAACAACCAGTGTACTGCTTACATCTATTTCCATAATTCCTTCAACCCCGAGATCTAACTCAATATGAAATCCTTGTGGATTTCCCGAAGTTATCAGGGGTGGGAACTGGGAATTTTCTCCTGTCGGGCGTACTTTGATGCCTGAGCAGGATGCGGCTACGATGCTGCCATTGATAGAAGCGTAGCTGCTGACATATTCGGTGCCATTAGGCGCAACTACATCAAACCAAACGATGGAATATGGCCCGAGCCTGCCATGGCCCCAATACCAGCTCTTCACGTTATTTGCAAATGGCTGATCGCCCCAATTCTGGATAGAAAATTAATAGGGATGGGAAGGGTATGGACTATTTTACCTTGTCGTGGTATCCAGATCCATTGAATTGAAGATGCCTACTGCCAATTCGAAAGTCTGCCACCGCATTTGCATCTGGCATTGCATTGGCCCACCCAATATGAGGTGAGACATCAAGGCGCGAGCCAGCTTCAACTGGGCCGCATGGGTAGTGCGCAGGGGCAGCCTAAATGGTTGCAATGCCCTTTAGCTTATGCAAGTCCGCATAATTTGCCGCCTGCGTAGGGAAGCAAAGCAGATTGTGAAGAGGGGTTAGAGAGAGGGTACGCACAGAGGTCAATATCAAGGAGCCTTTAATACCAAGAATTGGAGAGTCGATGCTGACAATATAATGGGACATGTCACTCGTACCCGTGAA
Source organism: Chalara sp. BL73 (assembly GCA_918026815.1). Lineage (NCBI taxonomy): Eukaryota > Fungi > Ascomycota > Leotiomycetes > Helotiales > Chalara > Chalara sp. BL73. Next base: position 410,099 of record CAKJVC010000013.1, on the reverse strand, counting down.
TTCGAATCCAGTACTTTTCCAAGAACCCGACGACCCGTTTCCATCCGTCACCACGGTAGCTTCACCAGCCGTAAATGGAAGACTGTTGATCGGATAGAACAGGAGGGAGCCGTCATCAAAAGACACAAAAATGTCCACGGAGACCGCAGATAGTGGTAGCCGGAATGGAAAGCCAAGGTTCGTGGCCAAATAGAATACAATTACGATTGAAGAAGAGCTATCTTCAGATACAGCATCGAAGTACCACCAGTCGAAGTTAGTGGCGTTGTTTGGATGCACTTTGGGGCTGTCGAGACCAGAATCATCGGACACAAATTGGGTGACACTTGGTCCATACCGAATGGTATTAGGAACTACGAGAGTCTGACTGGATAAGACCGTCTGTATGATCACCCAGAAGGCAGGGAATATTGCTAGAAAGTGCATTTTTAAATGAATAACGGGTTTCTCAGAGGGAAGAAAAGGAGTATCGACATGCACAACAGTAGCAAATTTGGTGGCTTCCCGATGATAGGATTATCGTGAACCTTTAAGAGAAACATAAATTGCCCAGAGCCAGGACATCCACTAAAACTTACATCCTGACAACAAAGTAGAAAGATGCGTGAGAATGAGGTTCCTCTTTCTTGGTGAACAAGTCGCATCCTATTTTGAGCCAGGTTTGCCCAACGAGACAATGACTTCATATTCTGGTCTCGGAAGCGAGCTTCCGATGCAGCGAGTCCTTTTGGGGTGGGTATCTACCTGCCGAGTTGGTTATGTTGACTCGCGCCCATGCCAGTTGCCAAGCCTCTAGCCGTTGTAGTAAAATGCGGGGATCAATAGGAACCAATCGTGTAAGCGGGGCTGATTTGATCTCCCAGTCAATTGGCTATGCTGGGCTCGTTAGCAGTAGCACATGCCAGTACAACTCTAGCCAGCAACTAAACAATTACTTGGCATGCCTCCACACCATGTCGAATCAACCACCTATTAATTGAAATAAAAACACGGCTACCTAAATTAAATATCTTGGAGTACCATAAACTGAATTACAACCCTCATGCCTCCGATCCTCCTAATTCCCGTATATTTAATATTTAGTGTGCCAGCTATCCGCAGCAATACAAGCTTTGATTCTAGGCATACCAGCCACTAAGCATTCAATCAGCATGTCAAAAAGACGCCGCAGGCAGCCTTTTAACGCTTCTTCCATATTTTTAACAACCTATTCGCTTTCTGATTTCGCTTTCTAGACCTGCGGAAACACTTTTATTGCTTTCTTTTTAAGTGATTTTTTTTTCTCGTACTCGGTAAGGTTCAAATCGTGAGAGCAAAATAGCCAGTTGGTAACAAGCATTCCATGTTTTAACCCCATTTTGTGACCTGGTATGCAGTGGGATAAAGCGCTATCCTGAACAAAAACAAAGCTTTCCTTGTACAATTTGAGTAAGTTGTTCCCGAATGCTTCGAAATAAAAGTTCGCAGAATAGCGATGCTGCTTCTTTAACTCGAGGTCGCGGTTTATAATTTATAATACTGCCTATACCATAGCTCGATAGTGTTTACCTTTTTTATAAGTTGAAATCATTGCCGAGTTCCATTTTTTAATAAAGTGGCCAATAACCCAGACTTGCTTAGCACCCTTGTTCATGTCTGCGGAACACTCGCCAAACCACATATAATCGCGCTATATATCAACATCGCAGTGACGCCTACACTTGCACCAAAGCAGCAGCGCGAGCTCCAACAAGCTCTAAATGGCATTTGCCCCAATAATACATGCCACTCTTTCTTGCTATAATTTTAGTATCAGGGCTGGTCATATTGAGGCCGGCGTCGCCGCGACGGTCCTGGACGTAAGTATAAGCCTGGCTTGCAAGTTGCGTGGCTTTGCTCGACAGCCCTTTGCACATACGTTGCCGGCACGGCCGGCCGGCCTTGCGAATAACCTCTAGCGCTAAATAATTCAAGTTGAATTGTACTTCACACAGCACTTCGTACTCGCGTCCCATTCGGTGTAGTAACATGCCTGCAAAGTGAGCCTCAACTACCTGCCCTCTTAAACAGGACTAGTATCTATACCACGAACCCTGTTTCCATCAATCGTACGCAAACGAGTACGTTGAAATGACATAATTAAGTAATGATAAGAGGTTGATGAAAGAACCGAGAATTTTCGTGTTTAAATGTGTGAGTGGGTCCTAATTTAGCGGCGGGAACTGTAACGCTATTAACTAAGGAAGTGTCTCTTGACGCCTCACCACTCACATCTTTCCCATATGCCTGCAACTAGGTAGCGAATCAGCGTTTAATATCAAGAGTGCATTCAATGCAAAGTCAATGTTACTGACTTCTAAAACCCGAACCGCAATATCTTGGGGTTTATCACATGCAATCATCAGTATCAGTTCCGACCAGTTTATACTTCCATATATAGGTGATGTGAGCAGAAGGCGTTGATTTCCAACCTCCTAGTCTTACATACGCTCGACAAGATGTCTGAATCATTTCCCGGCCTTTGGTTACGGCTTTACGACCGATCGCACCCACTGAATGATCACTTTCTGCTGGCAGCCGTTATTCTTCTGACTATGTTCTATCTTAGTCTGGTTAGGTTTCTCCGTTTCCGTGCCGTTAAACAACTGCACAATACATATTCGCCCTACGTTAAAGATCCATATTCGATGGACTATAAGACAGCACACGAGATATCGAAATTGGCAATGCTTTACGACGTTCCCTGGATGTACTACTTCGGCACGACCCAAGCACTCATCAAGACATATGGCATCGCATCTGGTACATCGCTCCTAGCCCAGACACGGCAACTCACAACAGATGCGAAGGTTGGGAAACGAGCGGAGGATACCGCTGTGTTGCTCTCTGAATTCGTTGTTGGTTCTGTGGACAGCGAACGAGGGATGCGAGCTTTATCCAAAGTAAATTGGTTGCATAGGCGATATGGCGCGAGGGTCGGCAATGAGGAGATGATACACACGTTGGCCATGTTCGTTCTCGAGCCGCAAAGATGGATTGAGAAATTCGAATGGCGGCCCATGACACAATTGGAAAAGGTGGCAATGTTCATCTATTGGAAAGAGATTGGGAACCGAATGGGCATCGTGGGCATCCCTCCGACCTTGGAGGAGCTTCAAGACTGGACAGAGTCCTTTGAGAAAGTGCATATGGTATACTCCGACAATAATCGTTTATGTGCGGAGACAACCATGAATCTGTACCTTCGAAATGTCCCTCGAATCTTGAAGCACCTCGCACGCGATGCTGCCAATTCTCTCCTGGAGGAGCGACTTAGACTTTCGTTGGGTTCTCCCCGCCCACGGTGGTGGGTAGGGAATCTTGTCTTCTTTCTCTTTCAGTTTCGTGCCTGGGTGGTTGCTCACCTGTTTTTGCCCCGTTTGCATGAAATCGACGTCATGGCCCGACCAGGAAAAGACGGGCGTCTGCAGAGGGACAATTTCGCCTTTGAGCCTTGGTATGTCAAGAATACCTGGTGGATGAAGTTGTCTGCGCGGTGGCAATCGCTGGGGAGACTAAGTCCAAGTACGGAATACAAGAGCGCTGGGTACTTGCCGGAGGAAGTTGGCCCTGCTGAATACGAGAAATCGTCAAAGGAATCAGTACTAAGCGAGGCTGAAGCAATGAAGAAATATGCTGCAGCAGGAGGTGCAGAAGTAATGGGTTGTCCTTTCTCTTTTAGTAGCAAAAAATAAAGCTGAGGGACAAGCTATTCTATAATTGTTGTTGAGTTTGCACAGTATGTAAGTTCTGATACATAACAAGTTATCCTTAGTCATAGTACGATATACTCTGCGATCTTCACAGGCAAAGATACAAATCACAGATAGAAAGATTCTCATTCATGGAAAGTGGGAAGTTCGATCAATGAGGGCAAACCAGTTTGTGAGGAAGAGATGATTGTATCTCCGTCACATGCCAGCTACGGGATAGCCACGATTCCTCAACATAAGAGTCAAGATTGAAACAGATCCCGTCAAATCTCTTGCTGCTTCTACAGCCCTTGTCATTATATCTTTGAAGGCGCTTCTTCTATTGGAGGATCGCAGCTCGGGACGCAACCAATTAGCTCCGGATACGAATCAAAGAAATCTGAAGTCAGTGCCCAGTTCTTGACATCACTAAATCTTTCGTCAAAAAGTCTTGAGAATGAGTAGAGATTTGTTTGTCTGTTTCTCGTCCAGGCATCGCATAGATCAAACGGCCAGAGGAATCGTAGGCTAGAAGCAAAAGCCGCGGCGACTTGGTTTGACAGTTCCTTTTGAGTATGGAGGATGAGGTGCTCCCGTAGCTCTGGCCTAATAAACGTTAACTTGTATCAGTTATGCATATTATAGACTAAGAATCTTACCAAACAAAATAATCTATGATGCTCGGGTGCGCCGTCAAATTTTGAAGAGGTCTCACTTAATATTAGAGAAGCCTTGCAATGGTGAAAGTGTGCAAACCTGGAATGCATGTATTGAGGGAGGAGTGCCTGAACTTGTTCTTTATCTGAGATTGTTGCTTGCTTTGTAGAGATGATTAGCCGGGCTCATGAGGAGCGATTAAAAGGCACTAACTTGGATGAGCTTCAACCTAAGCACTCGTACTATAGCCAGCCTCTCTACAGGCCTGCAACAAAAGAAGACACCTTCGTCTATTTGGCGAATTATTTGCCACATAGGATCCAATGTGTGCTGTTGCTCAGATGCCAGCCACCCATGTGCAACAGCCCTGATAGCTATGTCTGCATCTTGTCCTACGTCTAGTGATGACATAGTGAAACTTTGAGCCTTGCTAAGGACATTGTTTACCATGGCAACAATGTGTACGTTCTCATCCCCGTAAGATGAAGTCCCGCTCGATGTACCTATATCGTTAGCGGCTGGGGATATACTAGAGTTGAGTAGGCCGGCCTCGGTATCAAACATAGAGGTCTCACTCGCTTGTATTGGAGAACGTGGTTTCGAGCACGGTGGGCCTGCGTAAGGGACGAAGGTGTCTAGTGCTACGGTCTGCTGTCTCACGAAACACGGGCTGTGCGGCTGCCATTCTACGTTCTGGCATGGTAGAACTGGTAACAAGTCATTGCTGTTCACAACCAAAGCAGGATGATGTTTCTGGCTTGACATGGACTCTGCGCTCATTGCAGGATTTAATTTAGTAGAATATTTTGCTGAATCTAACAACTCAACCCCCCGAATCATCCTGCTGATGCCGGCGACCACGTTTCTGAGTTTCTCGTTTTCCTCGTGTAGCTGTATACACTGAACAGTCATGTTTTGAAGCCGCTGATCGTGCTGATTTTTCTGTAGCGTGTCGACCAGATTCTCCAGATGGGAAATGTAGTTTTTCGTCCTTTCACGAACAGCTCTTTGAGACTCTCGATCTGTTTGTCTCTTCTTTTCGAGGTTAACATGAGGACGCGATTGGCGCCTAGGTCCTGATTGGCGGGCATTAAGCCGTGAAGGCATTTTAGAAGCTACAGGCATTCGTAAAGAGTTAAGAGAAGCAGAATATTAAGAATAGGCTCAACATCAGTAAAACATCATTACTAGGGATGAGTCCTATGGACCAAATGTAAGTTGACACAAAAGGTTGAACCTCGGCAAGCCGCAATCACGCGCAAAGGGACATGCGGGGTTATACCAGAGCAATAATACGTCATAAATAGTTAGAATATCAGGTGACCTGACATCGGCAATGAGGAATGACACCAATCCATTCACATAAATGCAAGGTCAAATTAATTGATTGACCGAGTTGATTAGTTGTTATATTTACTTTTGAAGTGCTAAAATAAGTAGGAGTGGCCAGCTCGCTTATCCAGTACATTAGCCTTAAAAGGGCATGGACTAATTCAGTGCAGATTCAGTGGGGTGAGTATGGTATATCTCGCCTGGCCCTTATTCTAGTAAAAAAAGGCCCTCAGTGACTATATCAAGTATCTAGAAATCCTACTAGCTTACAGTGGTATTGAGAGTCAAGAAGTGGAGGAATATGAAGGTGGGAGTTGTATGGAGACGCTGAACACATGAAGGGCTAAGCGAGTCACCACGTGACAGGAGAATGACGCGTGAGAACACGGTAGATAATGACCGTTTTAGCTCCCTGGGAGGATCCAGTGAACACTGAGCCAATTCCAAGACATTGAAACTGATTCAAACGAAGAACAGAGGATTGTAGCAGCGACTCCCACAGCGCCAAGGCTAAACCGAGCCCAGGAGGTGCTAAAAACCGGAACACAGCTAGTCACAAGCAAAAGGCTGACTTCTCCCTTGCCTGGGCAATGGCCAGCTTGAGAGATGAAGCATGCTATTCTCGCTCATGCAGTAATGGTGCTCTCCATTCTTGCTCAGGGGTTACCGAAGTTGCTTCAACAAACGCCCATCTTTCTTGGGACATTTACTGCGTAGTGGTGCGAGGAGCCCGTCTGTCGATTGATGTTCTTCGTTGGAGCTGCTGCCCACTAGTGCGAGAATCTTGTCGCTCAAGTAACGCTCTTTGTTGGAACTGCTGCTCAGTGGTAAGAGGGGGCTGTCTCCCACGAAATGCTCTTTGTTGAGACAGCTGCCCGCTCGTAATTTCACGTTCAGTTGACAGTATCGCTCTATTTGGCGGACACAGAAGATGTAAAGCCGAACTCTCCCGCAAGAATGACGCCCCGATTTCTTGTAGCCTAGAATACTCACTTTGTAACAAACCTATCCGTGCTCGTGGCATGGAGCCTTGAGCAGCAGCGGTTCCTAGCCTGCTAGCTCCCGGCTACCTCCTCACTATATAGGACTCGATATCATTGAGCTCTTTAACAGCTCGTCGCAACGCCCTTTCAACCAAGTTGATCTCACAAATTTCTTCAAGTCAGCGGCTGAGCAGATGTTCGTATGCTCTGTAGATAATGAGGCCGATTTGACCTTCTGCGTAAGTAGCCGCACAGAAATCTCAGGCTTCAGTATCTGGTGTGTCGAGTCGACATTGCTGTCTCCCCAGAGAACCAGGCGATCACGGAGCACTCCCAATTCTATACCAGCTGGTATTTTCCGAAAAACAGATGCAGTATTCCATAAGAAAAAGCACCGTCCAGCGTAAGCTAGAGTTGCATACATTACAGCGCTCTTCTGGCTTAGGAGCAAGTAGTCTGGATGCCAGTTGGACAAACTCTCTTGTACTTAATCTATCAGGATTTAGCGTAGGGGTGTGGATCAATTGACAAGACTGTATAGCGTGAAAGAGTCATCGTACGAGTTTGATCGGGATTCTTTTTTTATTTTGTGTTTACGCTGCTTTTCCGACTCAACACTATTTCGCTGTTAACCTTTGCTTTAACAGAGCCTGGCCATCATTAAATGAAACAAGCACATCTAGGATCTAGAGATCAGCGGCCTATGAAGCATCACCAACATGCCGTCGGCATCAGCATTCACCTCGCAGCATAAGAGATCCCTTTCTCTCAAGCTACCAGTGGCGACCTTATTATTCTTCTTCGAAAACCACCCCTAAGCCTGGTTCTATGCGACTTCCATTAGCCTGAGCATCCTTAAATGACTGGAAGCTCAACTATCACTTTTTCGACAGTAGCAACTCCAAGATTTAAAGAGCTCTCCCACAAATCACCTTGACAACAAATACCAAAACCTCACCATTTCCTGCAGGTATCGTGTTGAGGCAAGATAGCAGCACTAAGATTACGCTATATACAATATCACGCGGTAGAGAAGGCAGATTTATTTAATTTCCAAGACTTGCTACTAATCCTGCTTCGAGAAAAAGTCTCGAAAAGAGCCGAAGGACAAGTATCGAAACCAATGTTGATGGCCGAGAAATTGGAGCGAGTTCAAGCTTTTATAATACCAATTGAATTGACAACCAAGCTTCTTGGCGGGTTAACGGCCGTTGTATATACTTAAAAGTCAGTTAAGAGGTACCAGGCGGCATAAAGTGATTAACGCACACAGAAAGAGGCCATCATTGTTGACTTAGTGTAGGGCAAAGGCTATAGGTGAAAGTATGAAACAACATCACATCTTTGACGTTTGCTAATTCAATCCTTTATTCAAATTAAAATTACGACGCTTCGGCGACAATATTCTGGTACTAATATTGCATAGAGCACAAGAAATGAGTGAAGTATGTACACTACCCAGGCCACCCTTGCTGCGTTAGGTGCCGTTCAGTGGTTGTTCATAAGCAATCCCATCTACTGTGGTGGTCATGGTGCCAGTAGCAGAAAATTCATTGACCAGCACATCAATATCCAAATGAAATCCATCTTCACTTGTTTTTTTCGTAGATATAATACCTCTCTCACCGATGGACGTTAAGTCTGAAAACCAATCTATATGATTTAGAGTTGGGCTGGGATTTGAAACAGAAACTTCTTCTGTACCGGAAAGAATAGTGATGCCGTCGTAAGAAAAATTATTGTACTCAACCGCAACGGTTTGGGGAGACCTTTTCGATGCATCCCACGTGATGTTTATGTTTGCAGATCCGGTAATACCTCCTGCCAACGTGTATAAGCCTTCGGGGGGAAATGGACGAGCTGGTGCTGTGCTACCAGCTACGTATGGCACACCCCAGGTAACAGTATCCGAGACAGGGGCAACAGGAAATTGTGTAGTGGGAGCGCGAGAGGCCAAATGCGCAATCATTGCACGGTATTCCCGCCCGCCCTGAGCCGTAGAAATAGGACACGGCAAAGGATTTTCGCCACCACAGGCAGGCGCAACAGTAAGCGCTTGGAACTTTGGGTACGAAGTCAGCGTCAATACGTTTGCATGGAAGATCATCAGGTGAGTGCAGAAGTATTCAGTTGTCTTCCCAAGAGATTCTGATGATAGACTTACAAATGCTATACGAGTTCCGTCATGGGACCATTTTGGATCAGCCATAGCATTCCAATATGGGTCATTGACACTACCTGGACCGCCGTCACCTTCACCATTGACTTTCTGGCCTTGGTATAAGCCACGGTCCCCATATCTATCAATAAGGAAAACTTCGAAAAAGCGACGATCGCCGTTATTACGTGTTGATGATGTAACACTAGTCGAAACCATATCCGTTATAGGTGGGATATTCCGCATGCCAGCAATAAACATCTGACGATTAGTACCACGAGTATCGTCGACTACAGTCCATTGGTCGTCAGGAGATATGTCAACTGGGTCGACATACTCAGGATTCGACGTAAGACGACGAACAGCCCCAGTCGTAAGATCCGCCGCAAAAACATCAATGTTGGAAGACTCAACGGGAGTCCCTACATATGTGACTTCTGTCCCGCGACCGCTAAAACCACGTAACTCTCCGATAGATATGGCCTGGGGGTTGATACGGAGCTGAGTCCCATTCCCCTCTACACTGATCGGCTGCAAACTTTCAGGATTGAAGAGCCTTGTAACATTTACCAAGTCATAACGTGGAGAAAGCGGCGTCCCTGTAGTTGGCTCTGGATTGAACTGAAGCCGAGAGAAGTATCCAAACTGCCCCATTTTCCCATTGCTACATCCCAAAATCGGATTAGCAACAAAGACTACACCAAAAAAATTCGATCAGACTTACAAAACGGTTATAGAGTTGAAGCCTAAATGAACATCATCGGGATGTAGCCGCAACTCCCTTATGGATCCTCCTGCACCAGAGCCATCGACCTGATTATTCCATCGAAGTGGATAGATATATGTAGTCTCCGGGGTACATTGTGGGCTTGACAATTGAAAACTGCCGCAATCAACAATGTTCAGGCCGGCCAGGACCCGAGAGCCATCCTGAAAAGCTTGAGGATAATCCATTGCCGAGTTCCTGCCTACCTGGTTAATCGCAGGCACGCCGCACGTGATGCACTTCCAGGCATCCCCATTAGCGAAGGTGGCGCCATCAATCTTGATAATAGACAGCTGTACACCACTGTAAACACTGGCCGGATGCGGAGCTGCGGGTGCTCCAGTGAAGTTCATAACCACGACAACATGGAGATTGTCAGGCAAGAAGTTCCCGGTTTGGAAGGATGCTCGTATTTTAGCAATACATCCGGTACCTCTTGGGTTAATTTCAGCAGAACAAGAGCCGGCATCATTACTTGGCGCTACTGGAGGCAGCGGGAGTTCGGTGACAATAATGGGCTCTGGCTCAGGGGGATCTGGTACCTGGAAGCCAGATCTTCTGGCTGAAGCATCGTGATGACTGCTGAGCACATGTTCAAAGGGAAGCGCAGCTGCATTTATGACAACTGCGTGTAGAGAGGCAACCAAAACAATGCTAGGGAGGCGCATGTTGAGAGAAGGGGTCCGTTCAGAACACTTCTCAGGATTTTGGCCAGTCTTATACTCTCAGCAAGGAGCAGTGATGTCGCAACGCGCTCTCCCATGCCGTTCGTTGCCATGGTATACCCATTTAAATGATTGAACATAATTGAATATGGCCATGGGAGCAAAGCCGAGTACGACTACATGTCCAAAATAGTGCAACCTAGTTGATCTTGACGGAGGCGCTAAGTCAAGCTTGGATGGTACGAAAGGATGCGTGCTTCTTAATCCCTTTGTTCAGTAATATCTCAAGCGGACTCATGATCAATGAAAGAGATTAAGAAGAGAAGATGTGCCGGAGAAATCAGGGAACGGTACATATCAGACATAATAAATGTTTAGTAATCTGACTAGTAAATTACGCTGATGATACCCTTGAGAACAGGATGTTCCTTTTGTTTCGCTAAATTCGGACTGTATACGAGCAGGACGCTGAACCGAGCGCAATACGGCTTATACGAGTAAAATGCGAGGTAAATCGTCACTCAACCGAGTTCAATTCGGACCGTATACGAGTAAGGTGCGGGGTAAATACCATAATCATTCACATATTACAACCAAGACAATGATAGAATTGAACCCCCGAGCAAATTTGCATCAAGTCACAAATAGTCAGAACAGCGGCGCGTGCGCAGGGTACTCTTTCTGGCGTGTCAGCTTCATTACTCGGAAACAAGTGGCGCGGCGCGTACAACAAAAGTTGGGGTGTGGAGGCGTGTATCATTCCTCCCCGCGCTGTAAGCGTAGGGGAAGTCTGGGGGCACCTCAGCCTTCAGTCGCGAAGTTCTGTGATAACATGCTCCAAGCTTTTTTGAACACGACCATGTCTTCTCCGACGCGCTCTCTTCAGGTCGCATTTAGCGCTTGAAGCGACCATAAGGCACTGCAATCGCCACTAACGCTATATTAGACCGCGGCCAATGACTGATAGTTTTGCCATACAGGCAAATGAAGTTAACAGTTATACTGGTACGAAAAGCTGTGTGACTGTCTCGGAAGGGGCTAACAGCGTTAAGGTTTGGGCTAGAATCGCTACGGATCGAGGCGCTTGGTAAAAGCCCCGCGGACAATTGATAGGTTTTACGGTCGTGACGGCGGTACATATGTTCTTAACACTAACCTTGTGCTCGCCGGTAGTTCTTCTTTCCGCCTCTAATGCATCTGTAACTAAACTGTTTGAAAATGAAACATGCTGCTCTGAAAGAGTTACGGGTGTTTATGCTGGTTGAGGTTGCTGTATTGCTCCGACGCTACCTTCTGTGCTGGCTGAGATTTCAGTACTCTGTACTGGAGTTGCTTTTGCCGAGGCTAGGCGCTCAACCCCGTTACATCTTGTCGCTACCGTTGACATAATTCGCGTTGTTAGGCGCTTATTCCCCGTGGAATCCCTTGTTGACGATGCCGCTGTGGCCGCTTTTGAGCAGTGCGATTTGCTGGTTAGCTGCCTATCTTTGGCAATGCTCCCTCTCTGTCAATACCTAGCTGACCATTGCAGCCTCACAGCTGCCGGGTCCCTTCGTCTTTCATTCGCCTCATCATGTCCACGGGGGTGAAGATGCTGGCGATCAAACCTTGCGAGGCTGAGCGCCAGGATGGCTGGAATTGAGCTCAGGGCGGCGTACCCCTAGGCCTCCACAGTTGGCCCCATTGAAGTCGTCCTTTTTGAGTGTCATTCACCCAATGAATTCATGTTGTGGTGCTGGGCCGTGACATACCGAAAGGTGCATAAAAAAGTGCGCCTCATGGCTTGGTTATTCGAGATTCTAAGCGGCAAAGCCTTCCAAATGTATCTGGACCACCTCTCGCCATATTGGGTAAGGCTGATGTCACAATATATAAGGCGCAATAGTACTTCAGCAAATAGAGTTCTCTTTTTGCAACAGCTAATGATGCATGGCAGCTGCGCTCTTTTCAATTGTATATAATGCTTATGGCCACCTTTAAGAAGATCCCGATTGCACTCTTAGGCTAGTTTGGGACTTGAAGACTGTGGGACATTCATTCCATTTGCGCCATTCAAAACCATATCAGTTTATACGATGAGCAGCCTGACGAGTCTGAATCATCATTCGCATCAATGCCATTTACGAACAGACGATGGCAGTCTATGGAAAGCATTTCTAGCCTGGTGGTCTTTCCCCGCCCACTTCGTTGCCACAGGCATAATAGGAACAGTCTTATTGATAAAGGTCAACAACCAGTTCTTCTTAGTAAACAGATCCGCGTTTGAATTACCAGCCTCCACGATAGCCCTTAGTCAGTCTAATATTACGACGTTGCTGTCAATAGCAATGGTGATTGTCAGATCTCTGGCTGGGATATGTACAACCTTCCAGGATGGCGTCTGGCTTTTATTTCCCTAGAGCAACGTGGTACAGCACCTGGAAGTTTTAGGAACCTTGTCAGATATCGTCTGCCGCCGATCGTCAAGAAAGGTAACCATGCGTGTCTACCGAGTATTTCTTCAGCTGCTATGTGGCTAGTATTTACCCTTTCCATGCCCGCTCGATACTCCCCCCCTACTCACTGGCGCCCTAAGCTGGACTCCTAGGCTGGCCCACGGCAGCGCACAGCATGCCGAAATTCCAGCACCAGGTCCACTTTCGGGGTGGCAGATTATATGAAGTCATTCAAGCTATGGGCCATACTTCATTCTCTTCGCCAGCAAATTTCAATGCTACACAGCCGATTGTCTTCAGAAGGAAGGTCCCGAGACTTCAAAGCCTCTCTGTCAGTACTTTAGCCAATATCACGCTTCCTTATCTCAAGATCCACTCTCTTCGCTGGGTGAGATCAAAAAATGAAATCCAGAAGGACTTGAGTACGTTGGAAAACGTCATATCCAATTCGCGCTTTGAACTTGGTATCGTTTCAGATGAGATACGTAATTCGTTCTTTCAAGGACCGGCGAACAATAAGGTAATAATATGGCATGGTATACGTTGCCACCTCAACGTATCCTTCATCAGGCTTAATGGAATGGAATCAGGATCCACTAGCCAGCATCGTGTATCTCTTTCGATGGGATTCGCGGGTCGCTGCAGTACAAAAAACGGATTTTCAACGCAACGCCTGCTCAATCCATCTCGTTACGTTACGACAACCACGTTATAGTTACCTTAGTTCAAAGCCGAGCAAGCATCTTGGAGAAAGATTCTCTCAACAGTGGAGAAAATTGGGAGCGATTTTTTTTTTCAAGGGATAGACTCCGAAGGATACCAATGCAGGGAGCTTGTCTCGTCTGATGAAGGTAAAGGAAGGGAGAGCACTAAGAGAAGGCATCGAGACACGAATTTAAAAATGCCGGGAAACTAGCATCAATTAGAATGCCTTGTACAGCGCCAACTATTCTCACAACTCGACCGTCTTCAATAGCAAACTTTTAGAACGTGTCCCATTTATAAGTACCTGCAGCCCTTGCCTCTCGAGTACATAAGACATAGCCTTAGGCGGTTTGTACCAGCATTATCAGTAAGAATTTCGTTCGATTTGAATTGATCTTATAAGCAAATTACAACGCTACTTTTGACTGGTAATCCTGCCCGCGACCCTCTTCATCATCGTCGCTAACCCTTCATCGCCCCTCTCAACCGCTGCCTCATACGCAACCCGATACTGCTTAATCCCTTCCGAAAACAGAATCCTCTTATCCTTCCACCCCGTATCCCTTCTCAACTTCTCACTCCCAACCCACTGACTAAACCCGAGCAGCTTCGCACGTGGTCCTGGCCCCCCTTCTCTCTTAACGTACTTCACACCACCCTCAATCCCATATTCCTCCACCAGCGCTCTCAAAATTTCCTCTAGCGTCTCGTGCCTCCTACTAGAGATATTGTAACACTGTCCCGCCACAACTTCTCTCTCGCATTCGGAAAGAGCAACGTAAGCGTCCGCGCAATCGTCCACATGTATAGCATGCAAAATAGTCATACCATCCTCCTCAACCACCCACTCGCCCTTCCGCTCCGCCCCCTCCGCGAACTGGAAGAAGAAAGCATAATAAGAGGACATATAGCCGTACACGTGCGTCGGTCTCAACACCACCGTGTCAAACAGATCCTTATTCTCGAACGTCTTGATTGCGTGGTTTGCGCGGTCAACGATGCTGGGCTGTGGATTCAGAGGCGAGAGTTCTGTGTGTGGCGCCAGATTTGGGGAGTTGGCGAGGGCTCCCATGCCGTAGTCTTTACAGCCCGATGTGAAGAACACTAATGGTCGGATGCCAGCAGCGTTGGAAGAGGCGGCGAGCGTGCGGAAGAGAGAGATGATGGCGTTGTAGTGTGGGATATAGTCGGAGGCATCCTCGGTTGTGGAGACGAGGATGGCGAAGACAATTCCTTCAGCCGAGAGGGAGGGGAGGAAGGAGGTATCGCTGGGAGAACCGAGGAGAGGGATGATTTCTGAGGAGGCGAGGTTGGAGCAGATGTCGGGTTGGCGGACGAGGCCGTAGGTTCTGTAGCCTGCGCGGACGAAGGCATGGGCAACTGCGTTTCCAATGTACCCGTTCGCACCAGTCACTAGCACGTTGGTCGTTGGAGAAGCCATTTTGGGAAAGTAAGAAATGGGTATAGGAAGGAAGGAAGAGAGGAGAAACGAGGGAGTAGAGGCTGAGAAGGGAGTAGCTTTTTGACTGAAGCGTCTCCACATCGATTAATAATAATAGTAATTCTATTTTAAGTCTTAGCGGGGATTATGCTACAGGCGCCACGTGACCTTCTAAACTCCGATACCGAAAAAGGACGCTAGAGCATGGCTTCTAGCATAGTATCCTCTAGCGTAAGCTAGTGACTAGGCATATATACAAAGTTTATAGGCTCCCTCAGGGTTGCCGAGGAACCTTCAACGATCTTATTGGCGCTGTACTTTCGACGGCCAGCCTCGCGTCACTCGATCGTCCCACGAATGTTAGCGAGCATCACACATTATCGACAACTCCACGCTTAATATGTGGTGGTCAATAATCGGTATGGGCAATATTCTATGACCGAACGTGTGGTTACGTAGCTAGGATTGGATTTTTTGCGCAGCCTACTGTACAGCAGCTTCAGCCAATTCTCGCACACAGGGATGCCGCGGTCATGCGCCAAGTTGAACCCTTATCAGCCAGCTTTCCTTTCTGCCTACAACCCCTGCCTTACGCCTTGAGGCGTTCACCATGCCTCGATCTACTATTTCCATCGCTTGCCTATCTCCGTGAACAATCCGGGTCCAACTTTCTCTAATATAATCGAGGAAGCAAAAGGTTGCTACACAGCCAGCATTCTGAAAGCGCGCTTGGATATGACCCTTACTTCATGACATCTCATTACGAATATCTTATGCGTTGAACCTAAGTGTATTTCACATCCAAGTCTGGGAATAGCAGCTCCAAATTCTTCGAGTCGGAGGTTTTGCTTCATGTTACCTGGCCTGAGATCAGTTATTTATATAGAAAGACCCACCACCGCTTCTTAAAGCATGAGTTCCCGGCGCCATGCCCGTTGATTTTAGCGTTTTAAGACCATTAGGCCCTGCAAGGCGAGATTAGGTGTTTTCGATTTGTAGGATATTACTTCAGCGTAGCGACATTGCGGACATAGAGTAAAAGGTCGTAAAACTTGTGCATATATACCCCATCTAATACAACACGCTACCTAAATACGGATGGCGGATAAGTCACTGGTGAAGATCAGTTATAATAATTTTCGCGTTGTTGGAAGACCGAAAATAATAGATTAGGGTGATTGAGAGCCTTGACCAAGATATGAGAAATCGGCCGAGTAGTGTGGCTGTGGAAATTATATGCTAGCCCATATTGCAATAAGGAACGTGAACATATATTTCCGACAATTAGGGGGCTTTGTACAAACATACCCATAGCTTTACTATGGTAAACCTTACTGATATTCCATCAGGAATTCGTCGAAAGCCAGTTCCTCAGCATCCGGCCGCTCCTCTGGTACCCAGCGTAACGCCCTACGTAGAAACTTTATAAGGGCGGTCTTGGATGTATTATCGAGCAGCTGTTCTCGGGATTCAAAAGACTGCTCAGGAATGGGAATAGAGCCTCTCCAATTCCCTGTTGCGTGTCAGCCTATACTTGGGCGTGATCTGAAATGTAATTATCCTCCATCTAAGGGGGTCCTCACCTTCAGTATCCCAATACTTGCCACATTTCTCGCTCCGTTCGAGAAGAGATTTAGGTGGAGGGCCTAGGAGAGACACCATCTCTGCAAGGTGCTGTTCGTCCTCTAGGATGCCTTCCTTTTCGACGGAGAATAAGTGATCACCTTCGAGGAGATACCATGTCTATAGAAGGCGAGGTTAGCAAAATCTAAGTGATGCAACTCGTACCAAATATACGAGTAAGGAAGCGGCAACGGACTACTGGAGACTTGACATAACAGAACACTCACCATAATTCCAAGTGCCCAAATATCCACTTTACAATTCCATTCTATCCCCAAGATGACCTCTGGAGCTCGCATGATGCGCGGCATGATGTTACCTGTGTGTTTATGACGGCCAACTCGAGCCTCACCAAAATCGCAGAGAACTGGTTGACCAGGGCTCACCGGCATTGGCCGTGAGATATAAATAGTACGATCTAGCCGCACCATCCTGGCGAAAGGTTGTTCAATCTCTTCCTGTGCGAACTTGGGGAGGATAGATTCGTCTTTGATTCGCATCAATACGTTATTAGGCGAGAGATCTATAGTACAATCAGTCTCTATCAGGATTATACCTAATTGAGAGCTCACCCGTATGAACGACGTCGCATTTGTGTAGAAAATCTAAGGCTATCAAGAGGAGCTGAGTGCATTGCTGAACTAGATCTCTTGGGAACCGCTTCTCCGGAAGAAGATCCTGGAATGCTGCAAAACTCCACCAAAGCGGCTGATACAGGAGGCATTTATGCGTCCCACTTGGGCCAATAATGTTAAAGGAGTCAAGGACCTGGCGGATCATGGTCCTTCCGGAGTGTTCAAGGGAGCAATTCTCGAGATGGTGAGATATTGCACTTTCCTGGTCGTCATGCTGCTCGAGTGAATCATGCTGCTTCGTCCGAACCCGCACTTTGAGCGTAAGATATCGGTGGTCACTATTGATTCATCAGAGGTTCGTCTTTCCATCAAAACTGTCAGATCTGATGATGCCTTACTTGTGGTCTCGGCATAACCAAACCGTTGAATTTACGCCATAGCCAAGTTTTGTGATCACTTGGTATCTCGACCCGAAAACCTCACCAACATGAACAGGATAATACTTGACAGGATTATACAATGGAAGAGTCTCTTCCTCGATCTTATCCTCTGTGTTCAGCACCACAAATCTCGACTTGGGGAAACCAATAGGCGGTGATGGAGTGCGGGACGCCATCATTCTTATACTTGCTTTCGTTGTGATGCAAAAATTACTGGACCTCTTGAGGTTATAATGAATGGATTTCAGCAAGTATATATAAGAGTTCATCATGAGCAGAGATGTTTGTAAGGTTGTCTCGATATCCCTACCCTATTTATACGAAGAAGTGATCGCGCTTGACTCTGGCCTTAGGCTCGGTTATGGTTTTCATACCTCAGGCACCAACAGCGGATATTGGTTGACAGCGATAGTATTATCATGATATATCGACCCCTAAATGCCATACTACACTCTGCATAATAGAGAATGGAATAATGAGCAGCAGAGGTGGCTGGCTTACTATGGGAATAAGCGGCATACATAGGACTAACTTAGTTCTGACGGTTACAGCGGCCAATTTCTAGAATGCGTTGTAAAGCGAATGAAATTTCGGAACGTGATAAATCAGGAAACCAGTAGGCATAGTGGCGTCATAACTGGGGAAGTTACGTTTAAACTTGGGGGAGGCTGAGGTCCGTTCCGTCCCATACGCTTGCAGCGCGCTAACCGATCAACAACTTAACGCGTACAACGTTGACCGCAGCCCCTAAAGAGCATAGCTAACCTTCAACGATTTTATTGGTGCTGTACTTTCGACGTCCAGCCTCGCGTCACTCGATCGTCTCACGAATGTTAGCGAATACCACACATTATCGACTACTCTACGCTAATATGTGGTGGTCAATATTCGGGCCGTGCTTTGTTACGTGTATCGACAAGTCGACTGTTCTCAAGGGCCGTCTTGCGAAGGGAAGCCGCAGCCAGGCCGGCTGAACAACCAATGGATCTATAAAAATGAGAGGCTTTAAACAGGCTGACTACACTGGTCGTCGAGAAGCGCCTATCGCGATTCATGTTGTGGGACAATTACGCACAGCCACTAGAAAATTAGCTTGGCACCAGCCACATTGCCACCACACTATGTTAAGGCTGTCTTCACGCATCTAGTGAAGTTGAGGAGGCTTTTGGTAAGGCCTAGCGGTAGCATTCTATATTTGCATTGACCTTGTGCCTCACTCCTGTTTCACATTTGCAATGATAAAAAGATGTTGTGAGGCCTAGCATCATGCTTATCATTTTAAACGTTCTCCTCAATCTCCTCACGTTTATCGCCAATACTTTTGCTTTTTCAGTCGTTTTTTCTCATACGTGTAATGGCTCTTAACGATACATTTACTACCCAAATCCAATGGTCACCACCCCCCTTTCAATCGCTCAACTTCTCGTCGAACTGTAGCCTTGTTGCCGACTTCTTTCGTTCATGGTTTGACATGGACATAGGCCCCTTCAATACTGCTCCCAACGGGACCGACAGCAGGTACAATGTCACTTTCTGGATTCCATCTTCACTCGGAGGGAACGCTACTGAGGCATACTTCCGGAACGCTCTTCCGCTATCTCTAAGGCTTGTTCCCACTGTTGGTGAGATTCTTGATTGGGAATACCAAAGCCGCTCGCTTTATGCCAACACCATCAAGACATTTAATGCTAGCGACAAAACCACGAGACTCAACATTCCCTACTTTGACTTCGTCATTGATCAGCCGTCTCGATTTTGCAAAAATGAAACTTGCCATATTGGCGTAGAGTCGGATCAGCTTGCAGACCTGAATGGGCCGGGAGTAAGTCTTGACCAAATTTACTTTAGTAGTTGCTAGAAAGCCCAAGAAGGCTAATCAAAATTAACGTACAGATGTATATCTTCCTTTTCTTCCAAGCTGCTACTTTAGCTCTCTACTCACTTATCGTACTTCTTGAAGGCTCTCGCATTCTGTGCTGTAACGGATCCAATCGTCGCCACCGGGCTCAACGGCAACAATCTAAATCTCTTCTTCGAATTATCTATTCCAGTGTCAAAGACGCTTTTGACGGGTTTTCCGACACCATAGTAGTTTTTAATCTAGCCTTGCCGGTTGCTCTTTTTGTACACTATTTCTCAGGAAGTGGGCTCAGGCTTGTGTTCCGAAAAGACCTTTTATTAGCAGGCTGGCTTGTGGCGTGTTCCTTAAGCTCATCCCTATGGGCGTACAGGGTTGGTGCATGCCTTCGCCGAATACAGAACAAATTGTCGAGCAATTCCGATAACAATGCACACTATAATCAGAGGCCACCTCGTCGGCGTACCAAGTCAACTTTAGTCTCTGGGGTTTTGGTCTTAGTTAGCCTCATTTTGATCTATGCATCTGGCATATACATTTATCTCTACTCTCAAGAACAAGGACCTAGCTTTGAGAAATACTCTAACACTATTTGCGACTTCCAGTATACTTTAACCCAGAGCAATCTCAGGAACACCTTAATTATATTGACGAGCTACTGCGTTGTCAGGTTCCCGATCCTGCTTGTAACCAGGTGCTGCATTGGCCGAAAAAAGGAAAGAAATTTCAACCGCCAGCACCGGTACGCTAGCGATAAGGAAAAACAAAAATTTCATAAAACTCTTGATCGATTCGAGAGGAGCCATCCGATATATCGCTGTGTTTCGGACACTTTGGCTTGTTTGGATATGGTTATAATTGCGGGTGGGACCTGGACACTTCTCATCTTCTACATGCGCTTCCGAAACGAATTACTGACTATACTAAACAAGAATTGGTTTCTAGACGGCTGGGGCCTGGGTCAAGTCCTAGCGGTCTCCTCCACTCTACCGATTGGAATCGACTTTGCTCGGTGTGTCTGTAAGTATTCTTGCTTACTCCATTTTATCCTCCGAAACAAGATGGTTCTTGAATCTGCTAACCCATTATCAAATCATAGGGAGAAATTGGAAGTCGAGGAAGGAACCATATTAACCGCAAACTTTTTCAAAGCGGCGAAGGAAAGATTGGGGCTGTGACTGTAGTCTACGTACCATCTTTCTGATGAAGTATCCGTTGCTCTTACTAGCTTTTTAGGCAGTGTCACTATTAATTTCTTATTGTAATTGTATGTCATCGCTGCGAAAGTCTGCGGCTAACAAATTCATTGCATGCAAAAATAATATCTGCCTTCCCTACCTTATTATAACTTGAGCTCCTAATCTGTGATGTTGAACGGATCCGTTATAGTGAATAGGTGTGAAGTTATTCCATGAGAATCATAATCTTGCGTTATGAAATCCTAAATTTCACCAGGCGGGAGGTCTGGAAAACTATAGCAGCGCAGAAAAAAGAGAATGCTAAAAGCTGCTGAAACAAAAGTATACTTAATAGACGTAGCAAGGTTGTGCTCGCACCCCAGCTCGCAGACAATATCGACAATCCTCTTTGACTGGTAATTTCAGAGAATACTCGATATGACGATCAATGCTAAAAGGTAAAATGGGGAATCATGAGGGTTTTACGTTAGTCGTAATACGAGATTTTATTCGGTGGTACTTAGTCAGTGTTTATTGTTCCTCAGAGAAGACTAGTGGAGAATAATTGTTGGCGAAGATCTACCGGAGATAGCTACTTGCTCGCTCACTTTTCGGTGTTGATTGATCTGCATCAATTAAGAGTTTGAGGAACAGGGTCAAAAAGCCACGCTAAGAGCAGTGTATGCTGCGATGCACACTAAATTTATTGCATGTTTTGGGCTGCAAATAAGAGAACACTACATTCGCCTAATTCTAGCTGGAATGCTTATGGGATACTACAACTTAAGCAGAGCAGAGCCTGTGGATCCGTGCTTTTTCACCGACACAGAGTTTGCTGACCTTGGATTTCCACTAGACGAGGGTGCTTGAAAATGACTGCGAGACTCTCTACGACTTTTTTGGTCTTTACGAACATAGATTTTCAAGAATCGGTATATAGAGCCTGGATACATCGGAAACCTCCTTATATCGGAAGTTAGCCTGGAACCGAGTGTTCCGATATAACCACGTTTGACTGTATATATAACGCAAAATAAACTGCATGCTCTTTAATTAAGTTACAAAAATTGTCGCCCAGTGACTACAAGTTAATTACTGCAACCTAAAATTTACATACGCAAGTTCACTGTTTTTGCTAGAAGCTTAATAACTCCTTATAACGATAGTATAGTGTCCTAGGCACCTTCCTAGTTCTGGGCATCAGTACCTTCCCAAAAGCCGCCTCCTGTGGCCTTATAGTTCCTGGGACTCGTGACCATGACAGTACGGTTTATTTTGCATGATATAAAAAACGATATTATACAATTGTATAACTTTGATTTGCTAAGTAGTAGACTGTTATTTTTTTTATTTAAAATAAAAACGACTCAATTTTATGTCCTGATGTGCCTTCACCAGGTTATACTGTCAGCCTTGCGTTCTGCCAAAGTGTGGTACATTGCACAGCCATCATGGCGCTGGTGGCTTACCCCTAAATCTCGGTTCGCATAAAAGCTGAATTTCATCACATCACACGTCGTAGTGTTGATATCAAGTCATACATCGGAAACATCGCGCAACTGAGAGAGATAAGACCAAGTAGTATGGCTACTCAACTCCCAGCCTCGCCTACACCTCCTGCAGAGATATATGTATGCCACTGGTCACCGGTCACCTCATGCCTGGTCTGTGAGTGTAACTCAGCTGCACCGATCGATTCTTTCGTAACCAGCTTTGGCCGGCCTTATGAAGTCGGCATGTTCCTTTGGTACGTAGAAGTGACAATGACAGTTCCGTTCTTGACTAAGGCGTATGCAGTCTTGTAAATTGCCCAGGCAGTTATGAGGCGAGCTGGAACAGCTTTGACAATTTCCCACCTTCTTTGCTCAACTATCTTCGGTCTACGGGTGCATTCTCTCCAGGATCGTCAACGGTACCGGAATGGGATGACATTCATAAATTATCATTTGTACACAATTATGTGCGCCTGGTAAAGGATCCCCTCCTCCGACAAAGCCAGCCAATGTATATCCTGGCTGATGCCGAGGTCCAATCCTGGCCATTTGCTGTTTGGTCGGGTGCTGTTTCTCGTTCTAGCTCTGCGGTCCTGGTTTTCGGCAAGTGGTTGACATCAGACGTTCTCCGTGTTCAACAACACTACTCCAGTCAACGTCGATGGCAACGGCTTGTCGCGTGTCCTGAGTGGATTTACCATGACCTAAATATCATTCTTTCAGACTGGGTAGGCATCTGGAATGCAGCAGCTTGGGAGCTGAAGGACAGAAGCATCGAAGTTAATGAGGAGAATTTCACAGGCAATGTACTTCAACGCATGCGGAGGTTGAACAGAGCAATGGCAACCAACATCCTGTTGCGGGAGTCACTGCTGATACAACAAAACTCACTCAAAGAAATCATATATCTCGCATCAGAGAGGTATCTCGAATTTCGTTGCCTTGAGCAAGATGCTGCTGAAGTCGGCTTTATCTCAAGGTGCAACCAAATGGACAAAGCTTTGAGTCATGATCTTCTAGTTGTGCAAGGAATACTCGAGCAATTGCAAAATTTGATGGCAATGATAGTTTCTGTCGAGCAGATCTCGATTGGCCAGTCCGTCGCTCGACTAACCTACATGGGATTCGTCTTCTTACCGGTATCACTCGTGGCTGTAAGTCATCCGCTTCGGCGCCTTAACAAAGCTAAAAGGTTCACAGGCCATTTTTAGTATCACGACTATTAGTCCTAAGTGGTACCCTCTAGGGGCAGTTTCTGCACTTCTAGTCACCATCGTGATTACATTAATCATACCACGGGTAATATCGGCGTGGCACAATAGACCGAAAGGTTTGAGAGGCTGTGAATCTCAGACTAAAAGTCCTGGGAGTGTGGAGGAGGAGGAAAGGGGTCGATCGCCAATTAGAGTGACAGCAGTGCCCCTCTTGATGAGAGGTGGAAGGGTGACTTCATCCAAAAGATCTGAAATGATCTACCATCGCCGTCAAGGCTCGGAGCCATCAAGTGTGCGTACGCGCGCTAGTGGCATGCGCGCCAATGAGATATCCGCGCCTATGGCTGCGGAAAATTCCTTGGGTTGGAATTAAGCTGGGCCTGGTCATGAAGGCATCATCCTATCCACAATTCCTGTCCATGATTCCTCCTGTATAATCAAAATTGGATCGAGTCAATTCCGTTTAGCCCTTGCCTACTAGCTGCTGTGCCCAGACCTTAGGACGCCTCGACTTAGCCGGTACCTATGCATCCCGCTGTTTGTCCATGTCACAATGAATAGGTCCGAGAAGTGCTGTCTGGGAACTAAATAGTTCGACTCATGTACTGGCGCATTTATGGGATTGCTGATATTAGATCCATCTACTTGCTAAAAGAGGTTACCAGAGTCGTGTGACTACATCAAAATAATCTATCCCGAATTCTAGCATGTTAAGCCTAGGAGATCAAAATTGACACTTCGTAAATTGAAGAGTGCTGTTCTCAGATTTGGGAATCATTGTTAAGGTAGATTCCAATAATAAAACACCACCTCAGTAAACATTTCTTATAGCTCAGCACGTACCGTACTCGCTGTTATTATAAACCACCTTAGTCTAGACTACAGTACTGGATATTGTACCCAATCGTGACAGAAATAAGTCAATGGATATAAATATCATTTATAAAGCGTAAAAGAAAAAAAAAGCTTAAACGTTAGTTAATAGTTTAACGTAGCTTTCGATCAACCTGGAAGTAACTTTTGTGCTAGACTTTTTGTATCTGGCCTTTTTTGATAGTATTAGCTTGTATTCTATTTTATTTATACACGCTAGAGCAAAAAGCTATTCCGGTAGGAAAACGCAATTCTATGCTCGACTCTAATTATGCCAGTCGCTTTTCACAATTGTTTCGATGCGTCTATCATCGGTCATGAGAAGTATAAGCTCTTGGATCCTTCAGAATAAACTCAATTAAGGCTCCCTGCCAGTTAAATGCGCCATACGCCCAGCCCACCACAACAACATTTACATAGACGAGTAGGTATAGCACAGAGGGCCGGCTTGGGTATCCATATAATCCTTAACAATAGGTTCATTATCGGAAAGCTCCATAACGGGCATATTATCGGTGATTGAGGCCGGAATTGTATCGTCGGTGTCTTGGAAGCCGGCATAGTCGGCCAGACGGGTAGCATTACGGCCCTGCCACTGTAGCCGGGGTTAGCAGTTGGACCCTTCGCTAGCAAAAATTAAACAGATGAGGCATACCTTAGCCCAGGCGCGGTCGATGTTGCTGTGGTGCAGGAAAAAGAGAGGCTCATTGGGCGAGGTGGCGGGGCCCATGTCGCCAAAGATGATGCTGTGGACTGCAGATGTGTTAGTATATTCTAGGTAAGGCAAATTAAAAAAAAGACGAACTCTGTGCGTGCGGCAATCCCTCGAGCATGCCAACCATGGCGGGAAAATTGTCGAAGGCGTAGATGGTGTTCATGACTCTGGAGTTGTACGCCCCTGCCTGCATGTCGCCAATAATGGAGTTGCCATCCGCATCGGTGCCCATACCGCCGTTAAACTCGCGCGTGAAGCAGTGCGGGCGGTTGCTGTTGTCATTTACGTAAGGCCACCCCATACCCAGCGTCAGGTTCGTATTGGCAAAGGGGCCATCGACCACGCAACGCTGGAAGCCCAGTTCGTCGCTGCTGGTGCGCTTGCCGTCGCCGCCGAAGCCGGTGACGGGGTCAAAGAGAGGGGAGTTGGGCGTGTTCTTGGCGTCGGCGTCGATGCTCCAGTCCCAGTACGGCTGGGTACCGTTGAAGCCACATTCGGTGCGCAGCAGATCCTCGTGCAGCTTGACATACCAGCGGTGCCACGGGAGGAAGTTGGCCACGAAGTGGATTTGCGAATTGAGTGTAAAGTGGGTGTAGACCAAGTCGTCCAGCCTCGTGGTGACGACGTCGACGTCGGGGTACTTCTCTTTGGGCAGCCCGCGCAGGCAAACGGCGGCACGGAGATACTCGGCCTTTTCGGCGTCGGTGAGCTCGCGCCACTCCTTCCGAACGGCCGGGTTGGTGCAGGCGCCATCAGCACGAGGTATGGCGCTCGCGGCGGCGAGGGAGATGATAAAAAGGATCGAGCCGAGAAGCATTGCGGTAAGAAGCGGAGAGGCTAATTATAGTACTTAATATTTTGCTAAGTGACGAACAGGTAACTCTATAGCGAAGGACAGCGCAAGCCAAAAGTTGAGTAAAAATGAGAGTGAAAAGGGTGTAAACGAGAGCTATTGTCGTCGCCATGTGGCCGACTCTATAAGCTGTAGCTCAGTGGACCGTGTTGCTCTGTGCATTAACGCGATCGTATTCAGAAAGCCTTCTCTACCCCTTTGCCCGCCCATCGGGTTCATTTTTTCTGTTTAAGTCGCAGAACAAGGCGACGGACAAAGTGCAAAGCTATGCGAACCAAAAATATGGAGGCCAAGAGGGACTCCCCGTTTTCACGACGTTAGCCTCGGAAGCGAGCTTCTTGTGGCTAATCTTAAGCTTTTCCCCCACAACTCATGGAAGTCCAGTGCCGGTGCATAAACCTGCGCCACAGCCTAGCTGAAAATCGTGTTTCAGCGCTGTGAATACGAGTATAATTTAATTAGCGGCCCGACCGCTAACCAATGGTAGATAATACGCATATGGGCGCCGAAGGGATGCGACTCAGGAATTCCCTGGTTGTTTCTCCACGGTAGAGATAACCCGGCAATATCGATTAGGCGCTAGCAGGGATTTGATGATTCTTCAAAATGAGAACCTTGTCTAGTGCAGTAGAAAGAACAAAAGCGAGCATCTGAGGACAGAATGTGGTCCGTTTAGAATTGTAGATCGTGAGGGCAAGTAACAGCTCAGCCTATTTTTAGAATTGAGGGGTCCACCTGGATTTAAGGGGAGCGATTTAGACCCTCTATTACACAATCAAACACTTTAGCTGAGATTTGGAGGGTTGTGGGTTCAAATGCGTCTCCATACTACTTTCGCTTAGAGAGGACCGATTCACGCCCCTTATTGTGTAATCAAACCATGGGCTTAACGTCAGCCCTATGCCATAGTTAGCCTCCAATACAAAAGTTCTCAAAGATAACCATCAGACCAGACAGCCCAGAACAACAGACAATTCTCAAATGCATCAGGCTAAATGCTCAAAGTGCACCAAGACTATAGAAGTTTAATGACATGCAAATTGTTCGTTGCTTCCAGCAATCAGAAGCTCTTGTCAAGTAATATTACCAAACAAAATCGGTGTAATGTTGAAGGGCTGCTAGGGCATGTCTACCACTGGGAGGAGGTAACGCCTCTGTTAAGTGCAATTGAGGAGGAGTGAAAACAATATTCTGTATAACCCACTGCTAGAAATCTAACCGATGTCCCTGTGAGGCGAAAATCCCGTAATTCATTTGATTATTGCGACTAAAACTCGAAAATTTTGATCTAAAATTACACATAATCGTATCTTGATGCCTGGATCCGGCTGTCAACTATTTGTATTTGCTAACCATACGACCCTTCCTAGAGAACTTATACAAGGGAGTTTAATTACACTTTGCTTATTATTGATGGTGTTCTCTTCTAACCCTTCTTGATTTACACCGTGGACTTTCTATGCCTAAATGATGTTCATAATTCTCTGCACTGCAGCAGTTTAAGCAACGATATAGCTAATATTCATGGAGAGTGATCTTCGAAAACAAAGGGTAAAATGCCTATAAATTTGATTGCGACCGCCAGAAACGCCTTCGGCTATATTTACCTTTGCTGTTACGTGTGGCTGAAAAAAATCCAATGCCTCAGGTATAGACGACTTTAACGAATTCAACACACTGAGTGTTCCCCCTCGGTGCGACAACATATTCTCGACACAAAAAAAGCGGCATGGCAGCCAATTTTACAGTCGTCAATGAAGTCTTTATATTACCGTAGCACCCAGAGTAGATCGGAAAACTTGGCGATTTCATTGAAAACTTGGCTCATTCGATTTGGAACTAAAGTTCTTATTGCATGTTAACGAATGCTTTTTGCATCCATCGTGCATGACAGCTTCCCTTCCAATTGATTGGCTGAAGTCTGCTTGGGAATTTAGACTCGCTCTTGGGATCTCCAGCAGCTAAATCTCGGATTTGGTTTTGATTTCACCATGCTCTGTGAAGTTTGCCAAAAGCTGTTCCGGGGAAGATTCCACCAGCCAGATTCCTTTGTAAATGGAAGAGAGCCTTACCAGACAAGGATACGTCTACGGCATCCCCACCAAGCAAGAATCACTGATCTTCGGCGAGCAGCTCTTGAAGAATGTATAATATGCTTGATTCTGTGGGAGAAGTGCTTCGAGGATTATTGGAGACGGCATGTGTGCCATGACAATGCCACGATTGAAGAAAAATCTCAAATGCTTATCGAAGACATATCTCTTGACAGCGATGAGGCGCATGACCCGGAGCCCTTCTTGGAGTTGAAGGAGGAGGTTGACAGCAAGCACGCCGACCCTTCGACTAAGACCCAGGATGGGAAACCCAAATCTTCTGGCCGCGTACCCAAGCCATTCGTTGTTTATCGTCATTCAACATTAGACTCTCATCAAACAATTACACCGGAAAGAGATCTAGTTTACAATAGCAGAGTAACAAGGATCGATCTTGAATTCTGGATCCAATTTTCAACAGTCAGATCTATTCGCACCCGCCGCTGGGGAAACTCGACAATGAATGACGCATACCAAGCATTCAAGCTAGACCGTATCACTAAAGGTATCTCATTTAACTCCGCTGCCCATATTTCTTTAATATCTAATGACATCCCTTCTAGATAAGGCCCAAGTTGCTAGCCTGAATATAAATTATAATAGAGAGTGGCCTAAACTTCTTGCTAAGCGCTGGCTGCAAGATTGCCTAAGTAGTCATAGTTTTTGCCGTCCGCATGGGCAGTCAGAAGGCAGCTCCAAGCAAGTGCCTACCCGGCTCCTTGAGGTATTTTTACAAGAGGACGACAATTGGGTCCGCCTGATACATACTCAAGAGAATCGTGCGGTACTTGATGCGCAATATGTGACATTGAGCCATTGCTGGGGTACTCTTAAAATACCAACTCTTACAAGAGACAGTTTCTATGACCTGGCATCTGGAGTGAGAGCCTCGAGCCTGCCGAAGACCTTTAGTGATGCAGTCGAGATGACTTTGCTACTCGGAGCTAATTATCTTTGGATAGACTCCTTATGCATCCTCCAAGACTCTGAAGAGGACTGGGTCCAGGAAGCAAGCATGATGGGTTCCGTGTACTCAAATGGGCTTTGCAACTTAGCCGCAAGCGCATCTGTCGATGCCAGTGGTGGGCTCTTTCATAGTAGTAGACCGACAGTTCGTCGAGACTGCTACGTCGAATCTTTCTCGGAAGACGGAATAAACAGCCTGTGGCATGTATATCCTCCCGAATTTCATGAATCTCAGCTATTCAACGGGCCTTTAATGCAAAGAGGCTGGGTCGTACAGGAGCGCCTCTTGTCGCGAAGAGTTTTGCATTTCGGGCAACAAATGTACTGGGAGTGTCACCAACATGCTGCCTGCGAAACACACCTCGATGGGTTTCCAGATCTCAAACAAAATTTTCACTTAAGTACTCTCAAACCAAACTACCAGCCCCTTGATGTTGCTGTTCCTCTTGGTTTCTTACCTACCTCGGCGGGCTTTCATACAGGAAGTTTAGCCAGGTTGAAGCTGTGGCACACGATTGTGCAAGATTACACATCATGCAACTTGACTATACAGAGCGACAAGTTAATCGCCATATCTGGTCTCGCAAAGGCTTTTATATCAAGTATGAAAACCGAGAGTTCGGATTATCTAGCTGGATTGTGGAAAATGAATCTTATTCCTGAACTGTGCTGGTATATGCAGCAGCGAAGGACACAATCGAAGGTATACAGAGCACCTTCCTGGTCATGGGCTAGCCTCGACGGAAAAACAAGTGTGATCAAAATCTCAGCAGAAGATTCTGGACTGCAAATCGCTGAAACGTTAGAGGCATCCGTCGAGCCTCTAGGTTCTGACCCTACAGGAGCACTCAAAGGTGGCTCAATCAGGTTACGGGGACCGTTAATGACGATAGAATTCAGATGGAAGAATGATTCACACAGACTAGATTACTATGGGGATTGGAAAATCAATGGGAGATGGACGGAGGAGAACTTGGTCTACAAAGATCACAGCGAAACCCATCACAACTTGCACTGCATGCCGTTGCTGTGGCCAAAGCGAAATCTGCGGCAGGAGAAAATGGCTTGCAGTCTAATCCTTCAACCGACAGGCGTACAAAAGGGCCAATTCCGAAGGGTTGGATTCATGTATTTTGCTTGCAGGCCCCATGCAATTGACTATCGGGCAGGTTGGGGTTCACCTCATAACGATGACTGGTTTGAATTTGAAGAACATGTGGGGAATGGAATATACAGAATCACAGTTGTGTAAGGTAATGATTGAAGTGGTAGCAGCCGTCTTTTGCAGCGCTGGCGTAAATAGGTTCTGTGTGGGGGGTTCACTGGGGGTCGGTCTGGCGCACACCATAGCCTGTTAGGCGAGGTTGTTGATGTATTTTCTAAAACGGCCTGAGTATAGCGCTGGGGTGGCCTAGAGCCGCAGATGTGACTGTGGAAGTGAGCTTGCTACGGTGACAATGTTTAAAAATATTAATAAAAAGAACTGTTAAAAAATGCTTGTACGATTTTTACTAAACGAAATTAATTATACTACTAAATATTTTTAATACTCATATACCCAGGATTTTTCCTTTTTGACCTTTTTTTCGCTGGGCCGTTTTAGTCTCTAGCCTGGGTTGAGGCGAGCATGCCTGAGCATGCCTGAGCAGAGCCTCACAAATTACCGAACAACCCCAATTCAACGATTCAACGGCTGGCAAAGTCAAACTCCTACCTATACGTGGTGCCGGTACAAACTTGTACTTACCTAGGTAGTATGCAGAGCCGATGGGAGTCAAACGCATTCAGCTGGAGCCGGTGGGGTTGCTGTGTGGTATTGAGGCGCTAGTCGCGCGACGCCGCGGCATTGCTGTATTCAGAACAGAGAACTTTCAGCAAAATAGGTAATCAAACCCATCCGACCATTCAATTCCTTGCCTCGCAAGCAGGTACGCTACTTACATCTATGACAATGGTAGCCCAAGGAGCAATGCTCACATCTGATGGGTAGGACACCTCTATGGTGGGGTTGCAGAGTTTTCATCGACCAACCAGGGCACGAAAGAGTGTGTGAGTCCTCGTCTTGATGGCAGCACTCAGTGAAGGGCGAACGTGGTTGGAAGGGCTTGTTATAGGAGAGACACAGGGCAGTCGTTAAAGAAGGAGGAAGCCAGGGTTTGGGGCATTGCAGGTGATGGGCGAGCCTGGATGAGGAGTATGGCGATAGAGGATACATGGTCAGGGGGAACAGTCGGATGGCACGGCGACAGTTGGCTCAAGAAGTCTATGCAGAGGCAGACCCGAGGATGAACGCGTGCGAGTACCCTACATGCCTATCACGAAACGCGACCGCACACCATACATGGCAGGAAGGCTAGAACTTTGGTGGTGGCTGGGGCATCGGTGCTGCCAACAGCAGGCTGGTGGGTTGAGTATATCAAGGAAAACAACCGCACCATTTGGTTAATAGGAGGGAAACACTGCTAGAGCCGTAGGCTTGTGTTTTGGTATAGAAACCCCTGCGGGATATAGTCGGACCTGGCGGAGAGGTGAAATCTGGCAGGATATTGCGAAGCGGCCATAAAACAGCTGTGGGGTGAGGCATGTTAGCAGCGGCGGTTAGGTGGTTTCCTGGCAGTATAGTGGTGGGTAGGCTGGAGAGATAGTTTTATGGGAGACTGTTTATATGACCCAAAGTGACGGAGGCGTGTGTCGGTCTACAAGAGCGTTATAGAGCCCAGTTTGGTGGATATACGCGGTAGGCTGAGTATCGGAATCGGCCTTCCGTGGCTTTCTCAAACTCACCAGGATCGGGGATAATACAACATACAATCTCGAGTTCAAACTGCCACATATGTCGGGTACTTAAACTACTGATCAATTCAGAAATATTGGACTCAAAGACATGCAATTTAAAGACAAGGCCCTATAGAGACTAGAGGAGGATGCGACATTGGTGGAGATGCGGGAGCAGCATCACTGCCTTTCCTTCACCCCTCCTAGGTTTAATCCAAGTAAGTTACTCCTCAAATTCAGCAGCAGTAGTGGCATCAGATCAAAAAATGCAACGGCATAGGTCAAGCACCGGTTGAAGCTTCACCATAAACCAAAGAGGCAGCGTCATTGAACCCTAAAGTTAAAGGCGAACCGCATTCCACTGCGCGGCCTGTTGTGTATGTTTGAACCATGTATATTTATGGGAAATCTATTTGTACCTCTGCAGCACTCCTTGGTATCCTTTACCTTGTCCAATCTCGCGGAATGAATTCCTTGAAAACGGAGGGTACCGGCGAACCTGCGCTGCTCTTATTCCCTTAGTTCCTTTGAATCCTCAGTGCACTTGGGTGTAAAATGAGCCCCGGGAAAGAAATGAGTAGATTCAGATTTATATAACCGACAGAGTAATTTATGAAGAATGCTTGGCAATAAGAGACATTAATATTAACACCGAAGGTAACTAATATATGGCTCTTCTGTATCTTAAAGCATCTATCTGCTGTGAAGATGGCTAAATCTTCTAGGCTCTTGGAGCATTTTCCTGATCCCTTTAGCTGGTCTCCCAAGATGTTTTTCAGAGTGTCCCCAATGACAACCCCTCGGAAACATAACCCAAAGTCCTTCCAAAATGGTGGTGTATACAAATATATCGAGCTGTTCTTTGTTAGAGTCTGCTGCCACCTGTACTGATTAATTGGCCATAGCCACATACCTCAAGTTTCTACTGGCAGGGCATTGCTGCCAAGCATCCATTTACGCTGGGAGACACCAGTAAGAATTGACGTAGTATCCGTTTTTGAGCTTCAGCCATGCACTGTAAAGTGTTTGTTAGACGAAAACTATCGAGACTGGGTCGACACATCAGGAACACATACGGAATATCATCTAACGGCGTCTTTACCACGTCGACAACTTTGCCGTTGGGGTACTGACCAACCGCCGTACAGCTTGTGCTGGGGCATGTGCGATATTTCACAGCAGAAGCGACTACTTGGCAATGCGTAAAATATTCCCTTCGTGCCTCAATGGTGTCTGGCTGTGGGGCCGCAGCTGGCAGCGCCAATGCTGCGGCCGGGAGGATCGTCGCGAGGAGAATAGAAAATCGCATTTTCACAGCACCTGGGATATTGGATCTTGCGCGAGGGAGGTATCGACGATAGTGAAGCGTGACAATCTATCGAAGGCCAGATGTCGCTTTTATAGTGATAGAATGTATAACCTGGGCCACTCTGACGACGGGAAACGGGTAGATAATCACTGCGACATTACCATGATGGGGATTTATTAGGTGTATCCACCAGCGAGAAATGGGTAATCATTTACACCGAGTGTAATTTTCTACAGTAAAAGCGCAACAAGTGCGAACACCCCCTTGTTAAAATAATCTAGCTGGACCAATAGAAACTGTGGAGAATCATGCAAACCAATAACATTGCTAATTGTGGGCAGGGGGCATTTAAACCATTTACTTTATTTTAAGCATGCGTCTCTACCTAAGACTGATTTAAATAAGAAGATCTATTCTGGTCAAATTGCCAAACGGGCGAGGAGACAACACGAACAGGAGGTACTGATATACTGATATTAGTCAGCCGTGTCAGTGGTACAGGAAAGTGCGGTGAAATGGTTACGAAAGGTTGCAACAAATTAGACATTCAAGACATGCCTGTGTCGGTATCTCTCGAATCTGTCAGAACTTCGAACAAAGGCTGTAGGAAATCATGGCTAGTTGTTACTTCTAAGGATGTAGATTTTGAATGATTCTGCAGCCGTGAATTCCTGCGAATGGCCAATGCCAAACGCTAAAGATATGTGGCCACCAACATTACTATGAAGGTACAGCAGTCAATAGTTGTCACTCGACTAACAAGACTGCCTTCCAGTTTTTTCACTTAAGACGACTTATTTTAAATAATAATACATTTTGAGCCAAGCGAATTTATTAGGACTGGCCTTTCGCTTAAAAAGTCCAAACCAAGTCAAGATCAAAGAGCGGGACCTTTCCAGGGGAAGGCCCGTGCTAGTTGAGTGACAAATATTAACCGTTGTACCATATGACTTCCTTACTTGCTCTATGCTTCCCAGCAATGCAGCACCCTCCAGTCTTGCTGGTTTATTTGCATGATCGACTTTTGATGTAACGTGCGCCAGAAATGCTCTCTACTTCACCAGCAACATCCGAGTCCCTATCCATACCGCTGATACGAGCGCCTCGCCTGCGCCGTGCTATAGAGGCCCTGATTGCGAGCTGACTACTACCACTGGTAAGTACCAAGACACAAAGTGCGTATAACCAATCATTACTTAATAAGCGACGAGGCGGGGCGAGGCGAACTTCGTTGGCATACCAACAGGCGTGGCTGAAGGAAGGCTGTCATCGGCAGCTACGAGAACAGACTGTGTTAGTAGGGAGGGGGGACATGTTCCGTAGCTATGACATCGATGCTCTCACCCCAGAGCTTGGCTCCCAAGAGGAGATATTTCCCACGTGCCCGTTAGCATTTGTATCTGAATACGTACTGTAGCGTCCAGCTACCTGGTCCATGCTCACCCTAGGAGTTCTATACTTAGCGACCGTGACAAATGAGTGGTACGAGGGGGGAGCGGTACGGCACCCTAGCGTCTGATTAACGTCAAGGGGCAGAGGAGTTTACATACCTGTGAAAACCTTCTCGGTGGCTGTAATCGCGCTAGCCGACTTGGTTCATCAGCTGCACCGAGTGGTCGCTCCGCCTCTAGTGAGCCGCCGTGATAGTTGCCGTAACATGCTTAACGCCGCTCAGCTTTGCGCCGCCCGTAGCCGTTGGCGTAATTATATATGCCGCTGGTACTCCCTGATCGCCCTCCGGAATAGGCCGTTCGATGATCAGACTCATTGAGTCTCGTGATGCCTGCTGCCATAGGCGTTGGTGCGCCTTTCCAGCCTCTACTATGGCACGAGCGTTGATCTTGCCATATCCAAACTGATCACTGAACTTCTTTCACATGCCAGTTTCCTGCCACTCTCCTGCCTTTAGTTCTACAGGGACGGTGCTTAGGATATTCAAGTGTTGTTTGTCGTGCCACGAAAGGTTATGCCGTACCAGAGAACAAGGGGCATACATCCCAGCAGCGAGAGGAGCCGCAGCTGAGGTCCGTTTGTGTGCCAAAGTTCACATGTTCGTACCACCATCGGTTATCCGCTAGTCACCGTTAGCCGCCAAGGGGTCAACAGTTTGCCCAGGCAAAGGAGGAACGGTGATTCAATGTTACGCCTGGAAATGTTAAATTTGTTGGGTGATGCTTTCATTCTGGCATTAAGCAACGGGGGCTTTACCGGTAATGTTCATGAGCAGTGCTGATTCACTCCAGGCTCTACTGTGAGCAACTGCGCCTTATTTCAGCAATGGATATGCGAGGCGTTCTAATGATTGTCCAAAACAGGTTGTAGATAGAGAGTATAATGATAATACTAGCTTAGGACATGAGCTTAAATGTTTCCTTCGCTTATTACTTGGGCGACAAGGGAACCTGGATCCCTGGCTGAGAATTAAAGGGCCGAATTTTGATCCTGTTACTACTTTGTCATTTTATTACGTGCTTGTCAATGTTTATTAGATTTTGAGACCTATTCGCGGACTTACTTTCTACAAATTAAATTAACTTCTTGTACTAGTAAAAATGTTCCAAGTTAGGGTGTTGATTGCGGCAAAAAGATTTAGTGTTGGTGCTAAAATCAGCCACTTGCCTTTGAGGCGTAGAGTATACTCGCAAATCTTTCCACCGATACACATGACTATTTAAACACTTGAGGCTGGCTTTTTATCGATATAATGGCTTGATATTTGCATAACTAGATGTTTAGATTAAAATCCCACTTCATAGTATGGTACATGCCATAGCAAAATTCTGGCTAACCTTGCATTGTCAGTGCACCACACGTTATCGGCATGCTAAATTTAACCTAAGGTGGCTTATTGGTTTCGTACCCAGCGCTGTCTGTCATAGATCAGGGCACACCTCGCCTTTCTGATTATTTCTAAGCACTCTACTCCGGATGAATCTTTGATGCTCTTGCCTATTGCGTCCCTCGTGCTATATCCTGGGTTATACTACTTATACGGCTAATCTCGGCCAATGGGACTAGAAACTTGAGAGAAAGACGACCGTAAAGACCTGTCAATATCACTAGATAAGCCTGCCACTTCTCGATATACCGCCCGTGACATGCGGAGGAGAAAATGATAAAAATCCCAGCCATTGCTAGACAAACAACAGACCTATGAGTCGCGTTAGCCCTCAACCTTCATAGTAAATTTTCAGATTGAAGAAATCTCACGTATAGAGATTTGCGTCAAGCAAGTTCTCTTCCGACCAGACAATCGAGCCACAGAAGTCCACAACCCCTTGTAAGAGACTGGGGCACCACTCGGGCTCGCTCTGGGTAGCAGGCATCGCATCCCACCATTTACTGTATAGCACGAGAGACATTTCGTAATAGTAAGACAAGATCCTGGTACGGTCAATCGACCTAGTCTGCGTTTCAGCACAGCGGAGGAGCGCAGCATCTTTCCATGCAACGAGTTCCTGGTAAAGACACGTAATATTTCTGCCTACTCCGACAGACATTATACCTGGCGGTATAGTCTCATATAATATATGGACCATGCGAGAACATAGCTCTCCATACTGGTACAGCGAGCAGATAGCTGCCGGTGTTTCAACATTGCCCTCGGGCAGTGTTCGGATGGCGGAGGCTCCATATGGGGTATGATCAATGAAGTCGCTGTAGAGCATCTAAGACCCGTTAGATCTCAAGTCTTGAGGTGACCTTCATGGTGCTGCATAAAAAAGGAGCAGAGAACAGGGAGCTTACGCATGCCCGCCCGGTCCGTATCATGAGCCGTTTATCAAGCGCGTATAAGTACCAGAAGGCCTGTTGGACCAAGCAGCGTTCGTGATCCGAGATTGGTAGTGTCTCAATGGCCTGCTTGCGATTGAGACGTAGGTCAAGTGCAAGCCTCACGCTCTCCCAAAGCAGTTCAGACGTGGCCGGCAAGCCGTAAGTGTCGGCATAATACAACTGCGAAGTGTTAGATATAAGCATATCAGGCCGACCTACTGGTGCCACGAGTTGGCGAGCTTACGAGTGCAACTACGCTCTTTCGACATGGCCGTTAGCAAAGGTTACCGTAAGTCCGGTGGTAGTAACAACCCACCTGGAAGTCTAGGACGGAGGCCCTCCCGCACCGGTGTGATCTAGCCTCTGCAAGAGCAAATCTGAAGCAGTATGTGGCCCATTCCGCATCTGCCTCGGAAAATTGGGCGATGCTCTGCGCTCTCGCGCCGATGGCCAGAACTGTATAGGCAAGTTTGGTCAGTGATGAAGTCTGGGAACCCCCGAGAACGACCTCCTCAACCGCACGCTGCGCAGTTGAGGGATCGATAAACAGCGCAATCCTGTTTAAGCATTAGCAGGCCTCCAATATTGAGTGTACATGTCTCTACTCACCCAGTGGGATCAGAGAGGCAGGCTATCGAGGACGGACACGTTAGCTAGCGATCTTGTATGGGATAGAATACAGGAAACCATCCACGCGGATTCTTTCGTACCTTGGACATAGCGGCGCTGGTCACTCGCCTCTATCTTCTGCGTCGACACTGCTGCAGCATCTTCTCGACATTGAGGTTCGATCAGACCACGCACGTAGTATTTAATACGGTTAATGTCCTCAGCGAGCCCTCCAAAGCGAGCAGTAACCTCTCTTGGTAGCGAGACGACGCTCACACAAATGCCGAGAAAGTCGACTGTAGTGGCCGAGCCCGAGACCAAGGCTTGACCGTAATCGCGAACCATGGCTTTATATCGCATTCCGTTTAGGTACTCATGGCTCTCCTGTATTTTCAAAAGGCCATTAGTCAGCTTGGGTGCTTGAAAGGCAGTTTAGTTGCGCTGTACATACCAGGGACGATGCCACCATAGACCCTTCAAGCTCCATTGCAGGAGTTGTCGGGATAGGGCCGAACCCTTCGTCCAGCAGATGGGCCATACCCACATCGCCTTCCAGAAGCCTTTCCATATATACCCAACCCGCGTTCGGCGCGTCTAGCGTTGACACTTCAGGACTGACCATCTTGTCGCAACGCGCCTCGATTTCCGACGCCCTATCTGGTGACGTCTCGGGGTGGTTGGAGAACAGGGATGGTGCTTCGACCACACCGCCGTCTGGCGTTAGGTGCGGTGAGAGGAGGTGATAGGTCTCCCGATCTGGCGAAAGAGGCAGCTGAGGGATATGGATCTGACGACTGGAGTTGGGTGTCCGATGCAGACTACCTGTGTGGAGTTGGGTGAGATAGATGCAGGTTGCGCTATAGGCCTTGAGAGTGATTAATCAATGCTGCTATATTCTCTAGTATTGTGGTTCTGCAGTACCTACCACACAACTGCGACAAGCAGGGATTGCTCCATCACCTACAGAGCGTTCGCCGTCAGCTAATCCAACTCAAAGGTGTGTTTTTGTGTCCCCTCGGGACAGGTATAGGCAGGTCGAGACCTTGGGAGAGGGGGGATGGGAGAAGACTTGCATCGAATCTTCTTCGACCTGCAGCTGGTGCACGCTCCGCGTCGCCGGATCTTCTTCTTTTGCCGCACAGGCGCGGGAGAGGTCGAGATCGAGGTCATTGCTTCAGCAAGATATAGATTGAAATAAATTCACGCAGATCAAGACAAGATTTCTGTTGTAAAGATATCCTCCTCAGGGTCACAGCCTAGATTATATTCCCTCCCGTTACTTGATCTAGTTTCAGCCTCATAATCTTTATCGTTGCATGATGATCGTTGACCTTCTTTCTACCATTCCCTCACGGTACGACTATTGTTTTATGAAAAGTTCCAGACAAGAAATTTTACGTTTGTGGCAGACGGACCAACATATCGGTGTAGAATCGAGATCCTCTCTTCAATGGCATTGACCCTGTCGCCCACAAAGACTATCTAGTGGGTTTTATGGCGTCAGATCCTGGAAGGCGATCCCTTGGGTGGCTTGGAGGAACTTGACACTTCCGTATGAACGGTTACTGCAGGGAATGACCCTTGCTAGTGCTAGAACAATCGTTAAAACGCTCTCGAGACGCTATGCCTTAGTATAAAACATAAATGACGAAAGCCGGAGTCCTTTTGCACGGCACAGACTTAAACGAATCACAATTGGTCGTCTGTGCTTGTAGGTTGCTAGAGGCAAGTGCTGTATGTTTATTGGTACTTCCAGGATTTATTCATCTGTGACGAAGACTTCTCATCCACTAGTTCTCCCAATAAGCTTTACAAGGGAAGGGGAAGGCGGGAGCAAGCGAACTGTTACAGTGAGCCTTGGCGCCATCGTCAGTTCGATAGGGCTAGCCAGTCACTTAGTTTATAAACAGTATCCGAGAATGCGACTGGCTACAAAAATCGATGCTCCAAATCAGGTGAACTGACACTAGAGCCAGGGGATCACTGTATGACCAAGGCGGTCAATTGCATTGACCGAGGCTGGTTGGCTGAAGCTACGAGGACAACTGTGTCACGTATCACTGTGAGTTGTAATATCCCAGCAACGAAGCATAACGAACACGACTTGGGTCGAGGCCAAAGCTCCTATCCAAAGAATGGCTGTTTCACTTATATAGAACCCTTCGTGGTCGCTAGATTCTGAAGTCTTTTAAGACTCTCGAGTCCGTTATGGTTTTGGATCCCATCACGTGATCTTATCCAGTTCTGGTAATCCTTTGACAGTCTAAATTATTATTTCATACAACAAGGGTACGGCTGTTTCTGACTTTCCTGGATTAAGAATAGTCCTGGGAAACAACGTCTCCTACAATACCATTGCGCCAAGCCTCCTGTAGAAA
Organism: Chalara sp. BL73; assembly: GCA_918026815.1. Taxonomy (NCBI): domain Eukaryota; kingdom Fungi; phylum Ascomycota; class Leotiomycetes; order Helotiales; genus Chalara; species Chalara sp. BL73. The sequence continues at coordinate 370,521 of CAKJVC010000013.1, read as the reverse complement.
CGCCTCGCGTTCTTTACTGGAAAGGGAGCTCATGCCAGACTTATGCCTGGGGCAAGGGAAAGTCGTTGCGTTTATTGCGCCATATTACCAGCCACGTATGATGATTATAGTCATCTGATTTGTTTTTCACGTGATTCATGCGTTACTCGGCGAAACCAGGGGCCGCGGATAGTGTATTCACGCCGAAATAGCTTAAGAAAGTAGAGGGGATCATCTTCTAGTAACTTGAAGGTTGGGTAATTGCCCTATTCCTATTTATAAACTCTCTCAACCTATGCCTCGAACACAGCTACCTTATCTCTGTACACTTATGGATTGCTATTGGTCAAGATAGGCGAATTCCATGCCGGAAAACCCCTTGAAACCAGGCGTGAAATTTTACCGCCCAAGGCCAGCGCTTACATTGCGGAGCGATTTTAAAACCAAGGGTAGCGCTTACATTGGGGGTGATTTTAAGACAACGTTCAACTTTAAGTAAACCATCGCGTCCTTGATTGAGCTGTTATCGTACATCCATACATTCCGTGTCACAATGGAGGCAGAAGCGACGGAGCTTTGCAGTTTTTGTGCTGGGTTAATCCCCCCAGAGGAAGAATCTTCACCAAGCAGAGCCCATCATTCAAACATAGGGCTTCTTAAACAATCTAGTCAAAGCTGTTTGATTTGTCGAGTTTTGCTAAGAGATTGGTCTCTAGAAAAAGCTCGACTAATATTTCCTGATATTGATGAAGAAACCTACGAATCTATAGTCTTAAAGGTAAAACTGAAAGATATTCAAAGAGCAGGCTCTGGACTTTCCTGGGCAATATTAGAGACCAATATCCATATTCGGGGGTTTATTTATCATTATTCATTTTCTATTACTACTTGCGACACCAAATGTATGTTAGCACCCCTCTGATTACATGGTATTTGCTAAAATTATCTCTTCACAGCGATTAGCGCAGGCGAGCCGATTTGGAGAGTTGCAAACACATCGACTCTGGACAAAATCACTACTTTGAGGTCGTGGCTCTATAATTGCGAGTTGAATCATCAGAAGTGTAAGCCTCTTGTACGTTATATGCCAAAGAGGTTGATCGATGTTGGCTCGGTTAGTGGACGTCCTCCCAGACTTGTCATGTCCGAAGACTTGTACAATCAAGATACCAGATACGCTACCTTGAGCTATTGTTGGGGAAGCGCAAATTTCAGGACCACCAAAGAGAACGAGAATTCGCACAAACAAGAATTACCTTTTCAACTCATTCCCAGGACTCTGCAGGATGCATTGTTTTTGACCCGCAGCTTGCACATCCAATTCTTATGGATTGATGCCCTGTGTATCGTACAGGACGATCATGTCGAATGGAAAATCGAAGCTTCTAGAATGCAGGATATCTATTCAGGTAGCTCAATTACAATTGCCGCTACAGATGCAGCCGACAGTTCCACCGGCTTCCTTTCCCCTAGTCCTGACGAGTTAGATAAAGCCAGCGTCTTTTTAACTACTACGAGCACTGAGCGTGACTCAGGAGCCATTATACGTGTCCAACCAGACGACATCAGAACATCTGCCGAAAATTCAGTGCTGAATACTAGAGGCTGGGTCCTCCAAGAGCTGGTCCTTTCACATCGCACCGTGCACTGTATGCGCTCAGGACTCTACTGGGAATGTAGATCTGAATGTCGGACTGAGACAGGTCTTGTATTCGATCGATCGGCGAAGCACCAAAGTTCAGTCCCTGTGTTACCTCACAATATTCAAGTCGGGGCGACCAGAACATGGTGGAAATGGGCCGAAAGTTACTCGCGACGTCACTTCACCTTTCCGAAAGACAGACTTCCTGCCATGTCTGGAATCGTTCAATATTATCAAATGGCTACAAAAGATGTTCCAATTCTTGGTCTGTGGGAAAATTCTTTTCACCAGGACTTGCTATGGATGAGAGTCACGAAACTGACTGAAGAGATTGATCTGAATCCAAACCATCTGTCTAATATTCCATCTTGGACCTGGTTATCTTGTCCCTACGAAATTTCTTACGGCTTCTGGGAATCTTTTAGCAAGGAAGACGAGCCTTGCCGGGATATTCACGATCATGCCAGCCTGGTCGAATGGGAAGTGGCCTGGACCTCAGAGCCTCTAGTATCCGAAGTCAAGTCCTCTCGACTTGTGCTAGAGGGGCCAATCCAAGAAATCATACTGAGCGTCTCACCCAAGGGAAAAGACTTCAACCCTACATACTTGGATGTTGATAACGAGGAGCTAGATTTCGGGAAAGGTCCCTTTCCATGGAGGTGTTCAGGTCAGTTCGACAATGGACCCCGAATGTCTCCTACTCAGTATTCGTGTCTCCTTTTGCGGTCAACGGTGTATAGCGAACCAACCGAGCATAGCGACAAGGCATACATAAGGGAGACATTTCTTATTTTGGAGCCTTGCTCGGGTACAAACATATACCGGCGGGTAGGAATAGGAAACTTCATAGGGGAGAGTCGAAGCTTTGATCTGACAGTCCGACGGACTTTCTGCCTCGTTTGACTTTTTTTTATTGACTTGTATATTATAACTGTGCATTTCTACGGGTGTAATCTAGCTTACGGTCTCGAGACACGGCTTAAATTGTAGCTTTAGATGATTAAAATTGGAAGGTACCTCAAACAATACACCCTCTAAAGTCTTCACTCGAGATACAGCTATTTAAGGGAAGCCCAGACAATGCTCCCTCTGATTCAGGTTCTGAATAACCTTAGGAAGAGTCAATCTCTAGCTCTTATAGATCACAATTACATATGCTAACCATAAAGGGATTGGGTATGAGAACAGGCCTTGCCTTTAAACTCAAACTGACGGAAGACAGGAAAAATAAGTACTGCACCTGGGGGACAGCCTGAAAAGTCTAGTCCTGTATATTCAGTACACCTAATTAGCAAGAGAGAAGGCAAAAGAGAAGGATTTTGACCCTGAGACCAAGTAATATCATGAATAGAACCCATTGACCCATTCACCAGCCCGTTCTCCGTCCAGAGATTGGTAGTAAGCATCATCTGGGCTCCATTACAGAAGTGAGCCTCCGCAAATAAGTTGTCTGCCTCTTTTTCCGTCGCCTTGATCGCATTCCAGCCCGTATGTCGAGAGCCAGGATCTATCTGGCTTTATACAGCGATGTTTTAAAAGGATGTGCGGGAAAGAAAGGGGATGTAGAAAAGACGACCACTGGATATTCGCTGTCTTAATGCAGATTAGAGATTACATTTTTGGTTTGGTTTGCTATCGAAGCCAAATTGGGCACAAAACTGAGCCCTCAACTTCGATGATTCAAGAGCGAAAACAGGAAATGATACTGAACTTGCGAGAGAATAAAGTTAGAGAAACAATGCAGGGAGGCATATTAAGCTAGTTTGGCTACTGTATATTGAGATTTCCCCTGTCGTGTCGTACCTCCCGCAAACCGTAAACGCTTTACTGGCAGCAGATGGGCTGAATGGAAGAAATTACTTTCTGTTGGATGATTAATTTTGTTGGAAAGCGCTCTTCCCCGTGAATACCGTAGTAGGTCGGTTCCCATGGACCAATGCTTGTCGGACAACCTCGATGAGAGTGGTGTCGAAACCTGTTGCATATCAATTCCCAGCAGTGCTCATAGCCTGTTTTTAAGGAGGAATTCTAACCTGGAGGATCTAACGCCGACATCCCAATGGGAAGCTTCATAGGGAATTTCGGCAACTATATAGGATCAACGACTTAAGGTTGCCGATAGTATTTACCAAGAATCTACTTGGCACAGTGATCTCCAAGGCTCCTAAAGTTCGAGAAAGGTTCAATGGCAGATCTCCATTGCGTTGGACTGGTGGCCTGACGGTTGCTTTAGCTCGATGCCTCCTTTTGGGCTAAAGATAAATAAACTTACCTGGCTGGGTTTTATGGTAGATGGGTTGGCCCTGATCTATTGGAATAATTATGATCGCATTGTGTGTCGAGACCTGAAATATCTCCTGAAGTAGCCACTCTTTGTACAGATCAAGTTTTTCGATCTCGTTTTGACCTTCTTCAGTTATTTCCTTACTGAGGGAACTGGTTCGCGTTTGAATTGCATGATACAGCAAGACAACATGGATTCAACTTACAATCTTCACTTGTTCCATGATGTAACAAACGGCTCCCTGTTGAATTCTGCTCTATATTCCCAGAAAAGTTCTTCCGGGTTGTGATAACTGTTGTAGTAAACAGGTTTACAGCCAGCCTAATTAAATTAGCAGATTCAAGGATAAGTGGTGAATATGGGTACAAACTTCAGATATGAGTGAAGAGGTTCGGTCTTCCTAGGGCTCGACGCGAGCCGTGAGTCCGAAATTTATATCTCTTCGCACTTTAGGCCGAGTGATGCTTCAAGGTCGCACACGAACGAATCTACGACCGCCGTTTGAGTGATGTTCTCAGTGGGCAAGAAGTCCTTTGGATAAAGAATTGCGTGGACATGTGGTGATATACAAACGGATGTCGAGGATGGCTTCGAGCTAGATTCCAACACCGAAAACGCTTGCGCCAGCTTTTGAATGTCTCGTAAATAAATGAAGAGTATCTCGGAGGCTTGGTGTTTTCTCGTCAGTCACTAGATTGAAAGTGAAACAGAGATTACTAACGGAAAACTTGGAAATAAGCCCTCAGAAGAGATAACTCCATGTGTAGGTCGAAGTCCAAAGTAGCCATGTACATTTGCTGGTCCGCTCGCTGCCATTCGCTACGAGAGATCGGAATAGAACTTCTTTACATGGTATACAAAACCCACTGTCAGCACTAATTGTGGGATCAAGCCATGGATACGAGCTGATAGCAGCTGAGCTTCCGATACTACTCCCGGACAGAGCCTGATAACCATCGGCTCTATGGTTAAACGGCGCAGTGTATTCGATGGCCTCGATGGGATCTTCCTTGGAGATGAGCGAGCGGAGTCTGGTTTTGTCAACTATTGTTCCTCCTGAATCGCACAAAACCCTCAAGGCTTCCATGCAATAATTTCTACTTTTGTTGGAATCTGCAGACGGCATAGAAGTACAGGGACTTCAAGGCCATGTCGAATGGACGATACATTGTCGTCCCAAGGCTTGTATTTTCTGCATCCGTTAGAGAGCCATCCGCGGCTTTGGGATTGAAGCTACCTGTCACTTTTGCCACAAGGCAGCTGGAAAGATACAATGAAGGCGTTGTAGTCATGATAGAACACCCATGGCTCCCACAGCGCATCACCGACCGCAACGAACGGCCCGCATGGTGTGCTTTCAACAGAAGGCATCACTCAAGCCACGGAATCGATAGCCTTCGTTCCCAGAGCACGGAGATATAGCAAAGCACTGTCCTCCATATTTAATTCAGCAGTACCCTGGTAGCAAGGTAATCGTCTCGAAGAAAGCATGCTGTAGCGGATCATCGGCGCTGAAGCAGCCGTCGCAGAATTCTCGCACGTGCTTCTCTGACATAGTGGCATTCTCAGCGATGGGAGTGACAGGCAATGAACCCTTTGTGAGCTTCCACGACCAGCGCTGTGCAGTATGTGCTCTGCACTTTTCTCTAATCCCAATGAGCATCAGAATCCTCATCATTTTCCCACTCCTATTCTTCGCGGCGTCTCCAGTTGACGATAACTGTTTTGTGGTTGCAAAATCGCTTGGCATCGATGCTCTTCTGGGCATCTCAGTAATCGGCATGGACCTGGAGATTCCTTCCTGTAACACACCAAGCAAAATAAAACTTCGCAGACAAGACAGAATATAACTAGGGTTAAATGTTCAAAGAGAAGGCAAACACCGAAGTTCTCTTCTTTCCATTATCCTTCTTAGATGCCGCTCTGCATGCCATGATTCGTACACAAAGATCAGACTGGGCTTCCATTGTTGCATGAGCCAGAATGTGCATATCCGCTGCAAGAGACAATAATAAAGATAATCGTCCTAGCCCTGACTTGAGTGTAACTCACTAGACAACTTGTCCACCGGCTAGACAGCATCCAGAGATGCTGGATCTGCCTAAGGATGTCTGTAAAGATATGGGACTCTGTGAACTTTTGTCCTGACCACTCTCTTTATCACTATCCGCCCATTCTTATAAGTTCTTTAAGTATATAATAAAATTTTCTTGGCCACAGTCCGATTTTGAACGGCAATTTCAGTTCACAACAGAAATTCTGCTTCCGCCATTGAAATACTCAACTTGCGTAAGTTTCTGTATCATACTCGAAATACTATTCATAAACTAATTCTCCGCAGTTGCTTAGAATACAGTCACAATGGGTTCTAGGGAAAATACCGGTTCCTCTCACTAAAGCAGCGATTCTTCAACATGTAGCAGGAGCTCTCACAGCTCCGGAGAACTGTCTGGAGGCAGTTACGGAAGTGGGGCTGATCAGCGCCAATTGCACCCTGACCCAACCTGTGAAATTTGTGGAGGAAGTGGATGGGAGCCCTGCGTCAAATATGAGTATGTCAAACAAAGTGCGGCCGATGTGATGGGGATCCAAACTATAAGGATATAGAGGACCACTCATGTCAGGCATGTACTGGCCGTGGCTGCGCTGCTTGGAATTGGTGGGGTTCATTGCAAAACCCAATTGCATGCAAGCACTGCCAGGGGGAGCTTACCATAGCCGTACGTACGGGGTTTATGAGGTATAGGGATTGCTATTGCAAGAGTTAAGCCTGCTCTTTGCAAAGGAGGTGTAATATATTCGCAGGATTGCTTGCTTGAGGGGTATCTTTGAAATTGTTGGCAGCTTTTGTTCTAGTAATAGAACTGGGATTTGTGGATAAAATTGGCTAGGAACTCCAGGATAGCTAGACGGCTTTTGGCTGGAATCCGCATTCTTCAACAAAGATTCTTCGGAGGATACCTTCAGCAGGCCAATCGTGGAATTATATTTGCTTCTATTAGGCAAGTGATTGGATTATTTTGGCTCTATGCTTTAACACCCACAGATCCTCCTTGCTAGTACCGGCTCACGTATTCGCCGATTTTTTCTTTTTGGATAAGAAGTAGTTCTCTCTAAGCTATTGTTGATCCTTGTGAAGCGTAAAGTACTACAGGGATCTGCCGGGTAATGCACTCCTTTCTGCTTAATGGTGATTGTAGATGAATACCTTTCGATATATGTAGTTCATCAGCTACATAAACGGCACTCACAGTCCCACATTTCTGTACAGTCTCTTGATTTCTTTTCTTTGCCCTGCTCAAGCCCGAGCTCCTTTTGAAATGGAACCCTCCTGATTGTTCCAAGAGCTAATTCCTCCCGAAATTCCTGCCATTCCGCTTCAAGGACCTTGAGTTTTGACCAGAACCTCGGTTCAATATTCCGTTCGAGCCATAATGCATGCTCGGGACTTTCGTTTAGGAAATTAAAATCCATGTCTGATAGCCCCATATCCCAGAAAAGTTGCTTCCGGATGCGTTCGCGCTTCTCAGTTGCATTCATCTGGCGATGCTCTGTTTTTGGCGCAGACTTAACGGGTGTAAACGGGAATTCTTTTAACTTCCTTCGTATCTGGGAAGGTAGAACATCGTGGATAGGTACACTTTGTGGCTAGATGTTAACCAAATGAAAAATGACATATGATTCGAGCTTCTTACAGTGACTCTCCCGTCCACCGATACCATAGTATAGGTACATCATCGTCGTTACCGTTGGGGGATTGACCGTGATCGACGAGGAAATAGCAGAGTCGTTTCTCATAACCAAACTCAGCATTGTATGCTCCGAAGCGATCATGATCCCATTCGTAATCATGGTTCCAATGGTATTGGCTAATAAGATTTTGCATAAATCTTGTCTTAGCGGAATATCCTTCACCTCGCACAAGATGGGTCGCCGTTGAAACTAGGACACGGACAGGCTTGGCTGGGTTTTCTCGCCAGTATGCCGTTGCGCTCTCTGGCTGATTGTTTTCGCGGTCGGCGTTGTCTCTATTCTTCATGGTTATAATGAAAGTGGTAAGGTAGTAGATGCTGAGGTTGGATGAGGAATGTGGATAGAGAGAGGAAAGTTGAATTAGAGGTGACAATGAGCCTTTATTTTCAGGCAACAAAGCGGCGTGTCATAACATGTTGCGAAGCGATGACTGGACTCCTTTATTCGAAGGCCAATTAGAAATCTTGGCTGCGCTTGCAATACATTGATTGACAAGAACGACGCTAGAAAGGTTTCTTCTCGGTCTGCCTACCAACCACCCAAAAAGAGGGGATCGCAAACTTCGACCAATGGAAATATACCAAAAAACTCTGTAAATACTTAGGAGCGAACCTCGTACCCTTTGTTCAGTGTATCTTTTTTTTAAAGCAACACTGAAGCACTCTGAACGCTAATTAACAAAAGTCCATCATATATTTTCCTGCAAGGTACTAGAGACTTAATGATTTGGCAATGAAATTTGGCTATTCTCACTAGATTACATACTGTATATATGATGGGTACACTCCTCGTCTCATTTTTCAAGACGTCTCAAAAAGACGGCAGAGTGCATCAAAAAAGCACATATTGCCCTTCCTGCTGGGATTCTCGAATGTGGGGCTCAAGAAATCTGAAGCCATGTTGCATGACCTTTGCAGTCCAATTATCCTTCCAGTTAAGATTCACCACCAGCTTTTTTTTCTGTAACTTCTTTCGTAATAGCTCATTTGCGTCCTGAAAGGCGTCGTCGATAGGATTCTACTCTGTAGCCCTCCGGCAACACCATCACTAGAGACCACACGTCATGGAACCAAAGGGAATAGCCCGCCTGATACTCGGGATGCTGGTAGATGTTAGGGGAAGACAGACGTCCTAATCTAGAACGTAGGAATCAGTGAGATTTGGCTTTACGAGATTGTCGAGGAGACGAAGCTCTCGGTGCGTAACCTCCCGTGTCGAAGTTTGAAGTGGATGATCGTGGATCGAATATGTGTCGCGATGATGGCGCCGAGGATGCCTCTGTCCTCAGGAGAAGGCTTCGCCATCGTCAGAAGTATATCACGAAGGTCCCAATGTTTTTGAGCACATTCGCAGACAAGGGTAGGATAAGAAAGTTCGTTAACATTGAAGACGCCTTCAAACTTCAACGTGCGAATCTCTTTGAGGCGGCTCATATCCTCATCGGTTGGAATATTTTTGAGTGCTTTAGCAATGCGTGATACTGTATCTGTAGGGACTGATGCTCTCCACTCGAGTAAAGCATTGATATTGGAACCATCGCTCATTTCCACAATGCCCAGGCTCCGTCCGCCTGAATCTCCTATGCCTGGCTTAAAGTAGATCTGCTCCCGCCTCAAGAGGAAGGCTTTTGCAGACACTTTGGTAAATTCTAACAATGGTTTGGCTAATTATATGGCGCCACCAAATCTGAGCCCCCCAGAGCTTACCAAATAGTCCTGTAAGGAACAAGGATGTCAAGCTTGCTCTCCGTGATGCATTAATAACTAGTATTTTGTCGGAAGTTCGTCAGCTGAGGAAAGTTCAATATTATATAACATGCTCGTTGCTGTAGGCAACAGGATGCAGTGTTTGGCGGTTGTTTCGCAGAAAGCGTTCTCCTACTATATGATTGGTAACGGAAGTTCTAACAAGAGCTGTGGGCAAGGCGTGGAACTAAGCTTGCATAAATCATGCATGCTAAACACTTCGGGAACGCCAGAGACAGGCCATCCAGTGCTGTGATGTAGCGCACAATTCGGCATTTACAATTAATGTAGTAGTCAAGTGAAAGCAAAGCTCATGATAAAGGTATAATTGATTTGAAGCCTTCCCCAACGTCCAAATAAAAGCATTAACTTCTGAGGCCGGTCAGTGGTGGCATCTTCGAACTTATCGACATACCTTCGCTCCCCCGACTCCTGAAGAAACACCTGGATGCTTTACACTAGTAATTGCTATTGGCGGTTTCTCGAGTGATGCGCGATTCCAAGAACTGCGTGATGAGGGTCTGTATAGTGGCGGTGCCACACTTTGTTGTGCGAGACTTTGACTTGCTCGCCCTTTCCGTTGCATTTTTTTGGTGATACTTTAATTGTGTGTTAGATTTTCCTTCTCTTGTGATAGAGGTTCTTCGAGGGAAAGATAACACCATTGCATATTGCTCTAACAGCCAGTGAAAGGATCTGTGAGTCGGCACTTTGCTGTATCCACATATACACACGTATTTTGTGCCAAGCATGAATTGAATACAAGCAGGTTATCACTCCTATTGTAAAAGCCGGAAAAAAACCTCGTATTGCTGTTCTCGTCCAGTGGTAATAACGCCTTACAATGCAGCAGTTGGTCACATTTAGCTAGCGGAGAAGTAAGGTCAGAGATATTGAGGTCTACTCCGAAATGAAACAAGTGAATTGCATTACTCTCAATGGGAAATGCGGGCATTACCAAGCAACAGATAAGTAAGATAAATTTACTAATCTTTTACTCTGTGCGTGCCCGAGCGGTCAATGTCTTCTCAACCAGAACGCATTTAACAGGACGGAGAAGATTGGTGTCTTCCAGGGTGCGTCGCAATCTTTCGATCGCAACCTCAAGGACTTTTTTGTCCATCGTGAATGTGACACGGAACCACCCGTCTTCCTTTTCTTCTGCAAAATAGTTGCTGCCATCTCTAATATATAACCCATTTTCCAGAGCAGCACTAATCAGCTTCTCCTTTAGCATGCCTACCATCTCCTTCTGTGCGAGTTGGGGTTTCCCTTCTAATCGGACGAAGTGAACCCAGAAAAAGAATCCTGCATTTCTATTTTCTCGTTTGTTAGGCATAGTTTGCGCAGGGGACCGAAGGGATTCTGGCAACGTACCCTCATTTTATATATGGAATTTGATACTGATCCAAAAACGACGCAAAAGTGGAATAGCATTGGCTCAGTCTCTCTTGGTTGGTACGGATGAAGTTTTCAATAAAAGGAACGTCATTGAGAATTTTCGACCATGAATCTTGGATTGCGTATGACGGCCATGCAAATATGCTATCGCTGGTAAGCTTCAATAGCCATAGAGCTGTAGATGTTTGTTTACTCACTTAATACTGCTCACGGCCTCATAGAGGTCGATATTCCGTGTTTGTAATACTCCAAGTCTCAGCCCATTGGCACAAAAGTCTTTACTCATACCATATAGCACGTGTAGCTGTTTGGGATCGATGAGGTTCTCTAGCTCAATAGAAAGGAAGGATATGTAAGGCTCTGCGGTAGGAAAAAAAGCATTTTTGAAGGTCGAATTTGCGTATATTTCGTCTGAGATAAGGTGTAGATCGTGTTGCTGACAGAACCGAGCAATTGCTTGAAGAGTTTCGATAGGCTGGAAAGGGCTAGTCAATAACGATGAAGCTTAATATTCTGCAGGCATACTTACGTAGCAGCGCCCGAGGGGGTTGTGAGGGCTAACGTAGTCAGTGAGGGTGACTAGAGTGGAGTAGATAGGCACACTTTGATATCATAACAGCACGCACTGGTATTTGCTGTTCGTTGTACTTCTTGAGAGCTCTTTCGTATGCGCGTATATTGGCTTGGGCATCGAAAACAGCGTCCACAGAATATTGGTGATTGTCTTCCTGGAAAGTAACAGGGAGCATCCTACTCCGACAGCGCATTTCAACATCTGGCTGGAAACCAGCGTAAAGAGGCATGCCAACAAGTATCCCTTCTCCCTCATTGCAAATGCACCAAGTGAGTGCATCAATTGATTGAGTCACGCCAGAAGTGATAATCAACTCACTTTCGATGATAGGCTGAATTGGTTTCAATTGTCTGTTGAAGAAAGCTGATAAAGCTTCTAGTAATCTGGGCGACCCGTTTGGGCCTTGCCCATAGGTTAAGTGTGAAATAGCATCAATTGAGAACTTGATGGAGGTAAGCACAATTCTATGCCACAATAGTTTGATGCAGGCTTACATGGGTATTTACATGCTCCACAAGCTCTTTATGCATCAAAGAACTATCCGCCATACCAAGGTTGATGCTATGCGGATGATATGTGAGTAAATCAGTGGTGAACATTCTTTAGTTATTCTATAAACATATGTGAATAGCGAGTAACTTACACTCCGTCAGGCGCTGTATGTTCATTGTAAGGCTTTGAAAATAGCTTTCGAATTTGTCTCCAGTGTGTGTTATTCAGCGCATTATGTCGCACCCTATCTGAAAGTTGTGTGGTAAGGGAACTCATATTTGTCTCTGGTAAATTTGAAAACAAAAGTGCATCAGGTAGTGGACAAGAAAACGGAAAGGATTGAGTGCCTAAGCATATTAACACATTGTGGGTCCTACCCCAAAAAAACCAAGCGAGGAATTATAATCGGTCACAAAACCGGGGGCTAATTCAAGGATACATGGTAAATAGACTTCGGCGAAAAGAAAACGCCAACAGGTCAATTGGTGTATTTTCGGGTTTCTCTGAATGAGTGAGGGGACTGAATGGACATTTTGATTCGCCACCACTTACTGTTGCAGAGCAAAAATAAAAGCAAACCACCGTTCAGCTTCAATGTAGCATGGGTATATCCGGTTGAAGGGAAGATCGGTAGAGGTAAATAGCCTCTGGAGTAAGACCGCAACGTGGTAGCTTGTAATCTAGGTGATATAATCGAATTGGCATACTGAGACGTTTTGCAGCGCTGAATTATAATTAAGCAAAATCGCAACTCGATTGCTGCAACCACTAACATACCGTATTGTGTAATTACTATATAATCCTTCTAAATGTAAGCTAGATATCCTCACTCTATATTTGGACGGCGGTGGGGTGCTAAGGTTCCCACTTGAAAAATTGGTGCGACTGCCCCTTCTTTGACATGAGTCATTCGTGCGTAAAATGGGGGTCAAGGCTAATCACTTGGAGCTCCGGCCTGCCGCGTGTAATCTGTCAATCACAGAACAGCGGAGCGTATGGAACTGTTGTTAAATCGTGAGTAGAAACTGGTATAGCTTTCATAGCCCAACACGGACTTTTCAGTCTCTTCATCCTATGCCACCATTAGGTCTATAGTCGACTCAATGCCAAGTAAAGTCTCTCCACACACCCAGACATTCAGAATTCCATCACTGCATTACCTCAGGCGCTCTCCAAAGATGGCTTAGGCAATGCAAAAACCGAAGTTCATCTTCTTTTTGATCTCGTCCCAGGCTTCAAGGGCCCGAAAGCATCAGCCAATTATCATGGCGTTGTTACTGGAGATGTTTTTCCTATTGCCAAGGCAGCGGACAATATTGTTGCCGCATTTGAGTAAGAAGAGATCACATCCGAACGCATGTAGTAAAGTCTTGCAGGTCTTACTATGTGTCTCTGGTTTGATTAACCCTTAGAAAAGTCCATATTATCCCCGAGAAAACCATTACCGACCTTGTGTTTTACACAGCCAAAACGTACAATGCATTTACAGGGCCAAAATATTAGCGCTTTTGCTGAAGAACGAGCTTTATGCGTACTCATCCAACTGCTAAGCTTGGGCGAAATTACATCAGATGTAAACGTGCACTAATGAAATGGCCAATTGGCCGACTATTCATGCCAAGCCATGTCGGTATGAATGAGTCATTCTCTGGGAGGCTTTGAAAATATAGTTCTGAGGCCGCTTTTGCGCCTCCTAACAAGGATAACTATACATAGATGGTCGTAGAGAAGTTCCAATTCGGCGCCCTTTCTTGACATTTTACAATCTACTATGACGCCTTCTCGGAGCATCTGGAAATCTCCACATAGGCTATATGCTGGCTCGCACATGACTCAGAGGAAAGCTAAGCTAAATCTTGCACCAGCTCTAAATAATTGTGGAGTAAGCGTCATGCATCATATTTCTAGCAAGATAAAAAAACAGGGAATCGATAATCAATATGATATAAAACTGCTAGCCGCTTATGGTTCACATGCTGATAAATCTGACAGTTCAACCCTCAACCAACCCTGTCCCACGTTGAACTACAACGCTGGGGTGCATTCTGGTCTCCGTGCTCTTGACGCACCAAACTGCAAGGGCTAGAGTTAAGCTGAGAAGTTATTCTAATGCCTGGCCGATGCACCTTTGGCGGTCGTGTTATACACAGATAAACTTTTATCATTACTTCTAGAGCCACAATTATTTAAGCCTAATTCGCATTTCTGGGCATAGAGAGCCTCCTGCTAGCTTCTGAAGCGCAAGCAATGCCATTAATTATTGCAATGGCCCATGATGGCTTGTCTTAACTTTTGTAGAAATGGACTACTCAACCTACTGGCAGACGACGGCGCTCTCGCCTGAAGTTGGGAAAGCCTATCGCACAGCATCAAGAAAAGGTCTAAATATGAATTAATATGTGTGTAGTTGCTCGTTATAAGCACGCTTATTATCTCTCGATATGGCCATTAAAGCCTGGCCGCTGACAGAGAGAAACGTTAAATGCTAAGAAATTGGAATAGAAAAGTGGTCGCCGTGATAGAATTTGCAACCACATATATAATCTAACTAGTGCCATTAAACTATCCACTTTTAGGGAATGTAGACGCACATCTCAAAGCCATTGGTAAAAGGCACAGTCATGTTCTGAAACCCACTGTCAGGAGCATTGAGATATTCCAGTAAGTCCCTGTAGCCCGTCGCACCAGAGATAGTATTGTCTACTAGCACAACTGCACCGGGTCGCAGTCTCTCCTGGGCAATCCTCAGGGTAGGCAAAGCCAGAGGAGTCCAAACTAATTCATACATTCATTAGTATATCCCAGGAAGAGGATGATTTAGCGCAAATTGTATCCGAATACATCAAGAAAGTGAACTCCGCTAAGGTGAAAGCCTGTGCGAAGGGCTGTCATACCAAAGGCAAGGAAGAAAAACTCACTGTCAAGTAGTAGAAGATCAATTTGTGGCAAACCAGACTTGAGTGTGTCCAGCAGGTCCCCCACCCGGAATTCAATGACTTTCTCTACCTCTTCTCCACACTCTTTCCAATATGCCTTTGCTTTCGCCGCTTTCTCAGGTTCCTTCTCCGTAGCAAACACCTTGCCTTGTTTCTTTAACAAGGCATTGTTTTGTGCCACCGCTAGAGCTAGATATATAGTACTCACACCATAGCTAGTCCCAGCCTCGACGACGTTTGTAGCACCCATTGCGCCGATAAGCTGGTATACGAAGTGGCACTTGTCCTTGTCTAGTGCAATGAATTTGTCGCGCATTATATCATCGAAGTCGGCACGCGCAAAGGCTGGCTGCTTATCCTCTTCATCGCCTATATGATCCGTAGAGGTGAACTTGCCTTTGGGGTTCATAGCTGCTTCCTGTTCAAGGGACAGGCGGTGAAGCTGGTCGAGGAGCTCCAAGACATGCCGGGCGGCACGGATGGGAGAAGAGAACGGCATAGTATTATGTAAATGGGGAGAACTACTTTCAAAGGATTGTTGTTATTAGGATCTTTTGCGCGATCACAAATATGGCAATGCAGATGTGTTATTTAGCTTTTCTCTTGGCCGATGAACGACCATGCAGACTTGATAAATACTTAAAGGATGGGTCTGTTTTGCCCCACCTACTATCTATCCGGCTTATATGCCCCTCCGCAGCCAGTGCAGCGTCATCATATCGCCTAACCTCATATCGTTAGTGGGTTCGAGACATCTTTAGTCCGTGCTCCGTAATCCTAGTCTGCTTGGCATAGAAAGGATATATATTTAAGCGATGTTTGTATAAGGCGCTATCGGAGGCATGGCTAGCTTCCCCACCACTTTCACTTCAGGAAACTACTTTGGTCATCGCGATCTATCCGCGTTGACTTTACGCGCCTATCATTTCCCCCAAAAGTGTAAGATCCCTAACTTCACGAGCCTTTATTGACACAGTAAGACTTGGGCTTTACTAGTAGGTCGAGACCTGAATCCTGTATACGGGCACTGCAAGGAAGCTGCATATACCTCCGGCCACTCACGAACTTGCTTTCTATAGTTCCATTTCGTCGAAGCAAAAGGATGGAACACCTGTTTGAGTGGGATAATAACTCGCAGCAAGCTCCTCCCTACACCCCACTCTTCCCATGACTGCTCCAGCCCCTCAGCAATTTGAAATTTATGTTGTCAGTGACTCCAGACAGATGTACCAACCACCTCTGTGGTTAGTGGCTGGCCAACTCTATACGGTTCAAATCCTGTGCCGTGATGAAAAGTTATTTTCTACTTTTTCGAGTATACTTTTTCACATTTATTTTTGACTTTCATCCTTTATCCGATTAATTAGCGAGGGTCGCTATGCAGGGAAGGAGATCATATAATATAGTTTGGTTTGGTTGTATTGTAATGGACTGAATTGAGAGAGAGCGAGAGAGAATGACGGGGATGTGGCCCCGTGACAATCTAGCTGCGCGAGGTGGGTTTGGAAATAATGGCCTCCATGACTTACTACAGTCCGACCTGGATATTTCGGAACCCTCAGTTCCATGCCTATATTCCGATATATGGGGGTTTCCAATGTAAAGAGGCCCGTTACAGCCACTTGAGGCCTGGCGGATCCAGAGGTTTATTCTGATATATGGGGGTTTCTGATAAAAGGAGTCCCGAAATATCTAGGTCAGACTGTAGTCCTTAATTTCTTTTGTACCCTTGGTATACATATTATATTCGCAAGGGAGAGAAGGCAAAATTTGACGCCAACGCCGATACACCACCGAACTGACACAGTGAGGCCAAACGTGAGCTTACGAGTGGCAATCTTGCCTGCACCGGAACTTTCTGCCTTACTCTTCCCAGAAATGTCTCGTATGGCTCTCTAAATCTACATCATAATTTTCAGTCCTAAAGTCACTGGCTTTCTTACTCCAGTTCTGGTGAGCCCTTATAGACACAATAGTTCCAGATGATATCCCCGTCCCGTTGATGATGGCACTTGCGACCACCCCACAGGCTCTGCTTTCCCCACGTTGGACTGGCCAACTACTAGCGGAGGCCCATCAATCTCGTCAAAAACCCAACCTCTCTCACGATCATCTTTTGCTACCCACGTACCGCAGCACTATCTAAAGATATCCCAGCGGAATGGAACGTAATTCCTAGGGCCTGTGGATGTACCCCGCAGGTATGCCCCTTCCGTAATCTACAGTCAGAACTCAAGGCACATGGTGTTCATTCTCTCTATGGCCTTTCAACACAGAGTACTGAATATCACCAGGAAGTCAAGGAGCGCCTGCGTTTGCCTTACGACTTGATTAGCGGTGACGAATTGAGTTTTGTGCAGTCTTTGAGCCTACCAACTTTAGATTAGAAAAGGACCAAATTAGTAAAGAGAAGCACGCTTGCAGAATCAAACGGCAAGATAATCAAACACTGGTATCCAGTTTTCCCAACAGATAAGAGCAGATGAGGTTTTGAAATGGCTCAATAATCGAGAAGCTTGGATAGGTTGTAAGCAAACTACAAGTTATTTCATAAGAACCTACATAGGTTAAATTGATAGAATGAATCACTTGTTACGTTTCTTTTTACACCCAAGTCCACGCTTCGAACTGACTACCACCCACTACACTACAGACACTCATCATTTCCCTACACTACAGTAAGATATTTTACATTTTCGACGTATCATTGTTAGAATACACAGTGAGTGCCAATATAGCAATTATGGGTAGTGAGACCTAAAGAGATTCTGCTTCCTTTACAAAGTGTAGTTTATTGTACATGAAATCAATTTGAGTACGAATTTACATGCAAAATCAGAAATGCATAAGACTACCGATACCTGCCGCAGGGCAGTACTCCTATCTAAACGAGCCATGACTACAGCATCACCCAGGCTTCAATAGTTTCGAAAACCTGTCATACTTCTAGCTCGAGATGGCCTCTACCGGAATCAATGTTTTCACTAAGTTCAAGGGATAGTATCCGAATGAAAGTATTATTAGGTAGAGGTTTGTAACTATGCTTTTCGCGCTGCCTATTTTTTTGGGGGTTGACATGAATTTTCAATCGA
The DNA here is from genome assembly GCA_918026815.1 of Chalara sp. BL73. Taxonomy (NCBI): domain Eukaryota; kingdom Fungi; phylum Ascomycota; class Leotiomycetes; order Helotiales; genus Chalara; species Chalara sp. BL73. Next base: position 352,623 of record CAKJVC010000013.1, on the reverse strand, counting down.
GGAAGTTTGTAAAATTGATTAATTTCCGTGAAATTTTAAGGGAAGCAGTTACCATGAACCCATTCTCAAGTTGAGTTCCAATGTTTCCATGAGGCTAGGAGCCTAAATCTACACCAGACGCTTGAGAAGCTACCTCCGTGGTCGATCTCGGCCAGGGTATCTACAAACTTGCCCGGGCCGTGCCTATAACCATATTACAAAACATAATAGCGGCTGGGTGGAAGTTCTAAGGTGCTTGTATAATATAGAGTAAGGATTGTAACCATTGAATACAGTTGTCCGTACGTAATTAATCATTTTGTACAGCTGTTAACAACACAAAGCAAAAAGCGCCAAATACCTTGAGGGCACGCGAAAATGTCCGTGCTTTTGCCTAATTAGGTTAAGCGGGGTTTTTGCTGTCAAACAATGGCACATGACAACAGTTGCCTTAGCGCGCCAACCACTCGCTGCCAAGTGGATATCGTTAAGCCTGTCCCAGAGTTTTGTGTTATAATCATACGGCAGCTACAAGTATAATCCTAAAAGCTATCCACACTATCTAGCCGCCGTCCGCGGAGGAGCGTCATAGCGTCTACACTGCTCTCTGGAAGCCCTACGCTTGTTGTAAGGCCCAGGCAGAAACTATACAGCTCACATTCCTTTTTGGGTCGTTCATATTTGTTTTAACAATATTTGTATATTGGGCGATCAAAGATGCCGAGCCGGCGTTATCTAAGGCGCCCTGGCTGGGCAGAACAATTGCCTCTGTTTCGCCAGTTGTTCTCTAAATCGCCTATGGAGATAGGCTCCAATACGGATCCAACATCCGAATCACGAGTTTGTCCTTCTTGCTCAACATTAGATTTGACGTATTATCGAGAAAACCTTGGCAGTGTGCCGCCCGATTTGCATCTTGGGGATTTTGAAGACCTCAAACAACGGGCCGGTGTTTGCTTGATCTGCTCCCTGATTATCGGGTTGATCGAATCTCAAGGAAAGACGACCTTTCGACTGAGATCTATCGTAATCAAGCCGTGGGACATGGGCCTTGAAGTTTACGCTGAAGCACGAACGTCAAATTCAATGCTACTGGGCGACCTCGTTACCTTCCCGGCGCCCAACTCTTCTCTCGCGGTAAATGAAGGCGGAGGAAAAATAGTCTCCGGTCGCGTTCTTAAACATCTGCTTAAAACATGCGAACAGCAACACATATCTACTTGCAGTAAGCCAACGAGCCTACCAGGCAATCAGAGCCGTGTAAGAACTCTTCTAGTTGACGTGCAGAAGATGTGCCTAGTATCGGTTCAGCCGGATGTGGAATGCCGCTATATAGCTCTTAGCTATGTATGGGGCGGTAGGCAAATGCTTAGAACTACAATGGAGAATTTCTCTACTTTGATGCGGCCGGGTGCGCTCGCAGAGCATCAAGAGCAGATTCCTAGGGTTATCCGGGATGCTATGGTCGTGGTGTCACTTATGGATGAGAGGTTCCTGTGGGTTGACACACTGTGTATCGTGAGCGCTTAGTTTCCACCTTGTCATTCCGAGCTAATTTTACCTAGGTACAGGATGACCCACAGCTGAAGCATTGCGAGATTGCGCGCATGAATACTATTTATAGCCAAGCCAGTCTCACAATTATTGCCCTCTCGGCAACTCATGCTGACCAAGGCCTGTTCGGAATACCTCCGAAGTTCCGCTTTCCTGCAACAATTTGTTACCAAGGTGTCACCATTATGAGAGCGGCACCACAACTAGATGACCTCATAGCTGGATCGGTATACGAGACTCGGGGATGGACACTACAAGAAAAAGTACTTTCGCGGCGTTGTCTCTTCTTCACCGATCACCTGGTGTATTTCCGCTGCAATGCTGGGATTCACCGTGAAACGGAAGATGAACCGATTGTCAAGTTGAACGGGTCCGTTTCCGCAAGAAGAGCAAATTCTGTCAACCCTCTCACAAATCTGAAAGGTTCTATAGAGGCGTTAGCATGGAAACACAACTTCCACCACTACAAGTTCCTCGTGCGAGACTACTCGAAGCGGAACCTTTCGTATCCAAGCGATATTCTTTTCGCTTTTTCTGGCATCCAGGCCCACATAACGGCCATCACAGGAAGTGACTTCGTTTGTGGGCTCCCTGAGGCAGTGATAGACGCGGCGCTTTTATGGTATCCCTTAAATATTTTGACCTCAGAAAGGCGTGTGTCATCCATATACACGCTTGACTCATCTCTTATCCAGCCGCCAAGCTGGTCTTGGATAGGATGGACTAATCCCGTGTTGGGATTTTTACCATGCGGCTTAGATCCCGAAAACTCACCTTTCCAGGTTTTGGTTGAGAAATTCGATTTCGAATCCCCCAAAAGAATACACACCGTAAGGCGAGACGATCGTATATCTGTATCAACTCGCAAGTATGTCGACACTGTCACTATCTCTGACATTACAACGGATACGCATGTTGTGCCGTTTAAGTTGGGAAAGGAGTTGGGTACTTGTTTCTTGCTTTTCAGCGCAGAGATGATAAATTTTTATGGGAATATCCACCACGAGATGTCGGAGTCTCGCCAAATTGTGCGTTCATGGCTGTCAGACTCTCGTGGCTCGAGGTGTGTAACTATGTCCAGTCGAATGCTGTCACCAAAAGTCGTGAAGTCTCAAATGTTCCACTTGATCGCACTTTCTCAGCGCGTCAAAGCATCTCGGTGGCTTCTAAGAGATCTAGGGCTCGACAAAGAAGACTACAGACAATATGGATTGGATGATATTGTCCCAGGGAGCGTTGTAAACGTAATGCTCATCAAATGGAAAACCAGCCAGACACTAGAGGACAGGTATGCAGAGCGGGTGGCTGTTGGCCAAATGCACGAGATGGAGTGGATGAGAATGAAGCCTACCCGCAAAGCCATAAGATTAGGGTGATACATAAGCTTTCCTTGCGCCTTTACCCTTTAACCGCCAGATGTTCAAACTCGCTTATTCATCAGGGGTTAGCTAATCACAAGCTAGAATTCGGGTTATAAATGGCCGAAATCAACGTTCTAAAGCTACTATCGCCTATTCCCACAATACTACCCAGAACAATCATTCATTTCACAAAAAGGAACCTGTCACGCTTTTCAACCGAAAATAGTTTTTTGAAAACGTTTGTTTTCCTTAGAATTGCTTAATATTTTATTATTTAATACTCGGTGTTTTGTCAATATTTTTTAAATACAGCAAAGTTTGGCAGGTACAACAATTTTTCGAAGCTTTTAATTGTTCTGAATAATGAAGGATCCCCAAAATAGAACTTAAGCTATTAATTAGTTTATATATTTTTCTTCCTTTTGGTTTTTTTGGTTTTGCAAACAATACCCTAATACACAATGTCATGGTTAATCAACGCTGAAAACAGCAGCCTTTGGTGCTGTTCTTATGTGCTGATTAACCAGGGTTTCAATAATTCCGCAACCCAGATCTACGTCCCTCACGACTTCAGGACTTCATATCCTCCAATTCAGCAGCATATGATCTACGGCCTTGAGAGGATGGACTTGCTAGGAGCAATGATGTAACTGGTGGGGAGGCAGACAGAATTATTGACTCCAGGGAGCACAAGACATCTTGGGGAATCAAGAGATGGCAAATCCATACTTTTGCTCAAACATCTGGTTTTTTACACTCTCTCCCTTTCTCCATCGCAAGCTTCTAGTGACAGCCAGAACAACGGCGTCGGAAATGGTAAGCTCACTTGTTCCGACCTCAAGCAGTACATGTTTGCCCCTACCGAGGGAGTTGGAACCCAAAACCTCCTCGCGAACGTGTGGAACTCGATCGCAAGTAACGACAATATGGAGTTCACGGGAATGACGCAGGAGCTGAATGGTTATAAGGTTGGCGTCTCCTATTTATTGATAACCATCCCATTAAAATCCCATTTGAATTCGACTAATGAGTCCACAGAACCTGGTATGGGACACCAAAGTCAATCTACCTAATGGGCTTAGGAGGCTCAAGAAACTCGACGTCTCCACTCCTACTGTCATTGACCGTGCCCTGGAGCATATGGAAAAAAAGCTGGGCTATCTGGAACGCATTCGGCTCGGTGTCTACATGACAAACCTACCAGATAACCAAAGGCTCATAGACATAACTAATAACCGGGTCCACGCGGGCATGTGAGTGTTTCTCCCACACCAAGTCCAGTCTACCTGATATCTTGTTTGCAGAACCGTTTAGCTAATGCTTGAGGAATTAGGAAGCAACTCGATACTAACCTCCGAGAACAGAATCCGAAAATAAAACCTTTCAACGAACAGGGAGGGTGGTTCTTCACACGCCTGTTTGAAACGTACCAGAACGCTTTGTTAGATGATGTATCTACTGGTGTAAAGCCTCGTGTCGTGGCATCGGCTCGGGACATGATCCTACATATTCGCGAAATCTGGCCAGATCTTGACTCACGGCAAAGCGAACTAAATGATGAGCCATTGAAAAAGAAGTGGAAGAGCATCGAAACACGTTGGAACTACTATATGGCTCTGCCAGCTTCAACGTGGTTAATTGATATCGCTTGGAGCTGGGGTTGTGGTACCGTAACACGACGAGCGAATGGTGACTCTTGTCCACTAATTCCGCCACTCTCTACAGCAAACGCGACTAGCATCGAGGCCACAACAACAACACCACCTACGAGCCAGCCTACCGCCGCGCCGACTGGCCCACTAATAACTACGACTAGGCCATCATCCAGCACGATGACAGCAAACCCGGTACCCACATGCCATATGGACGCTGATTGCCAACGAAGTGCTTACACTGGAATATGCAGATATGTAGAGGCTATCAAATGCCAGGACGGAAAATGCATGTGCGGGGCGAACCCACCACCTGTGTCGAACACAACAGCAGGCACCTCACCTCCCATCACAACTACGCAGTCCGTCGGGCCAACAATCTCCATGCCTTACGCTACTGGGACGTGTACAGCGTATATGGCCGAAATTGCCTCCATAGAAGGATACATGGCGGACGTCATACTGTACGACGACAACGAGATGGAGATTGGTAGAAGTCCCAATCTGCCAAACACCTGGCGGCCGGCGGCCTGGGGATCGAATATCACGATTAAAGATAGTAAGCTTACGAATGCCATGAGCATTGAATTCCTTGAAGCCGTCCTTGACAAGAGGAGCATCACAACGCCAGCAAACTCTCGACAACGCGAAGCCCCAAGTAACGGACAGGGGATCAAGCGTCAGATCCCAGCTTTCAGTTTCTGGGACATAGTCTTCACCCTCGGGGACCAGAACTGGTCGACGAAAGATTCGGATGATCAAAAGCTGCCTTTCTGCGACGTCCGAGACTGGACGTACGCCAGTGATAATGTACTGGTCAGCATACCGTTCCCGATCCCGGACGATCCATGGCTCTCGGTGAGTATTTACTCCCTCGACTTTTCTCAACGGTGACGGTATCCAATAGACGGAGTACTAATTCTACAATAGGTGCGTCTGTTAGGTTGCCGCTGGAAGTGTTAGAGTGACCTCAAAGAATGGAAGCTAGATAATAGCTGATCCGTCCGGTGGTTTTCTCAGCAATTCCCAATTCCAACCCATTAACCAGCCAAGCTTCCCTAAGCGAATAACGAAGTCTTACGCTAGGTATCAATTTATGCTCGGCAGGTACACGTGTAGCAATGCCGTGCCGCAGTATGGAATTAATTGATTACTCTCCACCCTTTGAAAAGCGACTTAGACTTGGTTCGAAATGGGCAAGTTACCTTGCTTCGAGCCGAATAGCAACACATCTGGGCGCGTTGGCCTTGTGTGAGTGCGGAACGAGAGAAGGAGATTAGTAGCCAATTTTTCTGGGTCTGAGTAAACTAGCATTTGTTCTCGGCTGCAGCGGGAGACCATACACCGTAGGGTCTTCCGGTTGTCGCAGCCTTTCCGAAATTATCAAGTATCGAGCTTCTTTAGAACAGAATTTTATTTGGGTGCTCCAAGTTTTATAACAGTAGTACGCATTTTCAAGTATGGAATTGTGGGCCGGTTAAATATACTATGGTTTCTATTGCTGATGAGGGATCCGATGAATGGATGTTGTAGTGAAGCGATGCTAGAAAAGTTTGGGTCCGCTTCAGGTAATGAATGAATGGTGGTGCGAGCTACCCTGTACGATGGTCGCGCATCCTGGTAATGCCTAGTTAATCATCGGGTTCGCCTAGGAATAACCTCCCAGCCCCACATTTTGCCCCTCCCACAATGAAAGGTTATGGTACTGTAGCTTCCCCTGTGTGCTGTGGAGATCCCTGTAGCGATCGCCTGGTGAATCCCAACCATCAGCACTGCATTTGACATGGTAGCGTAGCATCAAATGCCAGAACACCCCGCTTCAGTGTCAGAGTCTTGGCCCAGCCTCTCTACCATATCGTCTTTTGCCCTTCACGTCGCGCACCTGGTGTGCTATCGTCCGTATCTTGTGGTCCTGTGTGTGCTATCGAGAATGGCTTCTATACAGGTCCCAGAGAAGCCCATGAGCGAGAAGCAGCGGCTAAAGCTTGAGAAGTTCGCCAACAAGAAGGAGAAGCAAGCTCAGCAGGCGCAGCAGCAACAACCGAATGGTGTTTCCAAGGAGAAGAAATCCACCGGGTGGACAGAAAAAGATCTTGAAACCACTGGACGATGATTTCCAGAAGGCGTACATACCGGGGGTAGTCGAATCTGCCTGGTACAGCTTCTGGGAGGACCAAGGACTGTTCAAACCACGGACAGAAAAGAATGGTAGTCTCAAGCCGAAAGGAAAATACGTTATTGCTATGCCGCCACCTAATGTATTGACTCATGTATTGACAGCATCATTGTCATCTGCTAACGGTAGCTATAGGTGACTGGCAAACTACATATCGGACAAGCTCTAGCACTCTCGTTAGAAGACACCCTTATCAGGTGGCATCGTATGCGGCAGTTCTCCACGCTATATATTCCTGGCTGCGATCATGCAGGCATTGCGACCCAAGCCGTTGTCGAGAACCAGCTCGCCAGACACCCGAAAAATGGCAAGTCCAAGAGGCAGGATTTTAGTCGACCTGAATTCGTGCAGTTATGCCAGGACTGGAAGGAAGCTTACCACAAAGAAATAAACAAGACGATACGTAGACTTGGCGTCTCTGTGGACTGGTCGCGGGAAGCCTTCACAATGGATCCGCAGTTGTCAAAGGCGGTAACTGAGACTTTCGTGCAACTACACTCAGAAGGCCTCATATACCGAGCCAACAGGCTTGTACATTGGTCATGTCGGCTCTCCACAGCTTTATCTACCCTTGAGGTGGACCAGAAAGAGCTCGAAGGGACGACAATGCTTGACGTACCTGGTTATGACAAGAAGATTGAATTTGGGACACTCACATATTTCAAATACCCAATTGAAGGCTCCGACCAGATAATAGAAGTTGCAACAACAAGACCGGAGACTATGCTAGGCGATACTGGCATTGCTGTGAACCCTCAGGATGATAGATATAAGGACTTTGTCGGTAAAATTGCGCAACACCCGATAATACCTGATAGGAAGTTGAGGATCATCGCCGATGAATATGTGGATAGAGAGTTCGGTACTGGCGCGGTCAAGCTGACACCTGCTCATGATCACAACGATTTCAACCTAGGCAAGAAACACAATCTGCCATTCATCAACATCCTGAACGAGGACGGTACTCTCAACGGCAACGCTGGTCACTATGCCGGAGAAAAGAGGTTTAATGCGAGATATGGAGTTATTGAAGAGCTCAAGAAACTAGGCCTCTATACGAAGAAAGAGCCGAACAAGATGCTTCTTCCAATATGCAGTCGATCAGGAGATGTTGTTGAGCCGCTACTAAAACCCCAATGGTGGATGCGAATGGAGCCGCTGACGAAACCTGCCATAGATGTGGTTGAAAGCGGCGAACTCGTTATCCGACCAGAGCTACAGAAACGACAGTATTTGCAATGGATGCGGAACCTCCAGGACTGGTGTCTCTCGAGGCAACTGTGGTGGGGTCATCGGATACCGGCATATTACATCAGTATTGAGGGTGAAGATGGTGGGGATGATGCCAACGATGACTACTGGGTATGTGGCAGGACAGAACGAGAAGCTCGGGAGAGGGCGGAAAAGAAACTTCCCGGCAAGAAAATGACACTCAAACGAGACGAGGATGTTTTAGATACCTGGTTCAGCTCTGCCCTTTGGCCGTTTAGTACCCTCGGATGGCCGGGCGAGACGTCAGACCTCGAAAACTACTTTCCGAACACGACTTTGGAGACAGGTTGGGACATTTTACCATTCTGGGTCAGCCGCATGATTATGTTCTCTCTAAGACTGACTGGCAAAGTGCCCTTCACTGACGTCTTCTGCCATGGCTTGATACGGGATAGCGACGGTCGAAAAATGTCTAAATCACTCGGCAATGTCGTTGATCCGATAGATATACTTGACGGTATCAGCCTTGATGACCTGCATCAAAAGCTACTAGAAGGTAACCTAGCCCAGAACGAAGTCAAGAATGCCGAAAAATACCAGAAGAAGGCTTTCCCACAGGGCATTCCAGAGGTGGGGGCCGATGCCTTGCGGTTCTCGCTCATCCACTACACTCAAGCATCTGGTAGTGACATCAATTTTGACGTAAAGACGATGTATGGCTACCGAAGATTCTGTAATAAGATCTACCAGGCCACAAAATACGTTCTTGGAAAGCTCGGCGGTGATTTTGTTCCTCGTGAGAGCAGTGCTTTAACAGGAAAGGAGAGTCTGCCAGAGAAGTGGATCCTGACAAGGATGACCACCGCCGCAAAACAAATTAACCAGGCGCTCGAAGAGCGTGAATTCGCAAAGTCGACCCAGATCAGTTACCGGTACTTGTACGATGAACTGTTCGATATCTACATCGAGAACTCGAAGGCGATTATCTCAGACGGCACGCCCGAAGAAGCTCGTTCGGCCATGGACACACTCTACACCACGCTCGAGTCTGGCTTGCGACTCATGTCTCCGTTCATGCCCTTCCTGACTGAAGAGCTTTGGCAGCGGTTACCACGCAAGCCAGGCGACAACACATCCTCGATCACAATCGCTGAATATCCGGAGTATGAGTCGCCTTTCGATGACCCGAGGTCCAAGACAGCCTATGAGCTTGTACTGGGCTGCTCAAAGGGTATCCGCTCACTAATTGCGGACTATGCTGTTAAGGATAAAGTCGTGGCTTATATCGCGCCTCTGAGTCAAATATCACATGATACCGCGTCCGCTCAGCTTTCCGCGATCGAGTCACTCAGTGGCAAGACACTAGTGGATATAAACATTCTGAAGGTTGGAGAAGTCAGCCCTACTGGTTGTGCAGTCTTCCCTGTTTCCGCTGATGTGAACGTCTATCTTCAGGTCAAGGATCGCATACAAGATGCTGGAAAGGAAGCCGAAAAGGTTAAGACGAGGTTGAATGAAGCAAGAAAGGACCAAGATGACATCGACACGCTCAAGGCAGAGCTGAGCAAAGTACAGGATAAGGATGTCACTGAGGCCATGCAATCAGCCGAGAGCCGGAAGCGGGATGTCGAAGCCAGATTGTGGGCATTGGGAGAGACCGTCACGATGTTTCAGAAGATGATGGTTTAGGCTAGGTGTGGCCCTGCTAGGCTCACAGCACGGCTGGAAGGTGCCACCTGACAACAGGACCTTACCATGCCAGAATGTGCATAGGCTATTTGAGAGAATACACCAGATACACCAATGCTCACCCCTCTGCGAGCGCTACAGTGGGGAAGTCGTTAATGTTGGCCTTGATTAAATCGGCCCCAGCGCCCTTACATAAAGATTCGAGGTTCGAACCTGTTTCACTCTCCAGTCGGCCATGCTAATAGCTGTGACTGACCGCAATAAGATCTCGTCAAGCCGTGAGGGCCATTGGAGGGGTAGCTTCTGTGTTAGCGCCTTGGCCATTGCAAACCGCAGATCCCGTCTTAGTTCTTCAATGATCATGTTCATGACTCTGACAACATTTCCTGTCTGTATCCAACAGTCTAAGATTACTAAGTACGTTCAGGGAACGCTATCAACGCTTTAGACCGAGCATCATCATCGGAGAGCTTTCCGGTACGAGACGAATTCCGTTCACCGTTGACGCTGTTCCCTTGCAATGACTTTATGATTGAGCATGCAGAATGTGCAGTCGTTGCTAATCAGAAGTGTGCAAAACCCCTTCCCGCAATCGGCGGTCTCATGTGCGCGCTTTGGTGGGCACGTCAATCGCCCTTTGAGCCTGCTCAAAAGATCTCCTTTCGTACCCAGTTCGCAAGGGAAGTTGTTGCCCACTGGCGATGATATGGCCTGCAGGGATGCTGAAAAGGTTGACTAAAAAGCGGAGGCAGGATCTACGAAAGTCTTCATCCAAAATAATCGATATCGCGCGATTGGGCACAGTACGGTCCCGTTCCGTCATTTGGAAATCAGACTAGATGTTTATGCACGGCTTTAAGGCACAGGTCAGAGTCGGCTGGGCGTGGCTGGAGCCAGAACGGTTGAAAGTAAACGAGCCTGTCAAATGAAGCCGATGGCTGTAACAATTGTAAAATACAAAGTCACACTGAGCATAACACCTTGTCTTCTATGGAACCCAATACAGAATCAAAATTTCAGTGAGAACAAAAGGATTGAGTGTCGAATATATGTGACTCTTTGTATTGTACCATGCCATGTGCAAATACTACATAGAAAGTGTTGAGATCAGTTGCTGGCATACAAGACATATCAACCCCACTTGTCTCTATTCTAGTGGAACCTGGCGACCAGCCGAGGATTATAAATGTTGAAACCTCGCTTGATTATAATCAAAGCAATTATAAGACACTTACATGTGTGGGACCAAGGGGCCATGTGCAATACACTCATCTCTCCGATTCTCAATATTATTTATTATTTCGAGGCAGGTGTTTAATATTTTGCGATAACAGTCCTAGAAGTGCGGGCTGCGCCAGTAAATATATCACGTGCTGCGAATGTCCCTGCGAAGGGTCACCACCTTTTGCTGGAGGACACCGACCTGGCATAGTTTGCTATATGGTATTATAATATCAGCAGAACTTCACAAATAAGCGCAACGATATCTGAGAGAATAATAGAAATAAAAATCATGATAAACTCACGAAATCCCATACTGACCCTCGCCCCATGGTACACCTTTGAAGGCTATTTACAACAACTTGATACGGCCTTTTCTTGCGAATGACATCTCGCCAACCAATCGATTAGGATTCAATGTGGCCTGTTACCTTAAAATGGGCCTAGGACCTAGCATTCAAGGCTCCGGTTCACATGCTGGTGGCAAAGTAATTGCCTTTACAATATCAAGTCAAAGCCTCAGGGGTGATTCGAATGAGAGCACAAATTGAGTAAGACTTCCGTCTTTGGTTTAAGGGGTACCGTGCAACATAAAGAGATTAACAATCAAGAGTGTAGCATCCTAGACTTTGATGAAGTTGGATTCGGGCTCGGCCGTGCTAAACGATAACGGCTAATTATGCCATTAGATGTTCTAGAAGTATGCTCTTTTACCTAGCTAGCCGCTTAACTTTTCCCCCAGCACCTGTTTAGAAAGTTCTTCATTGTAAGCACTTCGATTTCCGGAAACAGCTCGTTCAATGCCTTGTCATTCCCTTTTCGAAACGGCAGGTCAAACCACCTTTGAGCAAACCCGAGGCTCCATAGCGACATAATGCCATCCATGAATGGCTTTGGGGCGATTGAGTAACGTGGTACGTTGGCTGGTAGCTCCGTAACCATTGACTGTTGCAGGTTTTCTATAGAATCGTATGTGACATCGAATTTCTGGCCTAATCCGAAGTTTAGCAATTGCATAGCAGCATAAAACTTGACACGGGGTCAAATACCTCGAGCTTGCTCTGCTATATCAAGCGCTTCATTCCATGTCATTGTGTCGCCGACGATCCATGACTTTTCCGGCCATTTAGGTAGGTCAAGACTAGCGGCCACAAATTTCCCAATAGTCTGGGAGTGAGTGAGAGTGACAGGGTCGTTCCCGCTGGCTGGAATTGCCGCTTTGCAGTTTTCAACATCCAGGACGACCGCTAATGGTATGACATCAATTTTCTCGGCCGGGAAGCCATAGTAGTCCATCAAGAATCCGATGATGAACCTTGTACACTCCATTTTCGTTGCCCTCAGCTTTTCGAATGCTGCTATCTTATATTGGCTGGACATGTACCCCTCTAGACCAGGTAGGTGAAATGGATAGCCACTAAATTTCTCGTTATTCGAGGCATCTCGGAAATCTGGTGATATATTTCTCACTTCTCTTGAGCGTTCACGTAGTCCAATCCGAACTCGCTAGGAGCAAAGCGAGTCACCGTACCAGCCTCCACGGCACCTTCTATGAGATTTAACTGAGCTTTGTGAGTGTCTTCGGACAGAATTCCAATAGTGGATATCACAGTATTGATATTGTTGGCTCTAAGAACCTCCGCAATCTGAGTTGGATTCAAATAATCGACTTTGAGAATCTCAAACGGAGACTCCTCAATCGAGGCGTGGCTTGTCTAAGTCCAGTTAACGAATCACAGCAGAGATTTTCGTGGCACTGCGCACTTCTCTTGACAACACGAACAGATCATGTTTCGTTGTCGCCGCAATGGCTTCGGCCAGTGTATGGCCTAGGCCACCAGATCCACCTGCAATTGCAACTCTGACCATAATGCTTATACTTGAATGCTACCTTAGAACTGAAATTTGGCGGAGAGAGTAAAATAACGATGGGCTTTTTGATTAACATACAATACATGTAAGGGGCGAGGATAGGTATATCAAGGCACCTTCGGTAGAGTGACTAGTCTCTTAAATCCAAAGGTCTAATGAGCCGAGGTTGACAAATCCTAGTCGTAAGAAACTTAATCCTGTTGTGCCGAGGAGAGCCAAGCCTGGCTTCTTTGTGTAAAGACAAATGCTATAGAGAGTATTTTTGTACAAAGTGAACCAAGTGGAGACCAAACTAGTGTTATCCCCCTCTGAATAAAGTGATTTGTAAAAAACCCCCCGTTACCGTGTGCATGGTGAGATGCTTTTTTTTACCGACATTGATCAAACATGTCATTTCTAGCCCATCAATATGTCTATAGCTACACTCATTTGCTCTCTACCGAGCCGTTGACTCGATGCTTAAATTTTTGGGGCTAATCCCTTCACCTAAGTTTCAAGAGAAACGCAACCAATGCTTATGGCATTGACTCCGTGCCGGGTTATGCTTATCATAAATTGTGATGATAAGTGGAGCGAATTCAACCGAGACTTGATTATAATCACATTGTGGACCCACTACCAGGGAACCTGTCTCAACAAAACAACATTAGTATAATCTATAGATGCGTTATTAAGTTGGGTCCATGATGTGTACAAGCTCCTGCATATATAACAGCTCCTACAGTGTTCAGCATTAAGCATTTATCCGATGGAACATAATTGACACAATGGTTTGGCAGGAAGTGATTAGTGTACTTTCGTCTTGGACATGGAGTTCAGCTTTCATCACTCTATTGCTTTTGTTGAACCTGAAGAATCTTCCACTAATGTGGCATGTATGTCAAACACATATCTATTATACCCTCAATAATTAATGGCTGATTATAGTTTCGATTTGTTCGTTCTTTGTTGACGATTCTCCAACCAAAAGACGATCGACTCACGCCAGAGTGCATATTCCTCCCCGTCATCACATCTACTCGATCACCCCTCTCTGAGTGCGACTACCATATCCATAAATCTAATTCAACATATCACATGGACCTTGATATGTCTAGAGGCCGACTTGGGTTACTCCTTTTCCGGGAAAAACTTTCTGTGTTCCCCAGTCGTGATGCTACAATGGTCATTCTAAGCGGCTCCAGCATAGTTTTCAAACGCGAGATCAAGCCGTATCAGCCTTATGAAGTGTGGACTCGCGTTCTGGCCTGGGACGAAAAATGGCTGTATCTGGTCTCGCATTTCGTCGAAAAGGGTCTTTATAAACCAACACGATATCATTTCCAGCCATCCGAGTGCCAGCTAGCCTCATCGCCGAAACCAAACAAGCCTCTCACAGGTGGCCCCAAAACTAAAAACACTAAAGGAGTATATGCATCCGCAATATCCCGCTATGTCTTCAAACAAGGACGCAGAACTGTCCCTCCCGCGAAGATGTTAGATGACTGTGGACTGCTGTATTTGGAGCATGAGGGAGCCAGAAAAGATCTGCGCCGCCCAACACTGGCAGAGCCGTCCTCTGGAGGAAGCCATGGACTGTCGGACTTGGCACCTGGTGCTGATGCCTTGCTGGGGTTATCAGAATCCACTTCCATAACGAAGCATGAAGGGGTGGGATTGTTAGGGGAGAAAGAAGGAAATAAAAATATGGCAAAGGAAGTTGAACGAAGACGGATTAATAATCTCCCTATTGCTCAGCTACTTGCTGGTTGGGATGTAGTCCATGATCTGTTTGAATGTGACCCTCAGGCTGCCTTAGGTAGATACCCGGACATGCTTTGGCCGTGATAGCGACTCACTTAAGTCTAAAAGTAAGAAGAGCTACACTATGTAAAGTAGGATTCCAACACTTGTTAATCCATCTATTTGAAGGCTTGTAGTGTGGTTAACTTACGATCTAATAACGTTGAAAACCGAAAAGAACGGATGGAGTGTTCGGAATAAACACATCGAATTATTCGTTCGCCTTTTACAGTGGATTATAGCTTGGACTCCAGCTAATTTTGCCAGAGCTACGCGTTATAGTCACCTTTCTATTGATACGGAATTGCGCTTAGATTATGGACATAGATATACCAATGCCATGCCGCCAAAAGCCTGGAATCCACTATGGGCTTTGTCTCTTCAGATTTCACTTCTATCCTTAATCAATGACAAAGAAATTGCTTCTCGAGGTTGGACAAAATGTCTCGAGGCCGCCATAAACACGGGTAGGTATATTAACAGGGTGTCAGACTAGTTGCATGGTCTATAGAATATTGTAATAGGTGCGTGAATAGGAATATAGATTTAACTCCAGATTTAAAATAGCTCCCTAACTACAAAAATAATAAAAGAAGAAACGGCCAAAAATTTACTGGCTAGAATGTGTGGCCTTGATTGGCGGTTCAACGCGGGGAGTCAAAACCGAAAGAAAGTGCTGTTGGTCAGTCGAAAAACTTCTCAACGAATGTAGAGCGCCAACGATATTCTCCACAAAATGCCAGGAACTTGACGCCTTGCCTGAGTTGATTTGTTTTGATGCCGTGCTCGATAATAGAATCACCATGGCTAAGCTGCAAACCAACGTTGTCTATGTGATCCTCCGGTACAATTCCTCCAATGAGATCGCCAATACTTGCAGACAGCGGGATAACATCCCAACGTTTCAAGGTTGGCATTTCAATTTCTGATAGAAGCATAAGCGGATCCTCACTATACGCTTCCGGGAGGCCTTCTACTGCATCCTCAACGGCATCCCAAAATTCTGTGTGTTGAGTTATGTCTCTTCCAAAGAAGTTCGTTAGAGCACCTGAGACATGCTCAAACTCTTTCTGGCTTGCTGGCATCAACTCTTTCAGTTGATACGCAAGCATAATCAACCCTGATGCGAGGACGGGGTGGCTAATATAGAGAGCTGATCGAGTTTGGGTCTCTTCTTCAATAAGGAGCGAAGGTATACAATCGTTTGCGGACAATAGCGCCACCAAAGAAAAGCTGTAACTCTTAAAAGAATGCGTAAGGAACCTCTCCCGGAAGCCCATAATATTGGAGAAGATCGCCACCCTATCTGAGACATCCCGGTTATCACAGTTTTCCATTTGAAGGAAGTTTTGGTAAATGGGGAAACCCCGGATATTATAGATCTCCCTTTCCAAATTCTTATCCAATCCGAACGTTCCGAAGACCCTGTCGAACGGAGCTCCGGAAAAAATGGGGCCACTCAGATGCTGCGCCGCTTCATGAAGAGAGTTTAAAGAGTCATATACGGCATTCTTAAGCGCGATATCTTCCTGGAGTGTTTTGGCTAGTTCCGGTGCAGAGAGGCACAACCTTATCACAACAGCGATTGAAAAAATCGATTTAACGCCCAAAGGATAATCTTCCCCAACAAGTTTCTCACTAAATTGATCATCAGTATATTTTTCCAGAGCTGTAGTTGATAATGGCACGAGGAGGCGCATTTCCACGTGCGACGAAATTCTCTCCTGCAAAACCCAAGTTCTTGTGAACCAGCGATCTCTGCCGATGGACCTTAACAACCGAGTCATGGAATGTATGTCTTTTAGAATTGATTTGAGTCCATAGCTAACCAGGGCAGGCGCAAGCCTTGGATCATCCATAAGACGAAACAATTCAAGGTTGTTTAGGTGCTTCACTTGAGTATTAGTAAGCTGGTAGCTTAAAAGACCAATTTTAAATTCTGCCTGGTCAAAGATGTGGTTGCATTGCATATGGTTTTGGATGTCGATAGGATCCTTTTGGTCCACGCATTCTTGATCAATCCAGATGAGCGACACTCCCTTGGAAATAGCAAAAGCGATCGCCCTGACCAAGACCTGAGGCGGACATCGAGGAGGCCGAGGAGGTTTACCGCGTTCCTCAATTAAGACTGTTGACGAAAGTGGAGAAGAGCGCTGGTCCGCGGTAGAATGGGGAGTAGTAAATGATTCCCAGCAATAAGAGACCGCAACGAAACATTTTACCCCGGGATAATCCCCCTTTTCCGTCAATTCGCAGGTAACTTCTGGATATAAGTCGCTGTATTGTTCCAAATGGGGTATCCTGAGGAAACGGAGGTTCATATGTGTTTCTTGAAGAACGGGATGCTCCCAAGATTGGCCCAATGCAAAATTGCCAGAATCCCTTAGGTCCAGAACTATGTCCCCAATTGTGAGATCGGTATCGTGTTGCATAGTTGGATGTCGTGATACCATCTCGTCCACTTCGGGATGAAGTGTTGCGTCATGAACCCCGTCGTAGTCCATGAAGTTGTGAAGCGGAGAGATGTGAGAAGCCTCCTCCACCAGCGCTTGATTTTGTTGGGGTTGGTATTCAGGGCTAAATACAGTTGTCTGAGGCGTGTAGATGCTAAGATTCGGCGGTGTGGCTGATTCGACAGATGTTAGTAAAAATCTAGTAAAGGATTAAAGGAAATAGTGAGGTAATCTTACCTATTGTTGACTCAGGTCGGGTTTGGTGTTGCCTCTGGAACCGATCTAATTTTTGGGCATCTACTACCTGACCTCTGAGACTAAACTGGGTCTTCTTTTTGCCTTGGCTCTGGCGCTGCTCCGCGATGCGAACAAGAGCCCAGTACTCTTCGTTCCTTACATTTCTTGCCAGTCCCCATTCTCTAATTTTTTTGTAGTATTGGCGACGGCTAATTCCATCGTCAGTGGCCTTCCCGAGGATCAATTTACACGAACAGTCAGGAATAAACTACCTAGCTTTGAAATTGTGCTCTGCGCTCATAATACGCATGACATCCTCAATCTTATTACTTCGATCCATGTAAAGCTCTTCGATTCTGTCGCGATAGTCGTCAATGTCAAGCTTACGAAAGCTGTCTCCTTGTAATGATGCGAAATCCATGGTTTCTTGTGTTTGGATGTGTTGAAGTGTTGGCAATGTAGAATGGACAGTGGGATCGAGGGGGGTTTAAATATTTAGAAAGTTTGGTGGCGGGTACAACCAACAAAATGAAAATGCACGCTCAAACTGAAAGTGCATGCTCAAACCAAAAAGTGCATGCTCAAACTGAAAGTGCACACTCAAACTGAAAGTGCACACCCAAGCCACTTTCTGTCATTCCATGGAGCACCCCTGCTTGCTAAGTACTTTTGCATGGGAACAACGCTACCATGATACGTAGGCTTGGTAATGCCGCTAGAAGTTAAGCACATTTCGTTCACTAGCTTAAAAGCAGCGACGGGAATATAATATGCTCATTGGCTAGCCCCAGTCAAGTGGCAAATGTTATAGGTCATCCTTGTATGGGTAATAGCCTTTTGCACTCTGGCGAAGTCATGTTGCGGGCTAAATCACGATCCAACCCCACCCAATAAAGTTTATTCAACGGGGCGACTAAAGGCAAACCTCAGAAAAGCATCTGTGTAGTTGTTCGTTGCACTTCCCGCATAGCTATAAAAAGAATCCCAATCTTGACTAGCAACCAATATACAAGATATGAATAGCTAGGCCATATGAAAAAAAAAAAAAATTAAAAAAAAAACCCTTAGCTATATCCCAAGTTTCCATCTTGTGACCTTTATTTTGGGGTGGGGAATAGTACTTGCAGTCTGCACAGGAGGAGAAGCAGGGGTTTTGCCGGATTCAAGACGCGGGCCAGGGGTAATGTGGACTTGTAATATGGGGCGGGCCGAGCAAGGGAGAATGATGCACGAAAACGGGTAAGGGAGGGGAATTACGGACTGACCCGAGTCGAATACTGTACTGGGTCCGAACTGTCCAGTTATTTCCCCCCCTTTCTGACGCGTCTAGTAATTTCTAATTTTACATGGCTCTACCACCACCTGATAAAAGGGCCTATCAAGAAGGTAGAATTGCTTTAGCTGTACAAGCTATTCGGTCAGGCCAAACTTCAAACCCCTCGGCCGCTGCGGGGACTTATAATGTGTCTTATACTACCTGCCGGGCCAGGCTGGCTGGACGCATCACGTGTCAGAATTCCTAGCCAAAATCGAGAAAGCTCACAGGTATCGAAGAGTTAGTACTTGTGCAACAGATCCTAGCTATGAATCAGCGTAGCACATCAGCTGCGGAACCTATTGTACAAGAAATAGCTGATCTACTCTTGCAGAACGCGTTAAATCGGCATATACTCAGTTGTTACAAACCCAACGAAATAGTATCACGTGATAACCTTAGTTGGACCCATAGAAGCATGTCAAGCGATTGCAGGCACCTTGTTTAGCGGAATGGTAAAAACCGAGGAGATCTCTGTCTATGGGTACTTTACACTAAAAACTTTCGAGTTGAAAGTTGCATACTTTTTTGCCACAAACGGAAAAGTCACGCGACATTTCCAAAATACAAACTTATTATACAAGTATTCTTAGTAAAATAGGTGGTAATATATAGTTTTGCTAGTTCTCCGAATGTTGCAGGTTTGCCAACTCCCAGTATATTCCTTTCATAAGCTCCTGATGCTTACCTTGCTCTAATACAACGCCTTCGTCAAGTACATAGATGATATCCTCTTTCTGGATAGTTCTCAATCTGTGTCCGACGGCTATGGCTGTTCGGCCAAGGGCTGCAGCGCCGAGGGCCACCTGGACCATTCTTTCAGACTCTGAGTCTAAGGTAGAAGTTGCCTCTTATATTGGGGTCACGAAGCAAAGCACGAGCAATTGCTATATACTGTTTTTATCTCCCAGATAGCAACACGACTTCACTGCCAGCCGGTGTAGCAAACCCAATACTGCTTTCAGTAAGCTTTAGGGTCCGACACTGAGCTGTTGGGCGAAAAGAATCTTACGGAAGTGACATAATGAAGTCATCAATGTTGGCATCCTTGCATGCTTGGATGATATGGTCATCGCCAATGTCATCCTGATCAATGCCAAGAAGGACATTTTCTTTGATTGTGCCTTGTTATAATATTGGTTCTTGGGATACGAGGGCGATTAATGATCTGTAGTCATTGAGATGAGCCACGTGATGCTGTGCCCATCCACATATATACCACCATCTAGGGCATCGTAGAATCGTTCCATTAATGCAAGAATTGTTGATTTCCCACAACCCTCCATCGTTAAGCATAACTTTTCACAGAATTGAGCTCTGAGACTTACCAGAGATGCCAACGAGTCCAATATAGTCTCCAGGTTGTCAAATTGAGACCGCGGAGCACAGGCAAATCAGGACTCGTGAGATATCGGAAATAAACGTTACGGAACTCAATTGCCCCATTAATATGGCCGATGCGCGTGTTATCAGGCGGCCGTGGATCGATAGTGGGCTTGGTATCGTACAGTTTCCGCAGCGCGGCTGCAGTATTTTTTGTCTTTGACATGTTGCCGGCATGAGAAAAACTATTCCGGCAGACCGGATGCTGAATACGACTTGGATGTAGACAAAAATATTGGTTGATGGAGTACTCTCCACGACCTAAGAGTTTGCCGCCATTCCAAAAGCCAAGGGCGTTTGCAAGGAGTATTGCCGACTGCGATGCAGCGCAAAACGACGAGTTGTACAATGTTGACATTAGGGGCCCACGCAACTGAATTCGAAGTTTGCGTCGATATTCAGCATAGACTTTGCTCTCCGCTGTCAAGGAGGCAACCGCCCGAATAGCGTTTGCGTATTCACAAGCATATCAAGCTGACTTGTAGTGTTTCTGGGCCGTTCTGCTGAATCTGGCAAGAATCCAAAATTGGGAAAAGCCAGTCCCAAGGATGACAGGAACGGCGCACATATAAACAAGTGTCAGCTTCCGTCCAGCCGCAAGAGACAGAACAATTGCAATAACTAGAGTTGTGATGCTGTTTAATATCGTGCCTAGCGTCACGCCAGAGATTGCGGCGAGGTGTATAGTCTCTGTAGATAGGAAAGACGTAAGCGTACCCGGTGAGTTTTTAGCGTCATAATAAAAAGCGATATCTTGTCTTAGAATTCTTCTGAGCGCGCCATCGCGAGCTCGATGCATGAGATTTTCGCTGCGGAGTGCAAAGGCGAGGAATTGAATAGCTGTCGCCGATAGGCTCACGAACGCAAGCATTAGAAACGTCAAGGACCAAAAGTTAGCATCACTGCGGATCTGGTCTCGGTCGCTAAGAGGCCGTGATAGCGCAACGATGACTTTGGCGAAGAAGGTGCCTTGAACTGCTTGTGTCGCCCCCTCAATGCGAGAGAATATTAAACCAACCAGCATGATATACTGCTCTGGCAAGTTAGAATGCGCAACGAATTTGATCAGCGTCTGCAGAGTATGTTTCGTTAGTTCTGAAGTGTTCTTAGCATGAATTTTTGACGAGACCGGCGTTTGACTCGCGACATCGCCGGACATTCTTGACTGAATATGAGATAAGTTCCCATCGCTGGTTTTGAAGGCCTTTTCCACATCATAGACCTCTTTGCCGCCACCGCCGATGCGTTACGCCGATACTAAATTGTAGTACGCCTTCCTGAGAAGTAGTAGTTCGTTGTGGGTACTTTGCTCAATACTCGTTCCATTTTTCAGGAGGACGATATTGTCTGCGGTTTTACTTGTTGATAGCTGGTGTGCAATAGCAATGGTGGTTCGGCCTCTAGTCGCCTCATCCAAAGTTTATTGGATCTTGTATCCAAGGCTGACGTCGCCTCGTCAGGCAATATAATCTCCGGGGTCCTAACAATGGCCCTGGCAATTGCAATGCGCTGTTTTTGGCGGTCAGCCAGCAGGAACGCTCATTCGCCCACATTAGTTTCATACCCGTTAGGGAAAGATAAGATGAAACTGTGTGCATTTTCCTTGGTGGCGGCTTCTACGATGCGTCTCATTTGCTGATCTTCTGGCTTATCTTCGTATTTAGAACCAGCAAGACCAAGCTTAATGTTTTCTTTGGTAGTCTGGATGAAGAGGATTGGTTCTGGATGTACCAAACTGATTTTTTGCCGTATCCAGCAAAGGTTATCCCCCCTCCCAAACCAGAAAACTAGGCGGTAGTTCAAAATTATGATGCAAAACAAAACCCCGAACATACATCTAAGGGCTGACTTCGTGCGTATACCCCAGCGACGAGCTTCGGTAATGTTGCTATCATACTTTTTGGCGAGTTTGTCTTGGGTGCCGAAGGTGACGACATTTCGAATTGAAGATAAAACCTCTTCAACAACTGAGCCTCCAGGGCCGTAGGCAATCACGGACCTTTTATTCCATATAGACATGTAGCGACCTATAAGTGATACGAGAATTATGATGGCGGCAATAGAGGATGAACAAACAAGGGTGAGTTTCCAGAACTTGATGAACCCAATAACGAACGCAGAGAGGAATCCCCCTACGCCGCTTATAGCGAGCCCAATTTTCTCCGAGATAGCCTCTTGGACAAGGTTTGCGTCGGCTGTGATCCTCGCCGTGATCTCGGCTCCCCCGAGCTCATCGAAGAAGCCGATATTTCATTTAGGGATGGCGCGAAGGTATTGCCGTCGAATCCTAGACGTGATGTGCTGTCCGGTATGGATGAAGAGGACCGTGGAGACGTAGACGAAAACAAACTCGCTAATCGCTAGGTAAATAAAGCAGAGGACATATCGATCGGGGAGGGTATTAAATGAGTCGGACAGCCCCCCAAGAAAGAAGCCTTGAAAAGTGCTAGTTAAGTTGCTGAAGATTACTGTCATTGGCGGCATCACCGCACCTGCCACGATTGCGGTGGTGGCCGCGATCGCAATAAAAAATACATCCCATTTTGTCGCAGATCTAAATAATGAAAAGTAGGTAACCTCCCCTTCTGGTATACTAAGCTACCTCGCTAGCACGAACTTTTTGTCTTCCGCAAGGTCCTTCGCCTCACCTCCCTTTAGCGCACCCTCAGCTTTAACAGCTGGGTTGTATTTATTTTGGTCTGGTGAGCTCCGTGAATTTGAAGACTGAGATACAGACAGCTTTGGTTTTGGGACGGCGTGAGGTGGAATTTCTGGGCCTATTTCTTTTCGGGGAATGCTTTAGAAACTATCCATTTTTGAGGCGCAGCTCTTGTACCTAATACTTTCTGCTCAAAACCTGTTGTTATTTCACTGGCGTGTTTCAGAAATTATCACCGCCACCGAGGCCCATGAAGATGTAGCCCAGAACTATTAAGTTTAGGTGTTGGATTCTGTTGATAGGAGCCGAAGATATTGAGAACGTATGTAGAGCTTGGGGTGGCTCTGTAGCAGTACATACTGCATTAATTGACACGGGAGGTTAATGCAATCCGTGCCTCAGCCTGTGACTCGGTCCTCCTCGGTCCTCGGAGGCTATGGAACGGCCTCCGATATTTGCTCAAGACCCGGCTCAGGGATGTAGACGATGGCTTGACGGCAGGCGAGCTTGTTGGAGGATTAAGGTTCCTGTGTCGTGCCATAAGTTTGAGCCTAAAGTGGCTATTACGCAGATACATGACAAAAGATCTACCGAGAGTTTGCCATGCCATTCTCTGCTTGGGCGGATTAGCTTAAGAAAAATAAGGTATTTGCCAACCATGGGACATGGGTTTGGCGTGATGAATTAAGACGGCGACTTAAATGTCATATTATTTTATTTACCTGCAGGCGCTGCCGGTTCGAGACATTTCTACACAATAAACTGTAGTCAATTGTACTCGAAGGGGAAAAAAATCCAAGTGCGCAATTAACTCCAGCCAAAGTAATAAGAAAATTCAAGCAAAGTAATCAGTATTTTATCCTACATCTCCAGTTCTATCACCCCATAGATCCCGTCACCCGACAGGTTTAATCAGACGCCTACTGTTCACATTGTGCTCTTAAACGCGGTGAATTATTGCCTCCTGCTCAGCTGGTGTCTGAGCGCCATGCAGCTCAACATTCATAAAATCTTTTCGGTAACGAGATGACACTACCCGACTTGGATGCCGTAGGTTGAACACAACGCAGCATAGTACCATCAGCACCGCGTCAAAGCAGTACAAATAGGCCTCTGAACTCTGTAGTGCGCTATTATGCCCTGCGGCGAATTCCGCAACCCTGAAAATTGATCGGACCAAGATAAGGAGTGAGGAAAAGTAAAGGACGAGAATATATTGTTTCCAAGGAAGCTGAGTCTGGAGACTGGTCACCGTAGGTTGCTGGATGATGCGGTAATGGAAAAGGGATATTGCGATAATGAAGCACCCAAAGAAGATAATTTGTATTGCTAGACCGATGAGGATGATATTCTGGCCTCGATCAAGCGCACTCTTACTGTCTGCTGCAGCAAGTATGCCACCGCCTTGAGCTGTTAGCATGCTTTTGTATCAAGACGTGTTATTGAGAGCAGAGCCAACTCACCTAGGCACTGGACCAGAAAGGAGGCCACATCCCCAAACACAAATATCTTCGTTAACCACGTTGTTCGAATAAAGGAGAGATGTTCGGCATCAACAAATCTTATAATTCGCCCCAATATCATGTAAATCGATGCCGCAAAAAGCGCTGGGGCTATCAAGGGGAGGAGGGTCTGGATAATGAATGGCGCCTGTGACCAGTTTGGACTCTGGGCCGCATTGACACTACGTGCACCAAAACCGACTACCTCAACTATACGGCACAGATCAGACGGTTAAAGGTTGAAAGTTTCCCGGAGGGGAGGGAGACATACAAATCACACCAATAAAGAAGGGCACAAAGTACCATGTCTTGGTGCGTAGCAACTGGATGGAGTGTAAAGCGCCAGACAATCCAAAGAGAACCGTGAAAATAATCGCAGCAGCGAGTGAAGGGTAGTATTGGTACTTGGAAGGAGGCGAACCGGCCATTGTAGGCAATGTCGTGTTTTTACTATCGTATACCGAGAATGCTGCGATCTCCTATACAAATTCCAGGAAGGGTTAGGCGGGCAGGAGAAATATAGGTTGCTCTCCTCCCTCTTGGTGATTCTTGGGAGCGTGCCAATAGTGGGTGGCAGAAGGGTGTATAGTTTAAATGGGATGAGTGAGTTTGTTTAGACTTTGGTATTGGCTGGATACGGGGGATGCTCGTGGTTACTCGTGCTCAGTCTGTACTCACAAGGCGGCTCTTGTGCCTCTTTAATAGACATTTGCAGGGTCTCAGCCCAGCTTTATTTGGGGGCTGCGTTAGCCAGCTTGAAAACGAGACGACACGCGTCAAGAGAGATTAAGGCTAAAGGCACTTGCGAGCTTCCAGACCGACATCTTTTGCACGAGCGCAACCTGGACAAACAAACCTGGTTGTAGAGCCGTGGTTGGGTTGTGGCTCCATGTTCAATAGTCCAAATCTCACCTCGCCAAGCTTTCTCGTTTATGCTCAGCCTCAACCGGCCCACTCGGATCCTACATAAACCCCGAGCGGCCGCTCGGCGTCCTCTGCACCCGATCGCCCTGGTGCTTGTTTTGCAAAGGTGGATGTTTGTTGTGGCATGGCAAAACGGTTGTGCCAACCTGGTTACCCTAATATTTATATACTATACAAAGTAAAGTGGGAGAGTAACCAAAGGGTCATGTCCCCCTTGGCGCTACCAAGAATATGGACTAGCTCGTAAAAATCATCAAACGCATCATAATTGCGATGACATATCCGACTGCTCAGTATACCCTGTCCCTTCCAATCCTCATCCGAAGACCCTGGGCAGAGGATGCGGCGCAGGTCTTGTGGTGAAGTACATGATCTGCTTACAGTTAAGCTAGGTTGTTTCTAACTACTGCATAAGAAAAGTGAGATTAGCTGAAATATAAAGGATTACAATATGGCTCGGACGTCCTTACTTAAGAATAAGAATGCACTAACGTACTTAATAAGCAACTTGCTTGTCCAAGCAAACTTGCTCGTCTAAGCAAACTTGCGCATGACAATTTACACCAAAATCAGCAAAATCGACCCCCTAGTAATTTCAACAATAACACTATTTATCATTTGTAACTTTGTGTTTAAAGTTGATATAATATTAAATATATTATTTATATAATTAATAACATATACAAACAGGCTGGTTATTGAAAACTTTGAAATCTCTGTGTTTTAGCTGCTGAAATTTGTGTTTGGACATTTTGAACTGTT
This sequence comes from Chalara sp. BL73, assembly GCA_918026815.1. Taxonomy (NCBI): domain Eukaryota; kingdom Fungi; phylum Ascomycota; class Leotiomycetes; order Helotiales; genus Chalara; species Chalara sp. BL73. Next base: position 326,890 of record CAKJVC010000013.1, on the reverse strand, counting down.
TACACTTTTTATAACTTAGTTTATTATTATTAAAATAGCTTTATAACTTCAATATTTAATTTCAAGATTAATACAATAAGTGGTTGCTGAAAATACTAGGGGTCGATTTTGCTGATTTTGGTGTAAATTGTCATGCGCAAGTTTGCTTAGACAGCAAGTTGTTTATTAAGTACGTCACCGTAATAGCCCTAAAGGCATTTTACATCATATATAAAGAGTTGGTTTTTACTACAAAAGCATCTTGTCAGATACCTATCACGTGGCAAAAGGGGTAGTAGTTGTAACTACGCTCTTGCTGGTGTGATTATGGTTCCTTGATTGATTCTACAGCTCTATTTCTACGGAGTTGAGTGAGATCGAGGTCCCACTGTCAGGAATCAGCTTATGTGAGTATGCCAAGGAGCTAGAGCAGCTCACGCAGACACAGATTACAGCCGTAATTGTAGAAAATATCATCACCACATATCGCTCTTACAAGCCTGTATTCTATCGCCGTGATACCCTCACAGATCCTCTAATTGATTCCCTGCCTAAGACCTCCTATTTCTAAAACACACTGTTTCAGGTGCTGGTCACATGATCATAACTACATACAAAAGCTACCAACACATATCTATACTGCATTTCTGGCTACATGTTAAAGTGCATGCCCCCCCCCCCCCTTTTTTTTTTTTATATAACTTATTTCCTGTGGTCTTTATATTTTGGTAGATTGTCGAATAGCTCACTTTGTTCCTCCTGAGCCATCGCAAATATTTTTAGCCCCGCTATCCCATCATTCTATTGGTGGTTCAATGTCAAACCCTTCGAAAGCAGACAATTGCTCTTCTACAGTCTCATGTTGTGGTGTCGTCAACATATCCCAGCCTAGAGAGCTTGTACCAAGATATCCTGGAAAGCACTGATCCCACGACGAATCTATACCATCTCCTTCAGATCCTACCGTTGGAGCTACTGATTGGAATGACTTATCGGTCACTACGGTTGCCACGCTATCCTCTGGACGCATTAAGTCCTGGAGCGATTTGATGTAGCCTGGCGCATCTGGCTGGTATCCGCATCGGGCAGACAAGACTTCTTGCCTAGCCTCCCAAGCCCTCAGAACAAATGCTGTGAGCGTTATATTTGATTCCTGTGAGATATCAAGCAACTCCCGATGGTAGAGATACACCAGCGGAATCTGTTCCCACGCCCGCTCAACCAGACTGCCGGAAGTCCGATGGCGAAGCTGGCCGGCCATATAGATGAAGATATTGTACTGGAAAAATGATTGTACAAACCAGAGAAAACCACTGTTTTTTGTCGTTGGATATTGGCTAACGAGTTGCTCTATCTCGCAAACTGCAGCTTTGAAGAGGTTATCTTTCGGTGTAGTAATTTCATTACCCCATTCCGGTTGTTCGTGAGGTGGTCGAACCATCTCTCGCATCCTATTGCTAATTAAAAACTTTATTTGCATTGCTAGTTCGTGAGTCGGTCCAGCCGAAGGGTCGCAAAACTTTTCCATGAGATTGTTGAGGCTGTCTTCCAGATCCTGAGCGAGCTCTTTGAACTCCGTTAATTGATCCTTACTTGGCGGGCTGGGTCCGAAAGCGCCCATCTCACCGCGCCATACGATCCCATCGAGACCATTTCTCTGCAATATGAATTCTCCGATTTTAGATGATACTAAGCAGAGGATCATCTCAGTTGGGCCGTTTCGATCCTGGAACCACTCCGTTGCAGAAGGAGAGATGTCTGCGTCGTTCAGGTTCTTGGGCATTTTGCAATCGCAGGGTCGAGGGAGCAGCGAGTTGGTTAAACCCGACATCATGGCATATTTAGCATCGAGCATGACAATCTGCCACCAGGTGCGCCTCCTTATTTCTGTCTCAAACGGCGACAACCCCAGAAGCTCGCCATCTCTATGGAGGCCCATTTTCTGGGCAATCCGGATGCAGGCCCCGTTCATGATCCAAGCGGCATAAGAGTTGTATCGTCCCTGAAGGGAAATCTACCAGTGTTAGTTAAAAGGAAGATATTAACAAAAAGGGCTACTCTTACCAAGTGTAATAACAACGCCTGAAGAGTAGTCAAGTCATGAGACTTGAGGAATCCAACACCGATGAGACTCATCCTAGCACCGGCGGAGAAACGCCGAAAGGCTTCTTTTCCTGAATAGCCAAGTATGTCTAAGCATTCCTCTTCAGTTAAAGCTACAACGGCCATGGTATATATGGCAAACAGTAGTGCCTCAACATTCTTGGGGAGTACATGCGAACCACTGGTTGCATCAACGAGATACGGCTGTAGCGTTGGCACATGGATAATTTTGGTTAATGGATTGACCCGGTCCAAATATACCTGCCACAAACGGAATATTTGACTCGGAGCGGGTTGTAGTTCTTCTAGGCTGCTGGCAGGCGAGTCTCCTAACAAGAGCTCTTCGCTGTAGTCTGGTGTCGTTTCAGGAGGGTGCCATTCCCATCTTTTAGTGTGGCTACCATCTGTCTCCATGATTTCCCGCATAGCTCGCAGCTAAACCGAAATAATAGCATTAGCAGACTATGTATTTCGTAGCCTTGGGGGCTTGACATTACCTCCTCATATACACTGGCCCACAAGAAGTTGTTTGTAAAGCGCACCGCTCCATCTTTGTTAACAAGCTTCCCAGCTGGCTCCCAATTCACATGAGACTTTTCGTATTCTTGGAATTGCGTAGCTGGCGGCGTATCTGTGTCTGTCGCCGGCGACTGCTGTCCCATTTTCATCGTGGAATATTCCTCCAAGAGCTTTTCGCAGCGGGCTAGTCTTGCCTGAAGCTCAATGTTGGGCCGCCTTCTCCTCCGTGCTGGTGCGGGAACAGCGGGAGTGCAGACCGCATTCGTCTGAGATCAATTAGGGGTTTGGGTACTAGATAAACGCATCCGAAGGAGGCATTAGAGACTCCAGCATGCCAGGAATGACATTATGGTAAAACGAACCTTAACACAGTTGGAACACGGATCATTACGGTCGCACTTGACTTTTCGGCGCTGGCAAACGACACAGGCTAGTATACGCTGTGGTTTTACAGAGGACCGGTCTACAGAAGAGTCCGACATGGCAATGGAATCGGGGTTTACGGGAGAAGCGTGTTAACGGCGAATTGTTCGTGCCTATTGTCCTGTGCTCGCCTCCTGTATATAGTGAGATCAGATAGAAGAAGATACCCCCCAATCCCCCACCCAAAATAAGAGCTTAACTGGCCCGGCCCTAGTAAAGAAACCCTTGGCTTTATCCACTATTCCCACCGTATAACCTTTATTAGGGGGGCAGTAATGTCCTTGGCAAGCCACTACTCTAGGGTTTCATATTTTATGATAGACGCGTCACCATATCGACCAGGCAGCTAAACAGTGACAAATGAAAGCTCACCCTGAAGGGTTACGAGAATCAGTAACCTCTTCGGTGGTGTACCGCCTTGAAGAGCTGGCATAGAGGAATAAAGTTATATTGGTGGGGGCTGTGCACCCACCGATCGGGAAATCGACGCTGGAACCAGAGCATGGATGGGAAGACGCTATAACCTCCTGGGTGGGCCCAATGCTCTTAACTGTCGATTCCTCACAACTTCGCTATGAGCGATCACACAGGTGGCTGGAGCCCAGTTAGTCCACACTAGCCACCACTTTTCATCCACAGTCGAACTCTGTTTACTTCGGAGCCCCTTTTACTGGAAACCCACATATCGGAATGGAGACCTGGAACGCTTGGTTCTTAGGTGGGTATATCGAAAAACCTCTTTATATCGTGATCTGAATGCAGCACAAGGAATTTAGGTGCGTTCCGATATAAACTTTAGATAAGGCGAAGGTACATTTTTCTAAATTGGATATTGTATAATTGACAGTTGACCCTCAAATACTTGGCATTTTACTTGCCCTTTGCAACATGCCTCCTCGTCGTAATCGTGCAATTGTTCCACCACGAACCCGAATTGAACCACGATCTAAGAGGAGAAAGCTGCGCTATAATCCTACGAACGAAAAGAAATACCAATTGTGTCAGTGGTATCTTGACTCTGATTACATAGGGAACGGACCTCATAGCAGCGGCACTCTTAACTATTGTGGTATATGGTGGGAAAGGAAATATGGTGGTTTTTACTCTCATCCAGCGCCTCTGACTATATCTCCGACAAACATCAATTCCTGGATAATTCGGCTGCAAAATGGAGAAGTCAAGATTTTATTGTTCTATCAACTGGATAGCTATTGTTACCTTACGATTCCCTGTCTATCTGTAGGCTCTGTTCTACGCCTAACAAAAAAAGTGAAGCCTTACATTTTCTTATAACTGGTATTGTCGCTTCTCCCTATATCGCTGCTTGTCGCCATTTAAATCTCTACAAACTCCGCTAACTCATCAACCGCGATGGCACCAATTTCAGTGTGAAGATTTGAACTAGTAATATCGAAGGAAGTGTTCAAGAGTGTCTTGCCAATATCGGCCGTTTGCAGGCACTAACCAGTACCTACATCCCAGATTCTGGCCGTCTCGTTGGATGAAGCTGACATGAGTTGTGTTCGAGTTGTGTGAGAAGGCAGCTGAGCGTGCCTAATCGCTGTAACCCTCAAGTGTCTGCTGGCACCCATCACTTCCTGTTTCCCAGATCTTGATAATATAGCCATTTGACTCTGGTGCGAGCCACGTCGAGTCGTGAAAGGATAATTGAATTAATCTGGCTCATACGGCCTTCAAGTATTTGTAGACGCTGGAAGTCAAAACTGTCGCTAAAGGATTTATATTGAGCAAAGGGGTTATTTATACTAGCCTTTCATATCTACTAATAGTGGGTTACCATACATACTCTATAACCGTTTCTAATTATGTTCTTACTAAGAGCTATGAGGACCACATTGATGCAAAAATATATCATTATAAAATGAGAAAATGTTACTCAATCCAAGTCCCAGGCATGACTTCCACTCTCCTGTCGAGCACCAACTAAAAGCCACCTACAAACTCGTCTATAAGTTCGTTTCCCCAGACTCTCCAATCGTCCGGGAATGGGCCATAATTGAAACCTAGCAGAAGCTTTCAACGGAAATGGTAATTACTATAACACTTTGTTGTATCCCCAGTAGTATACCTTGTTCCTTCGTCTACATAACTTTCTAGAATAACCCAAGTTACACTTTCTCTTAGTCCACATTCTTTCAAATCCACACCAAGATATCATTAAATTAAAGAAAATGCGAAAATTAGAGAAGGTGACGGTGAGGGACAAGACGCTATTTTCATTACTAATTAACCAGTAGAGAAGCCGTGAAAGAGAAAAAAAAAACCCATGGATAGCATAGGCTATATTAGATACACTGTAAGATAGCTACAAAACTTTAATGTCAGTTTTTGTTGAGATTCTTGCAATTTTGTCGAGCCGGTCAGCTCTACTACGAGATTTTCGCTTCGCAAGGATAGAAGTTAGTAAGCAGAGTGCCACCTGAAAAAGAGATGCCAAGGCTCGTCGGGGAACGTTTCTCCGCACCCATCGATCCCACTTTTATATAACCTCACATCGTTTCTCCACCGAATCACGGTTCACAAATAACGATACAAATCCCCAGTACTTTTATACCGATTCTCTGCCTCCTACCCCTGTAGAGCTTGGCTCGGATAGGCTCGGAGCTGTGTTCTTGTGAATCTACGTACGGCACCTACCTCCATGTCGGAGTATCAGGGAGGATCCTGTGAGCCTTGCAAGAAGAAGAAATGCAAAGTAAGCTTGAGTCGCCTTACATCGCAGTGGATCTCAATCATTGACTATTCCAGTGTGATCGTCAGTTGTAAGTGCCTGGCAATGTTTCTTCTGGGAGCAAGCCATGATCGAAGTGACAAAGGCCATGTCCGTTTGAGCCTCATCATGCGGCTACAGTTGTCTGAATCACTTTGTGAATTATTTTCGGTGTCACTTCAGGCATGTAATTTGTGAAAAGAAGCAATCTACATCATCTTATAACAACTTACATAATAGATTTCGGATTAGCTAATTCGCCTTGGTTTACTATTGTCTTTCTGTTACCTTGCTGATTCCATCAATTATAGACCTTCTTGTGGACAATGCGAGACTTCACACGTTGAATGCAGATACTCAGAAAGCAATAAGAGAGGCATCCCGACCGGGTATCTTGCAAGTCTTGAGCAACGTTTGAGCGAAACCGAAGCGGCATTATATAATGCTTTATCCGAGCTTAGAAATTTTAAAGAGCAAGGCGCCTTATCCAACTACGATGGGGATTTCATTTTTGTTGCGCCAAGGCACCTAGCCCGAGATATGAATCCAAACAAGATTGCTAGGATGGAGGAATGGAAGGACTACCCTTTGCAAGATGTGCAAAGTCTGGAGAGGTGGTTGGAGTTCTTTGGGAATAGCCAAGCGGCAGGACGAAATGTGAGTCAGAGTGAGTATAGGCCGATCTACGTGCTTCTATAGAAACTATCTGACTTATCTTCAAGGTCATATCGGTGCAGCACCGTTACAAACTCAGGAGCATACCAATCAGGAAATGCAGCAGCCCAATGCTTTTGAGGAGCAATATCAGGATTACCAACCACCCGAAGCAAGCCTCGCAGAAGACCTTATAAGGTTATCTCAAGGCCAACCATCCACTGGTACCCCCTTCGACGCCACTTATCCTCCATCTGGGATACCAGACCTACCGAGTACCCACCTTCAAAGCCAAAATCAATTCCATAACATCAACCATCCCAGCACTACTAATTGCGGTAGCCCTGGACCTCAAGCATCGGGTCACATGGTGCCACTTGATGCAGAACATGATGGACAAAGCACACATATTCGGCTTTTGTCGGCGACTGAAAATGAAATATTGAGAGATAGTACTGAACTGCACCGGTCTAAACAATTATCTGCTGAGCACAATCACGTATATTACTGAAGCTTTTAAGCAAACACAGTCTCGTTGCATTTTCAAATTCGGGTACTCTTAAAAGTGGTGATAAAGTGCAAGTTTGCTTTTACGCTCGGTAATCCTTTAATTTGCAGAGAAGAAAACGAACCTTACTTCATGCTTCTATGTATCACAATACCCTCCAAGTAGTAGCGAGCTTACTACCAAATTTCAAAGTTCTTAGGAACTACGCTAGAGCCCTCAAATATATTCGTCACGAGACATCCTGCCCTCCCAGAACGGACACAACACATTCGCACAACCAGAACCTGTGCCATCAAACTGAAACATGAATACTGCAAATGCTTACTAATTTTCCAATCAATGTGAAAATTATATGGCCAATCGCCCAGTTTTTAAATCGTGAGTTATATCCGCCATTTCTTGTGACTATGGTCGCTCCGGCCCGCCGTATTTAATTTTGCTTCTCGAAAACTTTATTTCCATCATCATGGATGCCATTACTTTCCGAAACCGAATCACCACAGTCTACGACAAATCTATGCCGGTCCAAGATGTGAATAGGATATTGCGATAGGATTATGGAATCATTTTCACCTCAGGATGGCGAGTCGAGACGCAAGCGGCGGCGACAGTCAAGTGTCTCCGCAATGAGAATGAGCGACGCAGCAAGCTCACCGCAGGAGCTCGGTCACATGAGACCGAGCCTCATGAAAGGATCATCGAGCTTTGTGGGGAGCGGAAGTGGCATTTACTTCGTAAGGACTGTCCAGTCTTCGTTCGCTCGGAATTATCGTCAGGATAGCGAGGCTATTGATGATGAGCTGGTTCCAGGAGAAGATGACCGACTTCAGACGAACGGGCCCCCAGGCTCTTTGTGGTATCCTGACGAGATTACCACAGACCAGCCAACGGACTCGATCAGCTTCGACGACTTGGTTCGTTGGAGCCAGCCATATTTCAACAATTGGCATCCGCCATTTCCATTCCTTTATGCCCCTAGCGTTCTAGGGCTGATGGAGAAGATATCGAATCATGGTATAGATAGCTTAAGCATGGTCGATACGATTGTCGTTCGCTCCGTTCTATCCATATCAGTTGCAGACAGACGTCAAATGCTTCCAGATAAGCAAGCGCTCGTCCCTTCGAATCTTATTTTCAATACCATAGACGATGCTATTTCTTGTCTTACTCCAATCGTAATACAACCCTCCACATTTACTAGTTTACAGGCTCTTATGAGCATACAAGTCTTCTTGGTCTCGATGCTGCGACTCAACGCAGCATCAAGAATCGGCGGTCTCATATTACGAATGGCATTTCATTTAGGATTACATCGGTGTCCCTCCAGATACAAACAATTTTCTTCGGCGGATGTCGATATGAGGCGAAGACTGTTCTGGGCAATTTATAGCCTAGAACGGTATCTTTCCCAATCTCTTGGACTTCCGTTAGACTTGAAGGATGACGATATCGATGTCTGTTTTCCCGACAAAGAGCTGCATGCTGAGGGCCAAGAAGCCGACAATGTTCATTCGCATGGTACCGTTTCCATCTTGTTAAAGTTATTTTTAGCTAAGATTACTAGATCCGCGTCTCCTCCTCCCAGCGTTTCTTGCTCGTCACGGTCGGATCAAGGGGTTGATTCTTGAATTGAGACACAAGGCTTTGGTCCATAGAACCACTGATCCCGAGGAAGTTGCATTTGTCGATGCCGAAATCTCGAAATGGTGGAATGAAGCCCAAGATCTTGTAGATCCTCACTACTCTTTTAACGAACATTCCGAACAAGGCCGTGGCGATCAAGTGCTTTTAAAAGACTCACACAAACTGCTCCTTATTGTCCAAAAGCACGAATCCACCATTCTTTTGAATCGACCAGTCATTACATCAGGTTACAATACATTATTATTCTCAGTGGCAATGCAAAAATGTATCGGGGCATCAAAGCAGATTGTGTCTAAAATTTACCAGCATTTGCATGATGGCAAAGAGACAATGGCGTTTGATGGTCGAACAAACAACCCACTTTTCTGGCCAGGCTTTACATGGTGCATTTGGATGAGGCAAGCATACCTGCTATCTTTTTGGTATTATACGCTAATTACGTATATGAAGCGGACTGATTCTTCTTTATGCTGCGTCTGAAGGCCACTACTCCGTCCACATCGCTCAAAAGTAGGTTCAAAATGTAGTGATCCAGGCTCGATGCTTACCCTCTCTAGGGAAGCGGAAAGATGTGTAAAAATCCTGGAGGTGCTCTCCCTTCGAGGTAACTTTTGGCCAGGTGCATGTGCATCTGCTCTTAAAGATCTACAGAACGCCTTGACCAAAAAAACCACAATCAGAACCCCTTCGCAGAGCGTCAACACTCAACAGAGAACAATGGAGACCCCTGATTCACATTTGCATGGGGTTTCAAGCCGTCCCTCACAATCACAAAGAACTGAATTAACATCAACAACTGCTGCATCTCAGACATACGCAAGCCCATCCATGCCATATAGCGAATCTAATGGGTTGAAGCGAATAAATGCGCAGCATTCCTCTAATACAAATCAGCGTTTGGCGCAAAACGCATTCGCACGACCCGCTACGTCAACTTCCCGGGGAACACAGCCCGTCATTCCACAGCAGGAACAGACACCGTACTCCCAGGCCCATCCACTTATGAATGAGGAATGGTCTGTCTTGAACGGTGCGCAATACCCTTTGGGTGAACACTTTGACGGATTTGATGACATTTTTCAACTTATGGATGTTTCCTACCAGCTGAATGAGCAGTATGGTCCGTCTAATGCTGTGAGACATATATCTTAAAAATATTGTTCATCCAAAGTATTTACATGACACCAATATGTACAAAAAATTGAACAAGGACCCAGGCCCATAAAATCTATGTCTGGGTTTCCTTTGTCTTCCCTAAAGTGCTTTCAATTTCATCACAGACTGCCTTGGTAACCTCTACAGTGGTTGCCGACCCTCCGAGATCTTTCGTCATTATGCCCTTCTCACACACCTTCTGTACGATTTCGAGCAGTTGGTCAGCTGCTTCTTTCTCGCCTAGCCAAGCCAGCATTTCTGAGGCTGTCCAAAAAGTTGCCACCGGATTTGCTGACCCATGTTAGCGAAGGTCACCAGATTTTACTCTTTCGGGTGCTCTTACCAATTCCCAGGCCGGTGATGTCAAATGCGGAACCATGTATGGGCTCGAACATGGACGGATTCTCACGGGTGGGGTCAAGGTTGCTTGTTGGTGCAATCCCGATAGACCCAGCAAGAGCAGCAGCCAAATCAGAAAGGATGTCGGCGTGCTTCATATAAATCAGTATAATTATCTCGCTCTTGTTGAATCACGAACTCACTAAGTTGGTAGCAACAATTGTATCCAAAGACTCTGGTTTTAGAACCATTCTGGTTGTCATCGCATCTACAAGCATCTTCTCTACCGTGACATCTGGGAAGTCCTTTGCTACCGTGGCAGCAACTTCATCCCACATCACCATTCCATTTCTTTGGGCATTGCTCTTTGTCACAACGGTGATGTGCTTTTTCGGTCTGTTCTTGGCAACCTCGAAAGCAAATCGCATAATCCTTTCCACGCCATGTCGCGTGAAGATCGAGACTTCGGTTGCCGTCTCCCAGGGCTGACCGGTATGGGAGCGCCCACCATGTCCTGCATATTCTCCTTCGCTGTTTTCTCGAATGATGACCCAGTCGAGGTCCCCGTCCTTGCAATTCCGGAGGGGCGATTGTGTGCCTCGGAAGACTTTTGTTGGCCGGACATTCGCAAACTGCTGCAGAGGCTGACAGATTGCGAGGCGTAGCTGCCAGAGAGAGATATGATCGGGGACGTCTATGCATGCACTCGTTAATGGGAATACAAATACCAATGGTTGGCTCATGCATACCTGGAGCTCCAACAGCGCCAAACAAAATGGCATCGAATTTGCGCAGGGTTGTTAAGGCGTCATCTGGCATGTACTTTCCAGTTTTCTTATAAGTTTCGCTGCTCCAATCGAAGTTTGTAAAGTCGAGGTCGAAGCTCTTGAGGGTTTCGGCAAGCTTCTTTAACACGGTCACACCTGCCTCGATGACTTCAGGGCCGATTCCATCTGCAGGGATGGAGGCAATGCGGTATGTGGGGTGCGCGGTGACGATTGAGGGACTCATTCTGGCTTTCTATGGTTCGACTGTGGAAGATCCTGATTGCGCAACAGATATGAGACTATGGGTTGTTGTAGAAATAAACACAAAATTGGATTCTGGAAAGACGAAGCATATGTAGATTGAAATACCCCAATATTCGGAGTGTGTCCGATGTACCTAAGGTGGGGCAGCCCGCCTCCTTCAGCGGCGGGGCTATTTAGACTTTGCGCTAGGGCATCGTTTCTCCGGAAGTCGCCACCCTGAGGTCAAACAGTGAGAGTCTGAAAGCGATTGAGTATGTAGGTAACAATTAATAGTCTCGACTTTGCCTGTTATCGTTCAATTGTAGAACATCTTGATTTGAACAGGTATTAAATATCGGTTGTTATATAGACAAACATCATCTTGTGTCCTAGAAAGCTGGAGAATATAATAAACTTGGGAACACCTCTCTTTTCGCTGGTTCCGTTGTCACCACCAGACATAGGCAGGATATATAATTGTAAAACTAACAATTACAGACTTTCTGTTCGGCCTATAAGAAAACTTAAGGGATTTTAGGCACAACCCCTTGAGACTCTAGTACCACAGGGGTTCTATATAAGCTAGATTCTTGATACAGTAGGATTCAAAGTCGGCTTCACACTGGGACACCCTATGATTTTACATTTTCGGCGATATTTGCTCCATTACAACCAGCTGTGCTGATACCTAAATACTTTCCTTCCGCCCCCCAGGCACGTGAGATTATCACACGTGAAAAGCTCCTGCTCCAAAGACTAGCCGGTATCGGCGCACATCAACGCTTGGTATGGATTTTGTCGGGGGCTTTCCTTTACCCTTGCATTTGCTTGCCTATGCCAACATCTCGCTAGGGAGGGTGGAGGATCGAGATGGGTGGTAGAAATGCGATACCCCTAGCGCCCTAGGTGGCTGGGTTCTGCAAAGCAAAGACATGTCAGTATACTTAGATTGGCGTTTCCTGTCATTTTTCTGGTTATTCTCTGTGGTCTATTGCTGACCCAAATCTGTAGAAGGATCGAAATCTTTGTTGAAGGCAACAAGGGGTTAGAGAGGATTTGGCTAGAAGGCAGAAGTCGATTTCTCACCCGAAGTATACAAACTTCATAAAAAGCGAACCGAAGATATGGAAAAATTGGATAAGAGGTGAAGAGGTGAACGAATTGCCTCGGCAGCGGTTGAAGTATGACAAAGGTCAAGTTCCTGGATATCCGGGCCGCGGCTCTGCTCTAACCCTATAAAGAATTGGTTTGGAGGAGGCGGGTTGTTCAGGAAAGCCTTTGACTCGTAGAGTATGGTCAACTGTGGGTTCCCCTAATGGGAGCCATATTGTCATTCCGCTGATAAAAACTAAATATCTTGTAACTCCAATCTAATTTTTCCCCTCAAACAGATCCTGAATTCCAACCATGCCTCCTATGCTTACAATATTTGCCCACTTAAAATCAAATTCATTTCTCTTCATGGGACCTCGTTAGCTTCATAATCCCATCCTCCGCACGAATCATCATGACTCGTATGCCCTTCGCTGCTTTCAGTAAATTTTCTCCATTATCACCCGCCAGCCGACTCCCCTTTAATCTGTCAGTAGCAATTTCATAAGCATCCCGATCAAGCCCATGGAATGCCAACGCCAAAGGCGAGCTTCTCCACAACCCAGCGCCAGACCGTCTCGTTCTTAATATCGTCAACACAAGTTGAAGCGTAGTGACGAGAAAAAGGGATACTGGGAGGGTGAGCCACCACCATCGAACAGTGACATATAACCCGTGCTCCCAAACTGCTCCGTTTGACAAATTGGAAATACTATTGTTGCCATCCCGGATGACCTTGGTCATAGTAGCAGCAGTTCGATTTATCGGGTCATCGAATGACCTGGCATCCCATATTGGTTGCAACGCATCCATAGAGAATGTAATAGCATTATTCTGATCGCCGGCAGTCCCATTGAGCAAGGTCCTTAAGTGTCCTGAGATTTCGTTGAAGGTCGTACTGGTCATGCCGTATTTCTTGCCTGACACAGTGTAGAAATTTTCGCCATTTGTACGTTCCGGAGATATCTTCTCTGCCGTTGGGCTCAGGTCCGGCCACGTTTTCAAGATTGTTTCATTAAGGTCCCCATTATCGAAGGTGGAAGTGTAGCTATGGACGCACAGATAAAGCATACATTCCGCTGCTTCAATTTTCGAGGCGTCCGTAGCGCTCCACTGCCCGAAAGCTGCGATGTTCTGGAATAAGCCTAGTATATGTGCCTTTGATGAAATATTCTTGAAGAATACAGGAACGGGTGATGCGTTTGTTGACATAAGAGCCCCGTCGGATCCTAAAAGAGCCGCTCCGCCAGGAAGTTCGGCGTCACACGATGTAGTGCAATTGATCTGAAGCTGGGATGTTACATTTTGGCAAGCGGAACATACAGCCAAAGATGAGTAATTGGACCATGTGCAGTTCCCAGAGGAACAGATGAGGTAAGGGCGTATCGATGGGCGTTTTGAGAAAAGTCCATTGTATATCGCCCCTTTCATAGGCAGCGGCGCCGATCTAAAAGAAGCCATTGCAGGTGCGGCATCCGGCTTGTCGGGCCTATAGAATTCAGATGCCGCGACAACCGCGGTTTTATTGTTGACCTTAACGGTTCGAGACTCTTGTTGGATGATTTCTTGCACCACGGGATCGAATGCTAGAGCAACCAAAGTTACGATCGCGCCAAGTACACCCAAGTGACGAGCCCTTAACCTGATGAGAAGGCGCATACTTCCCCAGGGTCCACGGCTCCCTTCATCGAAATATTCCATGTCAGCCAGATCTCGATCCCTCTCCGAGAACCAAATCCACTTAATCTGGCTAATGCATTCAGTTACTGGAATCAGCATCGCTGACTTGGCAAATGTGGCCGTCCAAGATAACATAGAGTTGATTGTAATGATGTCTGGCCGCTTTTTGCCGTTGAAGTGTACGAGCACGGCGATCATTGCGGCTAGAGAAAGTGCACTTGTAGCAATACCAATGAATTCCCATATCCACCAATCATGGTGGCGGCCTTTGCGTTGCTGAGATAACCTTGAATTGTAATGTTTATAGCGACTATGCGACTGCTCTGGTGGAAGAGAGTGAGGATTTTCATAAGACTGTGGAGTAGTTGGTCTATCTTCATCGTTTTCTGAGGATACTAATGGATGGGTACTCTGATCGAATTGTCGCAGAGGAATAGCAGCTAGAGAATCAGTATTTGCTTTCTGAACAGACATTCTGCATGAAATATGCTTTCGCGTGGTGTAGGCTCCAGAATGATAATAGGAGGAAATCTCAGGCTTTAATCATCCTTTGAGTATGGTTGCACAATGCACAATGACTTTGTTCTTTTGCCTCCTCCGCAAGGCTGAACTCTAGAGGGGAACCATGAAATGGTGATAGGCTTCCTTTGAAGGCTGAAGTGGCCGATCAGAGTTGCCTATGTCGCCAAGAACGACATAATATCAACTCTCTATCCAACGGGGGTTGAAAATGGGGGTTCTAGTGAAGATATTGAACCTCTGTGAACCCCGTAGTGACGATCTCATCCTCCTGTTGCATCACTTCTTCGTACTTTTGCCAATAATATCCTTTTACGTAAGATATTTCAAGGCTGTTGGTTTTCTTCGAGGCAACGAGCAGTGAGGTGGCGAATTATCATGGGTAAGTGGCTTGACTCTTCTGCCGAGCCCATCCCCATCTCTGGGGACCACTGACATACATGTATGTGGTGCGCGGGATGACTGTTGATCACCGAAAGGTGGGCAGCCCTAGTCGATCAACGGCCTTGGCTTTCGTAAGGCTGCTTAGTGTTACGGACTCGTAACTGTTAGAAAGAAATCTATTGGAGGATCTACGAGAGTATCACGACAATAGAATGTTAACTTTTAGATAGTATAATATCAACTATATTAATTATTTAATGCTCGATTACTCTTTTTTACCTGTACACTTAGACTTGGTGTTTTTTTTGGGTATTCCCGTTCCTCAACATGGCTGCCTAAGGCCTCTACTCCTTGTGTAACCCGACCCGCTGTTTCCCATGTACTACGGTTTGTATTTACAGTATGTGTTCCTTTCTGTCATCTACTATTTTCTAGTCTTCCTCCGATTCCTGAGACTGTTGATACATTGATTTGAAGTGTTTGAACCGGGCTAATGAACTCGTTGATAGTATAAAGTTTGCTGCTTTGGCAAATATTTGCCTGTCTGATGGAATAATTTTGATTTGTACACTCAGACGCATGGGCCATTATAGTCCACCCTACCGGGCCACCTCAAAGCAGGCCACCTTTCTTCATGTCGGTATGTCGGCACGTGACATGCGGGGCATGCCCGCACACTTCCACAGCCGTAGAGTAGAATCTTAGTAGAACAATCAATCAAGGAACCATAACCACACTAGCAAGAGCGTAGTCAATAGCTACTACGCCTTTTGTTACGTGATAGGTATCCTACGGAACCAACACTTCAGTGGAAAAATGTTAGTGCGTTGACCAGATTGGTAGTGAGGTTTATTCACCTCAGAGCTACTGGATCGTCCTGCTCCCACGTTTCCGGGTTCATCCATATTCTCCTTCGACTCTACCGACGGCTGGTAGCATTTAATAGTACCCATTGTTAGGAAATCTTAGGCTCAACGGGCCATCGACGGATTTTCGCGGGCCGCAGCTCTCAGACCTAGATGGAATGTGACCAAACCGCTCGTTCCATTTCCGGCGCTTCTGCTGTCCACCCAGCTGACATCCCAGGCTCGTTGAGCTATACCATCGTTTGCGCCGGCTGCCAGGAGCGATAGCAGGACTTTATCGTGTTCTTCCGAGACTCGGAAGCCAGGCTCGCCAACCTGAGGAAGTCGCCATCACCCGTACTGCCAAGCCAAACAATATCCGAGCTGGAATACCGACTCCCTATCCTTTTCAGCCAGGAATACCCGCAGGCTCTCACGTACGGCGACCTCTCTAGAACCACTACCCTGGCCGATAAGGATATGTACAAATTCACAGGTATCGTCAACTGGTCCCTCGCGGTCATGTCATCGTTCGGCATGGAGCTGGACAGCCTTTTCTTGACGACGGGTACATGGGCCGCAGTGGCTGGCACGACTACATGACTTTTTGGGGCGGGTCCTGGACTCCCTAAAGAGTTGACGATGGTGTATGTGGGAAGAAATCTCGAGCCCTGGCTGACTTGACTGCCAAAGATTACAGCTGTTTTAAATTTTCGAAAGTATTAATATAAAGCAATTTTAATATTTTGAACTTGTATCAATGTAAGGTGCTGGAGTACTGTGGCACAAGTCAGCTCTTATTGATACAAAGAATAATTTCTCCCCTTCTACTACGTCCCGGGCCTCCTACTTATACCCTTTGTACCCTTAGCGACTCCTTACGTGCCCATACATGCCGAGTCTCGGAGCCTTTGCCAGGCCACCCCTGATTGCCCCTTTAGCGCTTGACATCCTGGCACCTAACAATTAAAAATAGGAATACGTAAAAATAAATAAAACACAATTCAAACTTATTTAAAAGTTTCGAAAAAAAGCATATAAAAATAATAACTGATATAACGGCAAATTTGACCAGAGAAATAAAGATTTAAAATGCGAGTTGTTTTCGTAAGCAAAAGAAATGAGTATTTAACAAACCATTGTTATATATTAAAATCCACATTTGTATAAAAGTTGTTAAAGGAAAATAATAGGACACTTCAGCAGTGTTTCCTTCAGCTATTCTTAGATACTGCTAACATTGATAGGTTATATCGGGCAATGTCAGCAAAAAAAGTTTACTAGTGCTTGAGCACTTGGCCTTCTGGCCCTTAAAATAATGTAGAAACGTGTAATTCAGAAAAAAAAAAAAAAAAAAAAAAAGACAGTAGCGATATTATACTTAAACCTCCTGAAACTTGGTCTATAGAAGTGAAAGATTTCTTGAAATTCACTGTAAGGTGCAAAATATGTAGCGTAGCACAAGTCAACTCCAATTTATACAAGAACTAGTCCATAATGAAACAACTCCAGAAAATGCGCCTTCTACCCTCCTTCTCAGTTGCGCTTGACGGCTCATCCACCATTTTGCTCTTCCGCAACCGGGTTGTCAAGAGTTGAATCTCAGGGCCATCTTCAAACCTCAAATTCATAGAATCGGCCAATCTGATAGCTTCGATAATGTGAATCGAGGCTGACAATCCTATTCTCTGTTCCCACTCATATAATCTAAGTACTAGTAGCGCCTGTGTGAGCTCGAGGGAGGGTTTCATGGCACCTCTGAGCGCCAGGCCAACAGCAGCCTTTAGCGCACCGGCATAATAATCGAATGTTGTCGGTGGGGTTGCTGGACTGAGGAGATGATGCACTAAACCAGGTGGAAGCGTGTGGCCAGGGTTAGCACACCGAGAAATAATAATCTGTCATTATTCGTTGCTGAGTTGTCAAATTGCTGTTGAGTAGCTTGATGCATTCGTTTTCTGAAGGTCTGTGGATGTATAAAAGGCATCACGGCGCAGGAAAGCACTTTGAAAATATCGTAGACTTCGTCCCAGATCTTCAAAGAATCTCAGAAACTAGGACGTCATACCCTGTGCCACAGCCGGCCGCTATCCTTGTCTCTCGATTCTGAGGAACATAAGCCCGCTATTGGCGCTCTTGTGTTGACTTTGCAACCGGGGAAGAGTATGCGCATTCTTTGAGTCTAATCTCGCAAGCGTCACACACAGGCTTTACACCAGCTTGAAACCTCATTGCGGTTAACATAAAGATATCGAGGTGAAGAAAAACGAACATTCAGTTTTGCTTTTTCTATAACTAACTCATGCAGTCCGGAATGTTTACCTGTATTACCACCGATGATCTCGCCTTATAATGCTATTAGCTCTGATATTGAGATGCGGATGGCAAGACACACCTATGGTAAAGCGTGGCGGCATCTCTGAGGCTTTTTCGGTTGAAGCGTGCTACATCCAAGGAAGTATGGTCCTTTGGCGCGGGGTTATAGTAAGTCGCAATTTTAAAGGTAGGAATTCTGAGATTGAATTGCACACAATAAGCAATAGCAGATCGCGCCACCATCCATCAGTGGCTGATCGAAACTGGTCTAGAATCGAAATCGCTATTTAGTGAGGCATTTTAAGATCTCATCATATGATCTTAAAGCAGCTACTGACAACATCTGGGATCCCGCCGTTGGCTGCCCTTAATTCCTATATAATGTCACGAACTGGCCAGCACCAGGTATGTATTAGCACGAGATACGTGCTAGTACTAAGGGAGATTAGCAGCGGCGAATTGATGGTACGGGAGAATCATTAGTACTAATGATGTTATGGTACGAGCCCTATCGTAGCACAAGGATATGACTAGTGCGCGCGTATTGCTAGCACTGATAGAGCCACAGGACTAACTGGTACACTCGTAAACGATGTATACTTAAATCAAGGATAGCAGGGGCCACGGGCATCTGATGTTAGTCACGTGGCAAATTTTAGCCTGTTATCGTATAGTTTTTTCATTATTTGCACTTTAGATCTGTATACGTAGGTTTATTGTGCGGTTTCACTTTGCAACTTTGTTCTACCTAGTACTTTATAACAGTCCTAATAATGCCTTTACACACTTCACTATTTCCCTTTATCTCTTCGCCTTCTGATGCGCCGAGTGAACCGATTTTAACTACCGGAGGGCAGAATAAAGATGACTTAGCTACTAGGATCGAGCAACAACGAGCTCAAGTTCTCGAATTTGAGCTTGCGGCCGAACAACACAAGCGAACCGAGGAGCTTCGGATTCGAGAACGAGCTCGAAAATTAGAGTTGAAGAGACAAGAGTTACATCAACAACCGCCTTTTAAATCGATAAGTACAGAAGATACACATTCACTTTTCCGTCAACTAGAAGAACTGCGTTGGAAGAGTAGGTAGGCCGCCAACGATACTCGTGTCTTGCGGCATAAACCGAGTATTTCACAAAATACAGAAGATCAGCCGTATCGAACCCTTCCTATATACAAGACTACCAGCGTCGTAAAGAGAGAGAGAGGCTCAAGACCAAGCTTGTCTAGAAGCATTTGAATGCTACGAGGCTACTAAGGTAAAGTAATTTCGGCAGGTGGAAGAGCGTAAACTAGAGAGTGGCCATTAAGTCGCTACTCGTCTGGTCAGAGTCAGTAGGGTCATATGAGCCAAACGCCGGCGCCTACGAGACTTTCAATGGTAAGTAAAAACTGAAGAGACAGGTAACACTTGTGTTCCACTTATCAGTTCCTGGCTTTCCAAGATTGAATGTGACATTAGAAAAGCCCTTAACGTACAAGTTGGTGATTGGCATTCGTCGCCAGACATCAACTCAGACCATCTAACCGCTTCTCATTATGGCCTACCACCTCTCAGTTCCACTTTTCTCGAAGTCTTGAGGTATCATCCAACTTTGAATTCTCGACGTTCTAGATTTATTTTGCCTAGGTAAAGGTCTGATCCACGGTTATTGAAATGTCCCTTGAAATGGATGGCAACCACCCCCACTCGGGAGAAATATTCCCCCTCCCTCTTCAAGACTAATATTTTCAAGTGCGTAAAGTAACGGGGTGGAAAAGGTCCTTCATCAGTTCTCCACCCTAGCAAAACCCCATCAAAGCAAGCCTTTTCCTTCGCATCCCTGGGTATTACTATGTTGAAGCTGGGTTTATCATAAAGAACCAACTCCGAGTCTATATCCTCAAAAAGAACTAGATCAGGGTTGTCGCAAGCCGATCTCTCCTGGGGCAATCGTAATTTCAGTTTCATCGTCCAACCCCAGATGAAGATGAATTTGGTCAAAGCCTCAGAACTCCGGTACTGGGGCGGAATTCCGTCATTGTCGAAGGTCCAAAGAACACATTCACCATGTTTAGTTTGAACCCGCACTTTCAAGTCATATATATACCCATCATCGTCAAAAGGCCGGCTGCCGAGAGACTCTGAACCCGGCATCGCCAGTTTAAACCCTGTGAAAGTGTTCCAGCCAACCCACGACCAGCTCGGGAACCCTTCGCGGCGCTGTGATGGCAAGTCAGATACCCAAAAGAGGCTCTGTGCAAGTTGCTTGCAGCGAAATGGTGATGTTTTCCAGTAGTCTGTGGACTTGTTGGCTGGTATGTCCGCTATTCGGCGTATTGGGAGACCCCAGAACTGGAATGTCGCCGGAGACGCCTTTTCGAACTGCTTTAAAACTCCTATAATTGCATCAAGGATGTCTGTTGGGAAAGAAAGCTGTCTCGTAGAATATTCATTTATTCTTTGGGCGAAATTGAGGGGATGGAAGACTCTATCTTTTTTTCGCCCTTTTAGGAGTGCCTCCCCGGAATTTATCACATCTTGTGTGATATTAAGGCTCTCAAAACAATGCATCTGTCCGCATTGGAAGTAAGCTTGTTGAGAGGTGAATATCAGACGTCTTCGGGAGAGGAGTCCTTCTTGGTATGTCCACCCACGTGTGTTCCATACCGAAGCTTCAACCGATAGTCGAGGATTCATGAGAGAAGATACTATGCTTAGGTCACCGCCCAGATTCACATAGGGCTGCTCGACTCGGTGAGTCGGCCCGACTCCTGGCAAGCCGACGGCTGCGTCTTCGCCTGCTGCCGCAATAATCGTCAATGTTGCGCCCATGTAAATGGAATCCATGTTGCTGATCTGAGTGTGTTTCTCTTTGGGGTTAGACTGATCAATGCAATATCTATCAACCCAAAGGTAGTTGAAACCAATAGCAGCAGCTAACAGGATTGAATCTTCAATCACCCGTGGAATTTGGCTTGGCAGCGAGGCATCCGTAACTAAAGATACCGACGGCTCCCTTTGCACTCCCCACACATAGCTAAGAGCAACGTATTCACAATCAGGTGGGGCTGACACAATCTTTCGGGACTTGCAATCAACAACCCTAAATCCAGGTATCGACAAAGCCATCTCATTACAACCTTCGCCCCGGTGTGAGTAGAAGCAGGTTCCAAGCCAATTTTTTATGACTGCATAATCAATACTGTCCGTCGCAATCCGGCGACCGAAGAAGCCTTGGTAAATCCAAGCTTCGTATGGAGGCGTGTAGCAAATAAAGCCTTTCTCCTGGAGTTTATCAATCCAAGTCCTGATCATGTTTTCCCTGTCCGCCTGTAGTTGATGTCCAGGAAAAATGGCAAGCACAACAGAGGTTATCGCATTCGCTAGAGGCTGGTAAGTCTCTATTCCAAAACAGCGGTTTGCTGAGAGTGCCCTGAGGTGAAATTTGCCTCGCATCAGAGCAGGATTGTCCTGGCATTCATAATCAGGGAGCATTTGGGCAAAGAACCGACACAGATGACACAACGAAGTTTCAAGGATGGCACCTAAAGGAGCAACGAAGGCTCCATACCAGCTTCTAATCTCGAGGCCGAAGGCGGCGTGGAAATCGATCGCTGCGCAAGTATCGCATAAAGTTTCTGACGATGGTGTTTCTTCGAGATCGGAAAGCACAGGGTGATCACCCCAGACTGGATCATTCTCATCATCCATTTGGTGTTGGTGTTGGATTTCGAGCTTGGGCTTCCTTGCTAGGGATGTAGTAACTACCTGCTGGAAAAGGTGGGTCTGCTGGAATGCCGCTGTTACTTCTGGCTCATTACCGACCGACCAGATTGGGATTCAGGGACATGAAGAGCTGCCGTGGCGAGGAAGACACAAACAATCACCTACAGTCGGCGTAGTGACCGGGAAGCCGCGAATTTTGGAAGGCCAAATCTGAGAGTCTCCTCAAGTCTAGAAGGCATGAAGTGTCGTTGAACGCGAAGGCGGTCGCGGCGGAACATCATCCCATCTTGGCAGCCGTTCTTGCTAGCCCAACTTAGCTCGCTTGGATTGTTGGCCACAAAGGTATTTAAGGAGAACTATTTCATTTCAGGGATGTTTTTCTATAATATTAAATAGTTTTAAGCACGAATTATATCATATGCTCCTGGAAGCCTTCAGATGCCTTCAGTTCGTCCCTCTGGGAACAATAATCTATCCCACATCTGTCACTGGTTTATTAGAGCCTGTATTTCCAGCAGTTTCGGTAATCGTTCATACGATCTGAGGTCCAATCTGATATTAGAAATACGAGGGACCTGCGGCCCCCGTACCCCCGCCGCGGGTAAGTTGCCAACGCAGGCTTGCCAATCAACATACAGGTTCTCTCTGCATCCCATTTCATAATTTATTAGATTTGGTGTGATACATAAATCCTATTGCATAACAGAGTGCTATATACTCCGGCGCAGGTCGACCTTATACACTACTACAAAAAGACTTTGGCATTAGATATGGAAAGACCGAAACTTCCTTTCAAAAAGCAATTCCCAAAATTCATTCCATCCATTTCACAACGGTGGTGTAAAGTCAGGATATACATTACAATAACTAATGTTCTGCCTTCGACCATTTAATGCTACAGGCTTCTCTTACATTGTAAAGTTGGCTTCTAGCTGTCGGGTTTATCAATTCCATCCCGTTACGCATTCCCTTGATTTCAGCCAATCAGAGGAGTATTATGCTCAGTGCGGCTTCGATCATTTACCGATAATTTTGATATTTGAACTGATCGAGTTAACAAATTGAATGGCCAACTTAATTTACTTTTGTCAGTCAGTGCCTACTGATCAGCGACTGACTTACTGGCCACTCTGTAGATGGCGGAGAACAAGGGCCTTGATCATAAGGCAACGAATCTATTGGGGCGAACGGGGTTACGCTATGGAGGTGGAGCACTCAACCAAATAACAATGAAAAGTTTGTTATGTGCTATGCAAGCGTAGAGGGAAAGGGAATGAGAGGCGCCGGCCATTGGCTATTCCTAAGGTAGTGGAGGTGTAAGGTTGTAATGAGGTTATTGTTGCCTCACGCAAGATGCAGTAGAGTAAATAGAGAAGATGATTCAGATCAGACACAAGAGGAAACAGAAACGGACGGAAGAAGACGGGGTTCCTGACAAGTCTGGGCGGGACAATGGCCGGGACCGGGAGAAGACAGAGATTTGATCTGAGATGGCCAACTCTGGGGGAGGAATGGAGGCAGAACTGGGCTTAGAATACTCTGAAGATAGTATTGAGCCACATCCAGATAATACAGTCGGGCCTAGGTGGATCTGTTCTTGGGTCTCCATGTCTTAGATGAGGTGCGCCAATCTGAGCCCGGATTAATGATTCATGAAATACAACTGACTAGCAAGGTTACTACTTGCTTAGGCAATTTTCTAGTTATCCATTCCCAGCAAGTCTCGTGCCATCGCATTAGTTACTGCAGTCTGGCCATTAAAACTCCTTGGATCTGGCCCACGTGGGAGATCAAGACCTTTTCCATGAACCGATTTCAGACGATTATTGTAGATCTTCTCCGTCACCGGTTTCCCCATCCTACAATCCATGAGCATATGTCTCAGTAATAAGTACGCACAGGGAGAGCGAAAAAGGGTGCGTACTTGCAAAAGTCGCAAGTGCACGGCCTACTGCCAGTGCCATGATGATCACATCCATATGTCATATCGGCACCAGTCCCACAGCACGTCCAACGGAATGCTTGGGGCCATTCCTTGTAGAGCTTTTTCTCATCAGCGCCCAGTTCACTCTGGGTCTTCGTTAGCCAAGGCGGATGAATCTTAATGTTCAGGCCCAGAGGGGTATTTATGACTACGAAATCCCGTGACACACCAAAAAGAAAGCTCGAAGCGTACCTCAAATTTCTGTTTGAACCCCTCAGCCTCACTCTTTACAACAGCACCCCAACCCATAGCCTCACTATAATCCTCCTCTGGATTCTCAGGCGTATCCCAAGTAACAAGTTCCAGCTCCCCCTCGTGAAGAGACCCATCGTCGCATCTTCTTATTTTTGTATTATCCCACCAAGGTACTCCACAATTGCGCTTGTGGGTAGGCCAATCCTGGGTTTGGCACTCGCGGGAACAGTAGGCTGTGACTTTGCATCCGCCACATTTGGAGAGTGGGGAGCCACGCTTGTCGCAGACTTTGCAGCTGTTGTTGGATTGGTCTGACATTTCGACGAGGAGGCGATGGGAAGGGACTTGGTGGATTTGGATTTGATGTGGAGCAGAATGGTGATGGAAATAGAAAGGAGTTTGGAACGAGGAGACTCTTGATGGTTGGTGCCAGGAGGCTGGGGCGGTGAGGGCCAGTGTTAGCAGCCAGATATTTCCAAACAGGGCTTAGCTTAGAGGCTGAGACATACCCCGCAATGCACTTATGGTGCTTCATGCAAATATCCCTTTTATATCAGTTTTATGCAAAGTCTTTTTTAGTCGGACAGCCCTATTAATGTACTAATAGCTTATTTTATTGCTAGTATAAAATCTGAATTATTTATAAAACAGCTTAAATGTCAGAGCAAGGTTGATAAGCTTTACCTTTACGCCAAAAATGCGCCCAGACACGTGACCCTGACACCAAAGTTTTAAAATGCATTTTGCTATGAAGGTTAAAAAGCCCATTTTTCTCACAATCGAAATAAAGCGACGTATTAGGCATAGCTGCGTTTTCATGGATATATAACCTTTCAATTTGGAAGTATACAGTGCTAATAAATATGTAATATAGTTAGTATACCTTTGGGACGCCCAACAAGCAACTTGAAGCTCGAAAGTACTACAGCTAGCAGCAATAGAAAAAAACTTGCATCTAGACATCTGCTAGTGCTGGCGACCTAACACATATTTTCTACAGGCATAAATTACCTCTAAAAGCATCAAGCCCCAGAGGCTATCGTGACAATGATATAATCACGTGCCCGGCAGTCATGTCCAGAGGTCTTGGCTGCTGTACTGCCGAACGCTGACAATTTACCTAACCATTTTTACCTCGGCTAGAACACTGGCCCTTATTTTGATGTTATTGTGGCAGAGTTGGTTTCTTTTCTGTGCTACGTGGTAGCTGTTGTGATCAGTTAATTAGTGTCACGACACGCGCTGTGGATCTACAGATACAGGGGGCAACGGTGGTATCATACGAGAATCTATAGCTGAGGAAGGAAGAAGGAGCTCGAGGAGAGCAGGCTATATATACACGAGGCGCTCCGAGAGCTCGCCTAATATAAAAGTGCGCTTGGCGCGCGTCCTAGCTATACGGGACCTGAGCGTTCCCTTTTTTTTGCATTCTACAAGCGTGTATTCTACAACAGTATTATATCACTTCGCTCATCCGATTGACTATTCTATAGCTCTGATTTACTCCGTGACACAAGTTGTACTAGAACAAAAGAACAATAAAGCTTCAGTTTGACCATTCCAAAGCGCTACCCATATCCTATGTGACAGTTAGACAATTTAATATATTGTGGTTGTTTAATGTACTTTAAAATGGTGGGATAGAAAAAAAGCGATCCGCTCGGTGATATGATCCGACCACTTTAAATAAAAAAAGTGTGGTATAATAAAAGGAAAAAAAAAGTCCAACCCAAAAATGGAAATATATAGACAGAAGTTAGTCTTTCCTCAACTTATTTGTCCTATTCTACTGAGAAATCTCACGGAGGCAAAGCTGTTTTAATAAAAGAGAATCACATATATCCCCCGTTTTTACTAGCAAATATATATGCATCCATTTATGCCAACCAATCCACTTCAAATAGGTTCTCCCTTTTTTTTCCATTGTTAAATTTAGACGACCCAGCAAGTGAGGCTGGAGACGTTATCGTTAAGAAATGCAGGAATCGTGCCAAAGGATCCAGATGGAGAAGTTGTGCCTTAGTAAATTTCTTAGTTCTTTCAATTCAAACAAAAAGAAAAAAAGAAAAAGGAATAATAAAAGAATACATACCGCTGCCAGTACATCCTCCATCCCTTTTGAGAGATTTTAGGTTAGTTTTGCGTCCAAGAACCAGGTGTTTTCAAAAGGGAGAAAAGGAACAAGAAGGTTTTCTAAGGCGCTGGACTTACATATAGAAATTACATTGCACACCGCTTGGAACTCTCCAGGACGAAATAATATCATTCCAGTCAGCAGGGACATTTTCTAAATAAATTACCTCCTATTAGCGTATTCTTAATCTAGCATTTTTGGAAGATGCAAAAGGACCTGGTTTGGGGGAGAAAGAATGAAAACGAGAGCGAAACGTACTGCAGTCACCACCTTGGACTCCAAGGGTTATGTGTCTCCCACCAAAATTTCCGTCTAGAAAGAAAAAAGCCGTCAGTAATTGCCTTTGATGTGAGGGTATGCGTTTGTAGGTCTATATCTAGGGAAAGCAGGAAAAACAAGAAATGGAAAAAGGAAGAGAGCGATATTATTACTACCTGAGTAGACTTCGATCTGGAAAAGGGCACGCGCCTCAAGAGCTGAAGCTACCACTCCCGAGGCGGCTTTCTCGATAGGCTGAGCGAAGGCGAGGCTGAGCAAAGAAATGGCTGTGAAAATGGACTTCATATTTGCTGGAAGTTTATTAATGTCGAAAGTTATTTGATTTCTTTCAAAGGAATAGGATGAAAAGAATAATGACAATGTTAATGATAGTGAGTTTTAACGAAGGACAAGTTGGGGGTTATATAGATTTTTCCTTTTGGCTGTTCGTGCTTTCTCTACCGACTTAGGGGAGAAGGTTTCCAGCAATATTGATTTATAAACCTGTTAACCTGTTTGGGTTTTGCTTGCGATGCTTAATTGAAATAAATTACATAGCATAGCATCGTAAAATTTTTACGAATCACGTTATTAAACTCTTAGGTTGACAGCGTGTAATATATGCAGTATGCAAATTTCGGCTTCAGGGGTTCTATATCTGCTAAGTTTTCTTGAACTGTTACATCGCCCAAGATATCTACTTTTGCACGTGGCTGATTAAACCATCATTTGCAGGGGCTGTAATTTCAAATGCTTGGCAATGCTGCTTTTATTGATTATCCTAGTATTTTGTATGGCCTCCCTCGGCAAGTATCACATCGATCCCCTATAGTCTGAATAAGCTTTTGAATTTGTGGCCTGTGTAAATGATTCCCAAGCTTCCTGTACCGATTCTCGTAGATGTTTATATGACAGGTGAACCTCTGGGTACGTGGATATAATCTTTCATTACATCCCATAGTGTTTCCATAGGATTCAAATCAAGGGACAAGGCAAACCAGTAAACAGAAGTAATTTCAGCTGCCTGAAATACTGACTTTATATACTTAGAAGCATGACTGCTAGCGTTGTCTTGTTGGAAATAAAGGGGGGGGGGGGGGAGGCGATGGCTGAACACCTGTACGCGGTGTCTTCTACAAACCTGGAATTAATATTATTCTCCCGAGGCAAGTTAATAGCGATTCAGAGCCGAGATTCGGCTCATAAAGTGATATGGAAGGTTTTTGGAGGCTTGAGTGAAAAGTTTTCACGCCAAGGCCAGGGATTTTTCTGTGAGAAGTAATATCACTTCGATTCAACAACAAACCATTCACAGTACGAAAAATGAGTTAAAAACACAACTTTAACTACTCTCGATCTAGCTTTACGCCTTTTGTACCTGTTTACTATACAACGTGGGAAGGCTGAGGAAGTGAACTGGGAGAACAACGAAAAGTTATACGCACAACAACACTACAACACGAGCGATTGGGTGGCCTTTATCTTCAATACAATATGTACTTATGACTGGAAGAAGGTCGCGGAGAAAAGTTGACGTGCGCGAAGAGTTATAATGAAGGAAGCATATAAGGATCGAAAGGAACGATAGAAGTGAAGGACTCTTTTTTGCTGGAACTCTGGGACTCGATCCCCAATATCTCCCTTTTAGAGAGGCTTTCAAGGACGTACGTTAAGGCTACTAGTCTACTAATATTGGCTAGTACAGTCCTTTCAGGGTACTTGTGCTCCTGCGTCTTTGTTTTTACTCTCAGACATCACCTATACTTGTCCTATTCAACTGAATTGCCTAGCCTGAGTATCCAGGCCGTGTTACATAGTCTCCGACTGATACAGCATGTTAATGGAAGAAGAGAAGAAGAAGAATAATAATGATAATAATAAAAGTGTAAAAATAAATAGAAGAGCGGTATGAAAAACACTATGTTGTCATTGGTTGGAATGACATAAAATTAATGGAACCTTTTGGCTCGTGCACAGATGTAAAGCGGTGGTTTAATCGGCCATGTGCAAAGCAATATAATATTACGGGATTACTTAAATAGGAATATGTTGCGAGTTCGGGTGCGCTTGTTTTGTAGACCATTAATGCCTTAGCGCCTTTAACGCACTAAAATCACAACATGCCGCTTTTGTCACGACACGCGCTGTGGATCTACAGATACAGAGGGCAGCGGTGGTATTATACGAGAATCTATAGCTAAGGAAAAAAAAAGGAGCTCGGGGAGACAGGGAGCTAGCGGCTCGGCTACGGCAGGTCACGTGCTCGACCAGGGTCGGGACGTGACAGCATGCGGCGTCGGATATTGTACTTTTTTGGCCCGTTTAGTGCAGTGGCAACGCTTTCCAGCTACAGCATCTGACAAGTGCTTCGTATAATTATTTTCACATAGTAAATAATGAAAAAAAAGGCTAGGGCACTAATAATCTACAAACAAGCGTACCGGTTTAATCGGCCATGCACGAAGTAATATAATATTACGGAATTACTTAAATAGGACTATGTTGCGAGTAGAGGAACTTGTGGCAACCACACTCGTGTTACGGCTCTAGCTATGCTCCGAGAGTATAGGGTTGAATAGAAGATCTAGTCCGAAAGAAGTAAGCCTGAGAAGAAGTAGGTATATCACGGATACGAGAATAGATCCTCATCATTTACTTTCTTACATGCGTTTTTAATTGACGGTTAAGATATAAAGCTTCGGCCTTCTGGTGCACGCTCGACTATGCCCAATATATGCTACGCCCAGAGCTGAGCGCTAATAGATCCTGGTGCTAGATCCTGTCACGGTTCTTGCGCTTTCGACATGAGCTCGGCTACGCTATGGCTTTTGAAGATGATCATACTTCAAAAATTAGATTGCAAAGCGTATTTTGAAGAAACTGTTGCTATTAATTAATACCTTGCCGGGTGTAGGCAAGACGAATATTTTGTATGCGTGTACCTGGACTCTGGAGCAACGGTAGCAAAGGCGTGAAAATGTCCAAATAAACGGCTGGGACGACAGGTAGAATACAAAAACTAAACGCAAAGCCATAAGGCAAAAACAGGGTCAAAATAAAAAACCAAATGTGTGGAGCAAATTGAAACCTGATGATTTTACATTTATTCTAAAATTTAACTAGTTGCCTAGTAATAATCCAGCTTTTTAACTCTATTTTTAAGGTCTGAAAGAAGTCATTAACGTTTTAAGCTATATTATTTACCAGCCGCCTACGCCACCTCCAGCTATCTGGAACAACATGTCAAAACTATTCTCAAAGACGAAATGCGCTTTCCTGCTGCTATGGAAACGGCAGGATTGGTGCTTCCGCAGTACTTTGTTACCCTGCTGACATTGCGCCGGTGAGGAAAGGCAATAAAAAAGTCAAGCTCATCAGCTCGGCGAAGGGGTATAAAAAACCTAATGCAAGATCTGCGCAGAACAAAGCGAGCTGTCCGCATTCAGAAGCAGATTCCGGGTCGCAACCACATCACGGAAGCCCCATGCTCGCAAGATGTGGCGTCTCCATCTTTTAGCTGCCCAACAATCTGTCCGATACGTCTGGCATGTGGCTACCTATGTTCTGGGACTTGTGGTCGGTGCTTCCACAAAGGCGCTGACGATCTGCTCTTTGTCAAACATGTTTCATGTACGAAGTCTGTAGCAGACACTTTGGAGCTGTAATCATATTTGCCAGATCGCTCACGGATACAGCAGAGTCCACACACTCCCGATGTTTGGCACTGGCAATAACGGTGAGGACGGTTGTGCGTGTCTAGGCGTGCGTTTGCGGCTCTTCTCCAATCAGTACTTATCCAATTTCCTGAACGTCTGATACATTCATTTGTGTGCGGATTCCCCATTGGGTTCTACAAAGTTAGTCAGGGCTTCTAGCAAAGACAAATATCCTGAATCTGGTATTTGCCTTTATCGAGATCATCCATCGCCTCTCCCTTTGCGAACCCCTCCACATAACACTCTCCCACAACACCAAAAAGCGCTGTGCCGGGAGAAGGTCGCAACACCACAGGAAACGAACATCCCATAATGATGTAGATTCCATCCCCCTGTTGCACGGTTCCTGGTGCAAGTCCAAAGTGACCGGTATCGAGAGTGATGAGCCTCCGTCCCACATGAGCGCCTACCACTGTGGCCATGTCGAGGGTAATTCTTTGCTTGGAATAAGCGCACTGGACTAGGTCGCGAGTAAAGTATTGGTGAAACGGTTTCCCGCCGACACGGAACTGCCCAAGACAGCGCCGAAAGGCTTCAAATGTGAAGAACCTGCCTCCAAATGCTGGCTGCCATCCACGCTCGAGCATCCGAGTCATGTATTGGTTCATATGTTCATCGAAGGCAAATAAAGATATATCATCGCCTTGGGTCGAATATAAGTCCCCAGCTATCCAGGGTATGTGGAACAGGGCAGGCTCTTCCAAGTCACCCCAGATTGGGTTTGCAAACAAGGTATGAATCAAGGCACGAGTCGTGGCCTCTTGGTCGCCGTACGGATTGCTGTTGCTCTGTGGCTGCACATGAGGACTGCTAAGAAATGTGTTGTGCAAGCCCGTCACGCCCGATGCTACGCCGTCCACGGTGCCGATCAGGAATCCTGAACATGTCAACAGGCAACCCTGAAAGTCTGCTTTCGATTTTCGACCGCCGTCAGCTTGTAATTCGCGTGATGCGTCGATAACTGAACGGAAATCATCATATGCGCCGTCATAGTAATCGTAACAATACAGCTGCCAATCGTGAGGGAGTCCAGCTCTATCGATGCGTAGGCGCCAATCTGTAGCCCAGCTAGGGTACATTGTCTGCTCAAAGTTTTTGGCAAAGATTATATCGAGTGTCCCGGTGCTTTCTATGATAGCCTTGGAGAAGGCGACGAAGGCAGTTTCCACAGGTAGCTTGTAGTCAATATATGGCTTCATTTTGGACTTGATGCTCTCAGGCATTAGACCTAATAGTCCATAGATTCTGTCGAGGTCTTCCTTGGCTTCTGCATTCTGGGCAAGAATGAGGAGCGGCATCCGCAGCTCCAAGTACGTGCTGTTTTGGATACTTTCAAGGCGTCGAGGCACGTCCCGTACCCGGTCAGCCCACACGATCACCCACGTGCTGGCATTCAATCCCCAAAGGTCGATTGCCATCACTTCTCCTACGATCATGCCTACGCTTTCTATATTAAGGCATATGAATTTCGTGGCAGCCGCTACTTCGGAGAAAAGAATCTTGTGGTTGCCACAGCCGACAGTTATTGTATCGTCACTCATTGCAAGCTCCTGGATAATCCAAAGTCTGCGCCAGTACGGTCGAGACAGGAGTTTGACGATGGCGGTATACGCCTTTACATCTGCCGCCGAGGGTTGGATTCGCTGCTTCAAGAGTGATGCTTCGCAGTCGATCCCCTGGGCCTGTTCCCTTGCAATCTTCTGTAAGAGATACATCGCATAAGCGCTATCTTCCGATTCGGGGCCGACATGGACTAAAACGGCCATTGCGTTAGCATAGATTTCTTTAATCCGAAGAATCTCCCTTTCGCGTTCAGCATTGTTGGATTGATCGATGCACAGAGCGTCAGCCCAGCACCGCAAAGGGCAGTCAGACGTAGCAGTCTCGTCCGAAGCGCGAATAGCCTGAAGGGCAGCCTCCAGGCTCTCCGTAACCGGCACATACTGGTCGTTGAGTATGATCCTACGCGAGGGCTCGTTGGCGTCCCATCCCCAGCAGTACGACACGGCGACATAGTCTCCCCAGGCAAATCGAGCCGTTTCTTGCACGCGACGACTGACCTCCTCGAAATCGTATTTGCCTTCTTCGTTCAGCGGCGGCCGTTCATGACGCGATTTAGCTTGCCCGCACCAAGCCTTGCGCGCTTTGTGTGGCCGCAGCTCCAAGCTGTAGCCGGTTGCTTCCTCCCAGCGTTCGTAACTAGCCTTGTATTCCTTGAGAGAGACATATTCAAGGTAGCATTGTATTGGTTCGGATTGTCGCGCTGTCAGAGGGGGAAGGACTTTGAGAACACGAATTTGATTCGGTTCGAGGGGGTCGTAGCGGAATGGTGGTCGCTATGTCTCGGAGTTAGAATTGTTCTGGTAGATGGAATGGAATAATCGTACGAGAAATGTAACCCATTCTGCAGAGAGTCGTATTCGAAAGACCACTAGGAAATCAAAACCATAACTCAGGGCATCCCAGGCAATTTTACAAAGGCGATTCAGCAAACCAGGCATTAGAGCTGGTTCGACTTTGATGGGCTTGACGGTTCGATGCGAATTGTCAAGAAATCCCCAAGACACCAAATCTCGGGGGTAACCTATATAATCTTATGCCCTGAGACTTATGGGTGGATGTGAACGCTTTTTGCCATATGGCTCAACATTGTGCGTAACAGGGGGTCATCCAGAAGGCCCAGGCGATCAACAATCAGCCAAAGGATGAACTGAAAAGAGAGCAAGTAGGCAAAACTCTAGCGGATCTAGGCTTAAGAAGGTGATCATCCAAGATTGAGGCCGCAGGTGGGGAGACTGAAGGTATGGAGATACGGAGATGGAAAAAGCAAGCCATAATTATGCTAGTGCGGAGAAAAGCGACTTGGCAATGCGGCTGAGTTTAAATATTGGTCGGTCGACGCTGCAGGCCGTATCGGAACATATCATCAAGAATATAACAGTCAATACTCTTCTCCGGTACGTAGGCGGATGGTGGTAATCCTGGCTCTTGATCCATCCATCTCCACTTGACAAGCTTCACTCACAAACGATCTCACCCAAGTAATTTTGCTAGTGGCGGGTTAGGATTCGCTTGAAAAGGCGTGCTTGCCCCCTGGTCACTAACCCGCTCCGATCCCCATTCCCATGCTCATGCAGCAAAGACCCACGATTACGGGGACCTGGCACACGGCTCACCCTGAACTCAATCACAGCACAAAAAACAACTCAATCCAAAAATAAACACAACATAGAAAACTTTGACATTATACAAAATAGTACATCTGTTTTAGCTTACTATATGCGGGGTTTCCAAGAATATATATATATTTTTTTTCAGGTGCTCTACTCTGACCCGTGTGCCCGGGTAAGTTCCATGTAAGCTCCTATGCAAAGGAATGCCGGAGGACTCTGCAGCCCAATGCAACGTGTGCCTATTTTACCTCTGGCACGTTATTGGAGTAA
This sequence comes from Chalara sp. BL73, assembly GCA_918026815.1. Lineage (NCBI taxonomy): Eukaryota > Fungi > Ascomycota > Leotiomycetes > Helotiales > Chalara > Chalara sp. BL73. Next base: position 293,549 of record CAKJVC010000013.1, on the reverse strand, counting down.
AAGCAGCTGCTTCTGAGCCTGAAACGGGGTTGACAGCTCTGGGACCTTAATCCGGGTGCGAGGAGTTTGTGATTAGATGGTATACCGATGCCACAACGACTTGGGCTCATCCACGGCGGCGACGCTTTGGAAAAAAAAAAAAAAAAAAAGTATCCAAAAATCATGGGCTTTAGTCTTGCTTAGCGGGGTGACCAGCCTGGACCGCTTGTTTCCCCGATACAACCTAACAATTGCCGCGTCCCTAAAAGTTGTGCTCGGTACTGGATAATCGTATAGCGTTGATATATGGAACTTTGGCATTATGGTGATCTTTTTTAGTTTCTAACCTAGCTTTGCTTACTCTGTATTTGTTGTAGGTGCGGGGTCACTTCGGAGGGCAACCCACATTCTTACTCCACAATGCAAAACCTGGCAGAAATGATTGCGTTCCTCAGCTTTGTACCACTTATGCTTATACAACGCGAAAGAGATATGCGGTGGTGGTAATTAAGCCTCAAGGCGCCGAACCCTGAAAGTAGATTGTGTAGCAATACTATCGAATTATATAGCGGCTCTTTTCCAACGATAATAGTAAGTCGGGTTTAAATATCGCTTCATATTTTAACCACTACTAATCGAAATTTAAGAATATTTGTGTGTGGAGATTTAATATTTTGCACACGGAGTTAAAAGAATAAGATGCCTGCGTGTATCCTAAGGGAGAATAAGGGTAGCTTTTTCACGTTCATGAAGGAGAGGCTTTGCTGGCTCCCAGAGGAGCGGCCAGGGAGCTAAAGAATGAACCGTGGTTTGATTATATTATATAGATATTAAAGGAAGTTTTCTATTCAAGCGCCCTCCAGCGGAATACCTAGTGCTGCTCTATTCCTACGTATATAGGGAGTTTTAGGTGTCCTCAAAAAATACATAAAATAACGAGATTATTACTTTACACACAAAAAGTAACAAGAGCGAGCATTGTGAAACAGATAAAATAGCATCGATTTATGCTGTACGGCATTTAGAACATTTAACAATTTCGCAGGCGGGCGCTGGAAAATGCTCCTGCAAAGCAGAAGATAGATATTGTAGCCATAAGCTTACACGTTTTCAAGATAAGGAAAGTGTTAAAGATCAGGGTCATTGGGCGAACCGAACCTAGTAATGGAAAACGGCTAGGTGATTGTAATCGGCGGTGCATTGATACGATCCACGAACCCCTGCGCTATAGGGTGGTCCTACAAGTATTTCTTGAGCTTGGAAGGGCCACAATTAGTCGTGAGTTCGGTCAACAAATAGAATAACCATACCTTGTGTACGCTCTGGCCTTCTCGTACAAAGAATACCTAGATATAGTGATCTACCGTAAGTAGAAGTTTGTAAGAAAAGAGTTGTGCCTAGCATCCACATTAGCTCAGCTAGTAAATTGCAGTCCCATTCACCCTGAGGGCAGTTGTCACTTCCTGCCTTGATGCATGAACAGCAGTCTACCTGGAAACACCTTTCATCGCTTCCCAGCTCTCTATGCTTTCCTCCGTCGCGTTTCGCAAATTCAACTATATTACAACATAATCGTTCGTGGAGTTTAAGCAAACTGGCTGCCTCAAACATGCTGGCGAGGTTAAGAGCAACACGAACTTATGTTCTTGTATGCATTCCCTGGCATTACATAGTCGAAAATACGTTTCTCTTTCTTTACAGCTGTGAAGGCCGTGCACCCGACGCTGCAAACACTATCGATTTTCTCCTGTGCGAGTCCGAGTATGCATACATTCCCAGGCATCAATGAAATCTGTTAGCAATTACCGGGTCTGCCTAGCACGCGTGTCGCTTTGTAACACAACAGCCATGGCGAGGAATATAGCACGGAGTAGAAATAATGAATATTTGCAGCTTATATGTATTCGATGCAAAAGATCACCACAGAAATATACCAGGAATAAGTATATTGGTTATAAGCTTCGGACTTAACGCCGCAAAAAGAACAATATCATTTCAAACATTTGATAGCCACTATAAAACGCCAGTTTGTTCAGTAGGCTGTGCCAGCTCTGGGGCTGTCAGAAGGCGAAAACACGGGGGTTTCATAATTTGAAGCCTAATTGCCGTCCAACTAGTCAAAGTCGATGCTTTCCGTGATACGATGCCTTCTAAATCGACAAACATTGAGATGAGAAGGCAAAATCGTTACCACATTGCCTTCTCGCCTGTTGCTGGCTAGGACATGTGGCCATTTCCTTGGAGTGTCTATATGTCTCAACGGGCTTCCATGAGAGATCCATGGCCAAAACCACAACATAATATCTTCAAATACCTTAATCGGATGACAACGAGAATAAACTGTATAGCGCAACTGATGTGTTATCTATCGAACGGAGGACGGCCAGTTATTTTATTACTGGCTTTGCCAACGCAACGCTATCCGCCGCTACCCTGTACGTCCCTTATGCATGATTCATTTACTATTAACCTAGAAGGCCACTAGATGCGGTAATATAGATGAACCAGAATCTTGGTGAGAACTACGGTACATGCTGTGATGGCTTTATCAGCCTCGTGCAAAATCGGTTCCCGCTTTTTCGCGTGCATAGCCAAGGATGCGGGCGTTATATTGGAACTCAGCCGCACATTACATTGTACGAAGCCCTTCTGCTCACTAAACTTTACACTTCAATTCCATTCTCTGTCTACGTATTCTAAGTTCACTTTTCAAACATTGCTGGTTCAAATCCGTTCTTCATTCTTCAAACAATGAGCGAGCTTTACACTCCGCTCGACTCGACGCGCGAAATACGACTCCTGCGGCTTCACCCACGATCCTCTCCCTCAAAGACGTCTTCAGTTCAAATTGAGGAGAATGTACCAATCTATTGCGACCTCTATCCTGTTGCATTCCGCGAAGCTAGGAACCAAGGTTACGAAGCATTGTCGTACACCTGGGGAACTTCAGAGGATCCCCTATCCATTCAGGTAAACAGGACAAAGGTGCCTGTAACAAGAAACCTCCATGTCGCCTTACAGCATCTCCGCGGGGAAACGAGCGAAGTGATTCTATGGGTGGATGCCCTCTGCATCAACCAGATGAAGGAAAAGGAGAAGAATGAGCAAGTCAGCATGATGAGAGAAATTTATGCCTATGCCAAAGGTACGAGAGTATGGCTCGGGCCGGCAGTCAAGACTAGCGACGAGATCATGGTCCAGCTTGCGCAGGTCGGGAAGACTGTCACAGACTGTGGAGCGTTTGACCTCTTTATCAGAATGACTACTTTATCAATCAAGGACCCACCTGGTGCCGTGCAGGCTGAGGAGCAAGCCGCGAAGCTCGTTGAAGCTATGCTCAACAGATCTTTCGCGCAGCTTGAGGATTCACGTCGCCTCCTTACGGGATTCTGCGATCTCTTATCGCGCCCATATTGGAGTCGTGTCTGGATCTTGCAGGAGATCGTCGTTTCTCGTAATGTCGAAGTGTACTGTGGCAAACTGAAAATTGGATTCGCATTTCTGCATGCGGCCATGCTGTACATTTTTTACATGCAAACATTTCTCTCCACTCAACTTGTGAAGCCGCTGACAGCCTTATTGGAAGCTTCAGCTGATGGAAACTTCCCACCCGACTGCGAATTAAAAGCACAATTTGACTCTGTTAACTCCACCGAGATACCGCCATCCGCAAGTCTCGTTTCAGGAATGCGACTACGATATCATGGCCCCACTCAGGAGAGCGGCGAGACGAAACCTAACCTCATTCAACTTCTTGCTAAGACTCGTGTCGGGAGAGAGGCCACGGACCCTAGAGACAGAATTTGGGCACTTCTTGGAATGGCGGCGGACACAGAGGTTCTTCGCATCACTCCAAACTACACAGACACAAACTCATGTGCTGCCGTCTACTGCAACGCTACCCATGCCATGATTGCTTCTGGTCACATTGATATCCTCGCCTTCTCTCAATGGAGCAAGAAGGACCCAATGATGCCCTCGTGGGTCCCTGATTGGCGAGAGGAGGTAAAGCAACCCTTTGGACAATTGCCTTGGGACACACCATATTCAGCATCAGGCTCTACGAAATTTCCGGAACATCTAGATCAGGCTGTTCTATCGCACCTAAAAATAAACGGGTTCCTCGTCGACTCTATCGAATCACTAAGGCCGCAGTGCAATGATGGCGAATGGCTAAGCATGCAACACCGCCACGCGGCCTGCATATATCTCCAACATATAATGTCTCTCTGCAAAATTTCTGACGAGAAACTCGCGAAATCAGGTGTAGAAATCTATGCCGATCCTTCTGTTCGAGAAAGAGCATACGAGCGTCTTCCTGTGGCTGATTTATATTCCACAGGGTTTGTTCGACGCGCCACGATCGATGAGTGTCACCTCGGCCACACAGAAGTTGTTACCGACTACATACAACGGAAAAATCATGGGCCGAGTGCTGGAACTCCGGTGACGAATACGTTCAGAAGCTATTATATTATGATGGGGCAACAAATTGAGCGCAGACCGTTTGTGACTATGAAAGGGTTTGTTGGACTTGCTCCTAAACATGCAGAGGAAGGAGATGTCATTGTTATCTTTCCCGGGGCCAGGTTTCCGTATGTGTTAAGGAGATGCGATGATGGAACGTACGTATTAGTTGGAGAGACATTCGTTTATGGTATTATGTACGGGGAGTTGGTGACCGAGGGTCGTGAGATGGAAGAATTTGTCTTCAAGTAGAATTATGAAGAAAACCAGACCTAGTAAGCTCTAGGCCGATTTAATAAGGCGCATTCTATGAGCAATAAGGGTCTTACATGTTCAAAATTTGTATTTATGCGCAAAAGCGGAAGCCGATTTTGCAAGTGACTGTACAAGGTTCTTTTTTCTAGCGTAAGATAAAGTCATCAGACTGTGTACTTATAAACTTAAGCGTGAGGCGTAGAATGGACAAGAATTGGCTCCGCTCCGCGATGGCAATTAGCAGGGGTACCTTTAGAATACATCCAAGCAAATAGTTAACTAAAAAAAACCCCCCAGCGACACCCAATTCACTTTCTATTGCAGCTTGCAGAACCGCTAGTATTGGCTTTGTGGCAAAACAGCGATATAATGCAGCGGTGTTAATGTCTGGTTGAAACAATATAGCAAACAAAGAATTAATCATTTTTGTTTTAGTACAACTTAAATTTGGCTTATGCAAAATTAAAATAGTGTATAAAAACCCCCGGAATTGAACATTACTGTGAAAATTGACTTTGTAAAGCAGTGTTGCAAAGTAAGTCTAAATGCACTTCCAGTCTTGCTACATTTACCTGGTCTGATACATTATTAACAATAGTTTGTCAGCCTCGGAGACAATAAAAGAACTTGGTCCAGAATATTCCCCGCAATCCTTTTGATAAACCCTCGCAACACTGTCTAGCCTTTACCGCTCCAAGGAACCGCGAGTCCCATCGCCTCGTCCATCAAGGCAAAAAGGTCGCGCTCCGCCTGCTGAAGTTTCCTGGAAGCCACAAGTTCTATCATCTAACACGGTCCGACGAAGGCTGTTCTTGGAGGTTTAAGGCTGCACCCTGGCGTCTATGAGAGAAGAGCTCCGTCACCTCCTACAGTTCAGCGAAAGGCGTCTTCCGAATCGTCTCCTCCGAATCGATACGAGTTCCGAGTTGTTTCACCTCCGCTCAAATAGCACCTCGAAGGCCAGCGCAATGGAGGACGTGGTTTGGGTAACAACGCCTTCCCAACGATCCGCGGGGTTTCCAACTACACACAGGCCCCATTAGATTCTCGTCGACACTCCTCCCCTCCGCTACGCCACCCCCGGAGATCCCCTTTTGACGATCCCGGTACGGGTTATCGTCCTGTGCAATCGCTGTGTGCGAGAGTTGATACTGGATATTTTCCCCCTCTAGATGGAGGCGACTACTTATCGGGAGCTGATCGGCGACGGTGATTAAGGCATTAGAAGAGCGAAAGAACCCCTAGTACCAGGGCCACAATCCCTATACACTCTATAATGCCCACCCAATTCAATATTTAGGTCATCGCTCACTTCATTACCTAGAGTACTGGGCTGCCAGGGATATCAGTTCAAGGCGCTTCAAGACTTGGAGTTTAGACTAATTAGGATTTTCCCAGAAAAGAAAACCATGATCAAGTGTGAGATAGTCCACGCGGCTCTCGAACAGCCCTCTCGATACGTAGCTATTTCTTATGCCTGGGGAGATGCGGGAAATACATGGAAAATTGAGCTGGAAGGTTCCCCTGTTCCCGTCAGCGTTAACCTCTATGGTGCCTTAGAGGCACTTCGTCAAAAAGTCGAGTCTGTACTAGTGTGGGCAGACTCTCTCTGTATATATCAACAAAATAGAGACAAAAGTACCCAGCAAGTCCGGCTGATGACCAGCATATGCTCGAGAGCCGAGTTGGTAGCGATGTGGCTAGGCCCAGAGGCAGACGATAGCGCTTTGGTAATAGGCTTACTCTGCGCCGTAGCAGACCAAGCCGGTTCTCCAGTGAAGGTTTCCCGCTTGATATCATCTCAAATTAGAAACCGGACCTACTCATTTTTCGAGAGGGACTATTGGAGAAGACTGTGCGTCGTCTAGGAAATCTTTAAATCAAGATCCATAACAGCGTACTGCGGGTCTACCAAACTTTAGTGAACGGTGTACCAGCGCGTCTCCGATGCTTTCCTTCGACACAAATCTGACTTAGATTATTAATTCTCTGTAGGCCGAAGAGATCTAAGACACCAAGCAATCTCATCAGATCAGTTCAGTTGCTGGTAGGTTTTAGCCTACCAATGGTCTGGCAGCCTTCCGGATCTCAGATCAAACGTGGGACTTAAGAAATGACCTCTGCTCGAAGTATTGCATGCCTGTAGTAGGAATCTTGCATCAGATGCAAACGGTAAGTTTTATGGAATTCTTGGCATTTCGCCAAAGGAGACGCGCAAAGGCTTCCGTGTTGACGACAGCCTTTCGGTCAAGGATGCATATACGGAAGTCTATCTCTTCAAGATGACCGAGCGCCTAGATGTTATCTATGAGGCTATTCATTTCCCAGTTCATACAAGCCTGACCAATCTACCTTCGTACGTCCCGGATTGGTCACATATCCCTCAAATAGCAGCTATATGCCCCAAATACAAGTTCTCAGCTGCAGGCGCAACTAAGGCTAACTGCAGGTTTCTCAAAGAACATCTAAAAAGCTTGAAATTCATGCGATTCACCTCGATACCGTCGGCATCATTGGCATTACCGTAGGCACCTTCTGCACATTAGCCGACTACATCATGACATTTTACACCGGATGGACTTGCTTCTGGCGAGTCTCTAAAAACACAAGGAACTATTCGCAACTGATATATGGAGAGTGGCAATCTATGGTTACAGACAGGCTATGTGAAATAAGAATCAGGAAGTGGCTTGTGCTGTTGGTGTTGGTGTTGGTGCTAACGCATACCTTGTATTGCTTCAAGGGTTTACTACAAGAAATATTCTAAACCGTAAGGCTGTTTCGGGCTAACATATCCCTTTCAAAATATTTCTATCGGCAGCATTCTATTGCTTCAAACCCTTCTCGCTATTAGGATCTCTCTTGGTTTCTTCACTCTTCTGACCAATCCTTATTCCGCTTGTTGACTAGCAAGAAACTTCTGTGAGGAATACGCATAAACGGTAACTTTCATACAAAATTAGGCTAAATATCTGAGAGTAGATCTTTCAACAGCTTTTCCGCTTCTGTAATCCCCACCGCCACTGTCTCACACCGCCCTCCGCCACGCTGCAAAATATTGTGCAGAGACTAACTCAAACACTGGCCTCGAAGAGATGATATCTGTTCTTGCCTTTAAAAGCAGGCGTCAAGCTGCAACAAACTGAACGCTTTCCAATATAGCAAGTGCCCTATCCGCTTCAACCAGGATTCTCTTGTTTACTACGTCGAATTTGGCAAGCACACCCTCGTTTCGAGGGTCTCCATCAACTTCATTGCAAGCATTTTCTACTAGGTCAAAAACCACTTTTCCCAAAGGCATAACATGTTCAGCTATCGCACTGTTAGCCTAATCATTCAAATGAATATTTAACCTACCTGGTGCTTTCCGTGCAGTGAATAGCGCAGTCATATACTCCTCTAGCGCTTTGAACCCATCCGACACTTTAAACTTATCCTTTTCTTTCCTCGAGTCCTCATAAATCACGAATTTTTTAACTTGAGGAATAGCTAAAAGGACATGGAGAGCGGTATGCTTTACAAAATCATGCATAACTTTTCGGTCTCGGAATCCAGTTCGAAAACGCTTAACCATTTCGTCTTCAGTTATATAGCGAAACCGAATATGCAAGGTTTGCAGTGTAGAGCATTGAGTCAGGTTTTGTATAGTAAAGGAGTCTAGACAGTTATAACGCCGTCCGCTGTTGTAGTGCCAGGTTATTGACACGGTACGTAAGTTGTTGAAAAATATTTCGTGGCTTTGTCTTGACGCGTACAAAGGTGGAAGCCGAGTAATATGGAAATTATTACTAGAAACAAAGACAGGATATGCTTCGATAAAAATTTGTTTACAAGTCGATAATAGAGCAACATCGGTGTTGTGGAAGTCTCGGACGAAGCGATACACAGATTGCCTACTCGCAGGAAGTGCAAAAGCATAGATTTTAAGCCTATATTTAAATAAGTACAGCACACAATCAATACTGGAAGATATTTGCAGGGCTTGTATATTTTTTTTATGAAACAGTAACAAATTTCTTTCGAAGTACAAATTTAAGTTATAAAGCTTCTTTTTATGTATAGAAATCTGTGCACATACCTTAATTCAAAGGGTATGTTGAAAAAATAACCTTTTGTGTATATTAGCAAATTGGTACAATTTATCTACTTGCTTGAAATACGAACAAGTTTCTTTGCGCAAAACAATGTTGGATTGTTCTGTGATTGGCGCTTGAAAGTGGTTTGAGTCTTTTAGACTCGAAGAAATACCCGGAGCTTCAGATGTCATGTTGTTCAGCTGAGATTGTAGTGTTGCTGCCAACGACACCACGAATATAGTTGACGGGTGTGAAGAAGGAAGAAGAAAGGAGGTTACGTGTTGGTAGCTGTTGGTATAACATGCTTCCACTAGCGGTGCTAAGCCTAAACAACAGGTATCCTGCCTCGCTCACCGAGTTCACACCTGTTGTATACGGGGAGTGCTGCCTAGGTTTTGCAACTTGCCAAGCCCATCATCCACTGTCGCTGATATTCTTGGCTACTGTAGCGAGATGTGTTATGTAATTCGTCATGTGACGCCAAGACTATGTACTTTACAGTATGTTTTACAACAACAACCACCTTTCATTTCTTGTTATAAAAATCGTTATCGTATATCATGTCCTTCGAGGCACCGAAGGATTCTTTTTCAGTGCACCATGCTGCAACATTAATTCATTACTGTAGTTGAACGCGCCTCCCCGTACACAATTGTTACAAGAGAATATTGGCACTTGCATGTGAATAGTACCACTAGGGTAAAAGTACTAGGAAACTGATGGCACGAGTCTAAAGGAAGTGATAGCAGGGGACTAGTACTGGACAGGCATTAATAGTACTTGGGGTTTGGAACCAGAATACCGTATATATAAGGCACTAATTGTTAATAACAAGTAACTGGGAAGTAAACATTAGGCTAACTAGGTCGCTACGCTTGGCGGTTTCTCACAGCCCTAAACTGCCACTAGGTGCCAATGCCCGACTTGAAGACATACAACAGGAATCAAGCAGAATAAACACACTATAGACCTTCCAAGACATGTAATTAAGTCTTATTCACGTGTTATTGTTGTTGTTGCCTTTTCAGTGCATTTACAGCCTATTATGACACTTATTAGTGCTTACAAAAGTCTCCATAACCACTACATCGTGGTGAGGGGTTACGACTCCTGCCTATGAGCGTCTGAGTCAACAGCTCCCTTTTAATTATCCAGGTAATAGTTAAATCCTGCCACTACAAATCTCCCTCTGCACCTTCATAGTCCACTCATAATACTTCTGCAAATTCGACTGATCGTTTCTAAAAAGCGCAACTGATCACCTTACCGCCTTCCTACCACTACAATCACCCGCCGTACCCTTAAATTCCTTTTTAACCCATCCATTCCTCGTGATAGGCATGTAACTATTGATTGAAGAGTGCGAAGTGCGCTTGGAGTAGTCTGCTAGAAAAACCACGATTACTCCCGAGAGTACCAGACTTACGACTGCGCTGCAATGACAACGGTGACAGCGCTATGCCGCCTTTTCCTTTGGTCCACGGCCTAGGTAGGTGGGCCGGCATAACCAACATTCGCTCCGGCGGATAAAAGTATCAGCGGGTAGACTGAAAGTGGGACGATGTATACGAAGGACATAACTACGAGAACTTCTTTCTATAGATCTTTGCCTAACCTGCTGTTACTGCTACAATTCCCCTACCTTCACACGAGAATATTGCTAAGTCACAGCAGTCCTGTTTGATAGTACTTAGCTCTTTGCCATATTGAAAATGATAGGTGATATTTATACGTACAGCAAGGTGAACAAACGCTCCAGGCCTGTCGGTGCTGAGGCGAATTCCATCTACTCCCCTACCTTGTAACACGGTGGATAGCGTGATAGCTACAGAAGAGAGGCAAGAGCAGCGTCATAGAGATAGGCAGGCTTGGAACGAAGCTGCCATCGTCCTCAGCCAAAACCTGGAGAGCCATTGACGGCATCTGCAAATAAATAACCTTGGGAGCCTCAAGCTCTTTCTTTAAGTGAAAAGCCTTCTGCGGGCACTGTCGGCAAACAGGAATGATTGGCTGTGTCGGTAGATCGAGCATATTGCCAGATTAAACTTTGTATTCGTATCGGGCTCTCATTCCATCCCCATTTCTCCTTTGACCATCGGATATCTCTGCTAGAACCTGCTCAAGATAATGGATAGTGGTAAATGGGGTGAACCTGAAACAATAACTGCGCACAAAGGAAATGATGGCCACCGTAGTACATACAAATGGTGCTTAAGGTTTCCTACCAAACAATACCAGATCCGAGGTGGTCCGAGTTATGGTCCATAGTAGGATCCATTCCACACATAAAGACCCTATCTACCATATCCTGTGTGCCATAACAGAGATTGATGCGGCTCTGTGCGTTTTTGTCATCGTACGTAATTGTGCTAGTTGGCAGAAGGCTGCCTAGCTGGAATTCGCCAATAATGTTGTCTAATCTTGGATCCCTTTCTCGCACCGTTGTGCCCGCTATGGTCCGTGGTATGGATTGAAATCACCTAAGATGATTCGCTCTTCCTGTTAGTGAACAGAGAGTGCTATTCTGAGGAGTGGCAGATAACTTGTCCTAGAATTTGACGACCGAGACGTGTTGTATACATTATGTATACGATATTTGTTGCTGTGTCCACGGCTGAGGCTCTTGTAGTCATTTCTGGTGTAATCAAGTCTCGAGTGCGTCCTATAAAAGTCCATCTATTTAGATCAATCCTTTTTTTGATAAAGAAATAGACTTTCGCTGGTGCTACTTTGCTGTCTCTAGAGAAGCAGAGGTAGGAAAAGCTTGAAATTGGGTTGTGATGTTGTTGGAATAAAAGGGTTCCTCCATGGCACTTTCGAATACTAGATGCGCATACAGCTATTATTCAAGTATTTTGAAGTCGAATCGGATTAGGAAAGGCTTGAATGAATTTGAGGATGAATTAGAAAAAAAGCGCTTGAAGAGTGAATCAGGAAAAGTCACGTTTATATAGTCAAAAATGACGGAAATTGGCCCTGAAAACCACGTTGAAAAGCTCGCATCAGTCAATAGTCAATTCAATTCAACTCAATTCAAATTCATTCGAAAATTCGAAAATTTCGGATTTGTTTATCGGCCGTAGTTGCACAGAGGCTTGATGAAGATCGATCCTCCCTCGCGCAACTCTTTCAACCGTGTTAAGCTATTCATAACAAGTAAAAATGATGTTTCACGGCGTTCGATATTTGGTGACCTATAGGTACTACCAATCACACGAGAGTAATTTGCTGGCTTGGCGCATTCTCTGCCCATTCTTTTAAGAGCATAATCGCAACTCCAACCCTACAGAACACCCTCGGCAAGTTACCCTTGGGTGAAGGGCAAACAAGCAATCCCCTGACGATGATATACGAACAGTCTCTATAAACCTTCGGTTCGCGAATCACCGGAAGTAAATAAACAGGAGCGGTAGGAATTTCGCCTCCGTCCAACGAGGCCCATCCGAGCAAGTACCGATTCGAATCACGGACGCAGAAGCGTCTTCTATAGTCTGAAAGCTTCGGCATTTCGTCTTCTAATTCATGGCGAGTCATTGGTATTTCGAAATCGGGACTTCCAATTTCTCTTGTGTGCCAGACATGATCAATGCCGTCTCTTGTCTCGCGATGAACCTCTCCGGGAAGACGTTTATCTAGGGGTCCCCGATTGTATACTTCAATGGAGTGAATCTTGAGGATATGAGCGTTTTGAATTACTATCTTCCCGTCATCGATGATCGCCGATCCATGGACGCAAAATAGAAGCTCGAAACTGCCTTGCCGATGAAGGAATAGGAAGCTTACAGAGCCCATTTTGCTCGCCCACGTCCATGACGGGAGATTTAGCTTCTCTGAGCCCGAACGCAGGTTGTCAATACCGTACCAGAGCAGGTACCAAGGGTAGTGATCAGCCCAGACGCCATTAAAGTACAATCCTCTATTCCATGCATCGCCGCAAGCGCGGACATACCCAGCTAAAGCGTTCAATTTATCGTCCGGACTCGTCATATCCCGTTTTGAGTATTGTTCAACAATGAGTGCCCATTCTGGCCACCCACGACGGGAATAAATACGACGTAGTGACTCGGGCAGCCCGGTTTCGTCTTCTCCGAGAGCTCGACACTGCCAAACCAGACAGGCCGAGGTGAACGAGACGTATCGACGGGAAAGGAGATGTTCTTGGAAGCACCATGCTCTTTTAACCAAGTGGCCGCTGTCTGGGGAACAATCCGAGAGCAGGAATGGCAGTCTGATATATACCGAAGTTGAAGTCAAATCGGTAAATCTATCTGCACTGATCGTTGGCAGTTGGACGCTCTTGACTGGTTGGCGAGGGAGAAATAGGCCCTGAGTCGTATTTTCAGAATGCGTTGCGCCGATCGTAAGAGTGCTACCTTCGTAAATGTCTCCCATTTTTGCAATCTCGCGTTTCAACTCATCTGGGTCGTCTTGCACAATGCAGAGCGAGTCAATCCAGATATATCTAACGTTAATGGATCTTGTGACCATGACAGCGTCCCGAAATGTCTTTGGGAGAGAATCAACTGGAATTCCTTCTTCGAGACTCTTGATATTGCTGAGCAAGGCCTTTGGAGGAGGCGGTTCTCCCCAGCGGTAGCTGAGCGTAACATATCCCTTCCGCCTAGGAAAATTCTGTTGACTTTGCTTATATTCTAGTTCCACATCAATCAGTCGGATGCCTCCAGACTCCCTGAGTGGAGTGACATCAAGAAGTCGTTGCGGCAGTAGTCGTTCATTCGTATCATCATTCCTCCCACCCTCCTCTGGAGTTGTAAGCTGTGATAGAGTCTTCTTGCAGTCATCATGGTCTTTGTTACATCGCTCAAGCCAGGAATTCAAGCACGTGTAGGCTTTTGCGGTGCATGCCGATTCGAGAGGTGGTTTTCCACACACCACGCTTCGCATGTCACCTATGCTCACTATAGGTTGTCATTAGATGAGATATGCAGCTGAGAGCTGGAGGGAGGCCGTACAATCCTCAGCATAGAGTGGAATGTCAAACTCTCCCAGTTTTGTAGGTACACCGCCTTTTGGGCCGATAACAGACACTCGTAAAAGGTTGAATCTTCCACGTTCCAAGCTTCGTCCTTGTGAATGAGCATTAGCTAAACAAAGAGAAAGTTGGCTCGAAGGTGGATAGAGTATTGGGGAGAAACGAATCATTTCGCCGAGAATGTTGCAGCAGCCGCATTTTCGGGCAGATATAGTCAAATCTTGCAGGTCAAGATGGATGTAGCCTTGATTTTCGCGTTGAGCACTATCATTATTTTCTTGCAGCCGCAGGCATTGTGGAATGATTTCCTTGCAAAAATTGCACAAAAATGCCATTCCGCGATGATTAGAGATTACCACGGGTTTGGTAGGTTTTTGTTTTTGGTATTCCAGCGCTTCTGGTAATGACACGCTGCATTCGAGGAAATTTACATGCACTTATGGAACGAAGAGCGAAGAGCCCATAGGAAAGCCCATCTTCAGTGTGGCGTCAAGCTGAAGCCAGAGCTTGACGCTAACTCAGCCACTTTCCTATCCAGGATACGCGCTAAGCCTATTGAGAAGCCTTTGAACTAGGGCATTGTTAAATTGAGTACGACAATGATCGACCAACAAACAGAGCAGTATTGACTGGTATATGGGTTTACAAACATAAGCGTGGCTCAAATAGCGAGATCCTACGGCACAAAATCGAGTTATGTCAAATGATAGTATAGCCTCGTTGAAAAATGTCACGACACGCGCTGTGGATCTACAGATACAGAGGGCAACGGTGGTATCATACGAGAATCTATAGCTGGGAAAGGAAGAAGGGCCTCGAGGAGAGCAGGCTATATATACACGAGGAGCTCGGAGAGCTCGCCTAATATGGGTCACGTGTGCTTGGGAGCACGCGACGTGACAAAAAGGAAGAATCGCCTTTGGATTCCCATATTGATCTGTTTTCTTGTGCCGAGCTAGGCAAAAGCTTTAACAGGGTAAGATAGTTACTGCAAAATTTAATAAGCAGGACTCGGATTTAAGAGGTATAAATGCACTGAAGAAAAAGAGCTGCTACTATCGTTACCTCTATTACAGAAAAACGGTCCCAAACAGTGTCACAATGCCACTTTAGTAGCGCCGCTTAAAAAAGAGTTTGTTCGGTCTGTGGCTGACCGGCTAGTGCTGCTTGCCGTATTCAATTTATAGCATTCAACTCTAATAAGCATACTGTGCGACAAGGGCTGAACTACCAAGTCTTGGCATTTAGCTGACAATAATTAAGAAGTTTGAAAGTGGTAGAAAAGTAGAGATTTTTGTAGTTTAAAGTATTGTTTAGCTTTCCAAGATAAAAGACTTGTTTTCGAGTTCGCTAGTAAGCAAAAAAGTCTTGAATTTGTTGCCGCTGTATCCAATATTGCGCTATTTTAGGTAGGATCTTGTGCATTCCAGTAACGTTTTTAATAGTTTCTTGGAGCGCTTTACTATCAGAAGCTTTTATGAAGTCTATAGTGTTTAAGTTTTCGATGTCCCGACAGAGCTTCGGTGGTGAAAATGATTCGGCCATCTCCTGTGTTTGAGACTTCCAGTTATATAATAAATCAACAGGTGACAAATAATTTCGTATAAGTTTCTTTATTCCATTAAAATTAGTGACTAGTTCCGCTTCTTCTACGCAGTCTCAATATTCAGAGGATTTAGAGAGAACAAGTATTGGCGGTATGTACGCGTTGGAGAGAAAGCTGGAGATTGCGCGTAGACAGAGGATGGACACCGCTCTAGTCGAACTGGGAATTAGTAGCTTTCATACGGCTAGCATATTGATTTTACAGTTCGTTGGATTGACATCCTGTCTCAGAGAAGTATTGCCAACTTCAACGCCGAATACATGAAAGTCAAACCGATGTGTGGGTATAGATAGAGTACCGTTGAGGGATTGCGTGATTACTCTGCTACACGGCCATTAGCCCAAGATCTACGTCCACGCAGATCGAAGCTGGATTCCTGACCTAGGAAAAGGAAAACATGCAATTGAACCACAGCCTGGCCATTAAGTCAGCGAAACTGACAGTAAGTCGATCAGTTGACAATTTATTGTCAGCCGGCCAGTTTATAACAGTACAAGGGCACGAAGGAGGTCGAATGCGACTTAGATGAAGTAATTGCTTACAAGGAGAGAAAGAGGTTTGCAAGGAGCGCACTGGGTTAAGCTATTTACACAATATCCATAAAGTATGAAATTCACATGACCGTTCCCTCATCATCAAACTGTAGCCTGGACATTATTTATGATTCAAAATAAAAACAAAACAAAAATCACCACTATCTACCCACATGACAGCATATGGCTATACGGTCTTCCTGGTGCACCAAGAACAAGTATTAGAATACAACCTGGTACGCAGCTTCAGTTGCCACCGAGATAGGATCTGTAGAGTCCAAGTGAACCTTGCAATTTGAAACCTCTTCATCGTCGCCGCACTGTCTCTTCTTCGCGTCCCAAATGCAGTTATTCTCCTGAGAGCGGATATCGCAAGGAACATCAAGCAAAGTAACCGGCACGCAGGACTCGTCATCCAAAGACGTGAAGGTAGCTCCCAGCATCTCGGTAGGACACGTGGGACCGACACCAGAGTCCTTGCCACTGAGACAATATTTGCCAAAAGGCCATTTGGTAATAGTAAAGATACCGGCTTGGGAGAAATGAGGTGTCTTACTGATGTGAGCTCCATCCTTGGCATTATTTAGCCATTGCCTTTTGGCCTGGCCGCTGTTCGCTGAGCCGTGAATATCTTTGATGTAGAATGGCTGTCCTGGGTTGATGTCGTGCCTGGTTGAGCAGTGCTCGTTGGAGCAAAGCTGGAACTTGCCAAACTGCTGGGCTCGACTCTCCTCGGATGCTGTGTAGAAACCCGCGGAGTTATAGCCAAATCGAAGTCCGTTCTCCAAAGTGAAGGTGTAACATTTTCCTGACTTAATGTTAGCATAGCCAATCGTTTCTCAATTCGTAAGGGACTCACCAGACTGAATTCCAGATGAACACTTCAAAACTTCGCAGACGCCGGTTGAGGACCTGTATGTGCCGGAAGGGCAAATACATTGACCATTGACCAAGATCTCTGCTCCGGGACATGTCACGGGTTTCGGCGGCTTGTATGTTTGGGTGCACTCTTCGTACGTCTGTCCAATTGGGCAACATTTATATCCTGTACTTTGGTGCCCGACAAGATCTTGACCAGCGTTGCAGCAGTCAAAGGCCGTGAATTCGTTACCCTACACGGCTAATTAGTAGGTGTTTTTCTATTCTGTTTGTTTCGGGAGCTTCAAGAATGGATGCAGGAGCCCAGGCTCCTGCCCCTCTACACAAGTATGACGGTTGAACAATTGAACGTACCAATAGCCGTTGGCCAGAACGACAGCAAGCTACCCAGTGTTTGTTTTCTGCGAAAGTAAATTGCTTGGTATCGTCAAGACATTTGAAAGCAATCTCAAAATCCGATCCGGGGTATGCTTTGAGGGGAATCTCTGTAGCACTGTCAGAGACTCTCTGATCTGGTTCCAACTCAGCCACTTGGACATTCTCTCTCAAGTCAGGGCGAAGAGCCGCAAGTGTTTGAGAAATGTGGAGTGCTGAAGCAGTAAATAGAACCTGTGAGAACTTCATGATGGCAGTAATGATGGGGTATTGCAAATTCAAAGATTTTTGAAATAAGGGGAGCCGGTTCAGGAATTTTATTGCAAGCTGGTGGTGCTAGGTGACCATCGAATACTACTTTATGATATGCCAATGGCCCCGTTTGACTCGTTTCTTCTGTCGGAAAGGAGCAACTTTGAAAGATCCTGCTCCAACGATCATCGATGCCTTGCATATGACCCCCTTTGCCCAACCACAATTCTCGCGCCATTAAAGCAGCTCTACTCTATCTCAATGTGTACGGATGTGCACTTGAGAAGATGACCAAATAAGGTGCGGGTGGCTGGCGGAACGGCACCCGAGAAACCGACCTTTGTGGTGGAACCCCTTTTTTGGCTTTCGCTGGAACGCGGCGCTATCCGACGAGCAAATCACCACTGAACGGAAAAGGTGTTACCCACTGTATTGCAGTTTGTAGATTGAACAATATATGCTGTGTGACTTGTGATGGCCGATCACAGCGATCTGCCAAAGTTCAGCTCCTAATGTAGAGAAGTGGCTGGCTGGCAAACTGGAACGGGTTTAGAATGGGCCTTGGAAGGTGGAGAGGTGGGGAGGGTGTGAGAGTATAAATTACAACTCAGACACCCAATTGTCAAGCGACGGAGGGGCCTGCCGAGACCCCATCACGGCTTATATGCAGTCGTATACAAGCGTGAAGGCCTGAACCCATAGCAAATCTCATCGCCCTCAGAAGTACCAGAAACTGCAACAGACCGGATGAGCAAGTGAGTTTTCACCATGTCTACAATTGCTTGTGTCAAATCGGTCCTCCAAAAGACTTTCATCGCGGGATGCCAATTTAATAACGGGAGGAGTTATGTAAGTAACAAACAATTGCAAAAACGAAAAGTGACTTAATAATTTTAACGCAAAACAGCGCATCTTCTATCAGGCGCCCGATGGAGCTATTCATGCCTTCGCGACTGATAACTTCGGTGCTAAGTGGGACGGCGGTGATGCCTACCAGATGGTTCCTCCGGGGAGAGCCAAGATAGAAACTCCAATGGCGACTGTCATGTTTACATGGGACAAAGTGAGTCTTTAAAGATGGTTGAGTTTGAGTTTGGGCCCGTGGACTAGATGAGAAGCTAGTATTGACTGACGCTGTAATGTAGCAAGCGTGCTCCAGAACTTTCTACATTGGCAAAGGTAACGAGGTACGTGTATTTGGAGTATCAGGCGGCAAGCTTCATGATGGACGTGTGAATTGTGGCGAGTTTGTTGCCGCGGAGTACAGTCGTATTGGGGCAGTAGCTTGGGTAGGTGGAAACACTCCACATATAAGGTAACATTTTCCATTTATTCAAATCCGGAAAACGAAGGATGGTACTTGAAAACATTAGAACAAAAGGATTTCTCGGCTAACAGAGGTTCGTAGAATATACTTCCAAAAGCCTGATGATGCTATCCAAGAGATCATTTTTGATGGCAGTAGCAACGAGCAGTACTATACTGGGCACACCTTTCCTACTCCTTTGAAAGGGACATCTCTTGCTTTCTTTTGCCAACCACTTTCAGCCCGCGACCCCGCTCTCAATGGCATAATAATTCGTGGGTTCTATCAGCACAGCGACCTTCGCATCATGGAAATTGTCTGGGACGGGACTTGGCATCCAGGGAAGTATTCATTCCTTGTCCTTGCCCAACGACAAAGCTAATAACCTTCCAGGCTGCTTCATAAACGGCGACACTCCTGTCGAGCGCCAAACTCACATAACCGCTTCTATTAGTAGTGGCAAAGATATTGGGAAGGTCTGTGTGTATTGGACAAATAGCTGCGGTGATTTCCATTCCGTGACGGAGTCCATCAGTCGTAATGGCAACTGGCAAACCCCGAAACTCATTCCTGTCTGCTGCGCAACAGGCAGCCCAAGATTGCTGTGCTGTGCTCACATTCCCAATGACTCAACACAGACACGTGTGCGGTTGTTCTTCTTGGGCTACAATGGTTTGATCAATGATGCGAGGCGTGAGAATGGCCATTGGGGCTGGGGTGGGAAAGCAGGGGGGCAATGCCAATGGCAGCCGTATTAGGTCTTTCGAGCTTCAGAAATCTTGTGTATCTATTCGAACTAATCTAAATCAAGTTGCAAAAAGGTTTGAATTATATTCTATAGCGAACTCGATGCAATCCAGTGTCACAACCGTGCGGCTCCATTAGCTAATGCATCGGACAGCACGGACGACACGCTATGACTTTCTTCCGTAGATTTCCCAAATGAAAAAGACAGCATTCTACTCAGACTGATTGAAGACTTCTCATTTCCAGAAGGCCTCCGATTCCCCTCTTTTACTCGGGGACTCCTGCTCCAGGCAAATGACACCCTCAATGGGCTGATATGGGGATTATCCCCTCCTGTCTTCGGCAATTGATCATCCTTTAATACTCCTGCGCGATGAAGATCGTATACACTTGAATGAATCTTTGCTCCATGTGGAATGTCGCGAGGAGCTCCTAGGTTGGGCGGCCAGTGACGTGGAACCCATCTGCCGCCTTCGAGCTCGAGCCGGTTGAAAATAGGGAGAAGTTCTGGAATTTTTAGACCGAGTCTTTGGGTAATATAGAGTTTAATTTACCTAAGATCCACCAAAAAATGACGGCTAACCATGACGCACCCTTTCCGAATGCCAGCATGTCGTGCGGTTCCAGCCCGCGCTTGCCTTCTCTCAGTCCCTGCCGACTATGAAGTTGGTGTCCGATATTCGCATCCTGATTGGCTTGGGTATGGCTGATTGTACTATTTCGAAACGACAGTTTATGGTTTGTATCTGGAAGCTTGTGTACTTCCTCCAGCATCCAGAGCAGTGGGGTGTCAGACAACAGGTATCTTTGATTTTGCTCCAAGCCCCAACCGCCTCCAACATCGCCATGACCACCCGCAAACCACATTTCGACCACATCATTCGACAAGTCTTTGCTATCCATCTTGAACAGTGCCGGTTTAAATTTGAGTCTTCTCTCATGGATTGAGACCGCATGTCGAACATGGGTCGCAGAAGATCTAGGAATATAGGTGAACGACTTTTGCGTCAGCGGGACCTCAAATTGGCCGACGCTGTTAACACAATCGAAGAGACCAAGAAAATGCACCTTGACGCCTTGGCGACAGAATGTCTGCTTGAACCTCACCATAAATTTCTCATGCTCCTGGATATTTTCGGACTTGCTGTCATCTCCTCGATATTGTTGGAACTCTGAGAATGTCTCCCATGCAAAGTGTATCATTTCTTCATTTCCTTGTGATAGTAATCCAATCGTATGTACCATTTCAGCAAGAAACCGAGCAGTGTATGCGCCCCTGGAGAAGCCGAATATGTAAATACTATCATTTTCGAGATAGTAGCGCATTAGAAATCGATACCCCGCCACAACATGGTCTACAAATGAAGTCCCAACTCCTTGATCGATTGCGGCAGATATCTTGGAAAGCAATGTTGCAAGGTAGCTCTGGGGCTTGGAGTGCCGCCCCTCAGAATAAGTACCGATTCCGGCTGGAAAATCAATTAGCCCAACTGTTTCCGCAGCATGCAGTCTCTATGAAGATATATAATTTTTTAATAATTTTTTGGGCATCACTCACGTTGATAATAATGAAATTGGTCGGGGTCTCGGCGATCCAGCATTTGAAAGAGTTTTACGATGTTTGTGTCGAAGACATTTCCTTGAAACTTATTTCCAGTGCCATCGAAACATAAAACAAGCCTTCTTTGCTTTGCGGTAGGATTTTTTGAGCTCTGCATCTTATGAAATCCACAATAATTCCAGAAAAAAGGGAGACATGCCCTGGGGGTTGACGAAGATCTCAGAATCCTAGTTCGGCATCGATGCAGCCAAAGCACAGCTACCTTTCCGCTCGCAACCACGGTGTTTGTACACCTAGTCAACAGAGGACCGAGTATATCAATTGTTCGATGCAGCTGTTTCAATAAGGTAAGTAGTACCTTACGGAATGTCTCAGTACCCCGCCCCAATAGATGATTCAGCTGAATACAGAATTGACTTTCTCGGGATAATTCGTGTTGTTGTCATGCCACGGTGTTGTCGGGAATCGATGCTACTTTGGGAGGCAGCTTCAGCTCATGCAATGCGACGTAGTCACTAAATATCACAATCTATTTAGCCGCCCACCTCGCGGACCCTAATGCAAGCTTAACTTTAATTAGGGCGGCGAGGTGAAGCGAAGAAAAAACGCTAGAGCCAAGCTAGTTCATTGTCGAGTCAATTGAGGCCCGGGAAATATCCTAAGCTCCTCCGGGGAACAGGATCTATGCAATCGTTTTGAAACCTCCCTTTTCATACGTCAGTTGAGCATCAAAGGACGGCGGCATCTGACTTTTCTATCTTGAAAATTTTCACCAGGTATGCTCGTGGTTCTTTAGATCCCTTTGGGAAAAAAGTTGAAAGGCTCCTAACATCTCATCCCACAGACTTCTGGAAACGATCAATTCATGATCATGGCGAGTCTCTGGGCCTTTGTCGCTTGCTTGGTACCTCTTATTCTATATTTCGAATATGGTCACATACCGCTACCAAGTCTCAGTAACCTCTCTAAATTCATCCTTTTCGTCTTGCCACGAAGAACTTACTGGACAATCAAATGGAAGTTAATTGAGACGCTTCAAGGGATTTGGTATTTCCCTTCCTACATCACTAGGATTACAATAGCATGTAGGACAGGATGGTGTGGTTGGCGCATGTATTTGACCTATTGCTTCTATGAAGCCAAACACTTCGCCCGTTCGTATGCGGATATTTTTCTTGGAATTACTATTCTGTCTTTTTATGTTGCAATTGGACTCGCAATTTGGTCATGGTGGAGTCAAGAGTGGTCCTTTTATGGGCTTTCATCCACGGCGAGTTCATTGTGCACTAAAGTCATACGGTACATACCTGAACATCTCGGAATCATCTCTCCAAAAAATGGCGTCCAGGAGAAATATGATGTCAATGGCTCGTATGGCGACCCAAAGGCGCTTACCACAGGACTACTTGCAGATCTCAAGCACGTTGGCATCAAAGCCGGACGTAGAGATATTTTCACTATCTTGAAAGTTGCAACTCAAAAAGGAAAACCAGTCGATGACAAGCTCATGACGGTGTGTATATTTCCGTGTTGTTCATAGAACTCTAGTTAACTGTTGATTAGATGGAAAAGTTGATTGCAATAACCGCATCTTTGCCACCGAATTCGAAATCCAGGAAGCGATTAACGCACACGGTTGTTCGTACCTTATGGGATAGTCTTGAACACCCCCCTCGTAGCTATCTGGGAGACACGTTTGAATTTCGAACTCCTGATGGGAGTTACAATGTCAGGTTTCGTTTTTTTTTCTTATAGGAAACTTTCCTCATGTAATTAAGGTCTAACCTAAAACTTCAGAATATCCTCGTTCCTCATCTTGGTAAAGCTGGAACGCCTTACGCCAGGAGTGCCAGAACAGCCAAGAGACTTCACGGCGTACGCCCCGATCCTGGCTTATTATTTGACCGTAAGGTTTATACTTATCTTGAATCAAATGCACTAGCGCTAATCTAGACTAACAGTCCTCATGCGCCGTGACGACAAGTCGTTCAAAGAGAACCCTGCTGGCATCTCATCAGTTCTGTTCTACCATGCTACAATCATCGTACATGGTAAGTTTTTCTCAGGGATTTCGTAGAAACGACTAACTCTTTTAAAATAGATATTTTTCGAACCAATCGAAAAAATCCTAATATCTCAGACACGTCATCATATCTTGACCTCGCCCCACTTTACGGCTCTTCACTGGAAGACCAATTGAAAGTTAGGACCATGTCATGTGGTCTCCTCAAACCGGATACGTTCCACGAGAAACGTCTCCTTGCACAGCCTCCTGGCATCAATGTCATGCTTATCATGTACAGTCGTTTCCACAATTACGTGGCGGATGTTCTACTGAAAATAAACGAAAATGGTCGCTTCACTCTTCAGCCATACAAGACAGAAGAAGAAAAGAAAAAGGCATTGGAGAAGCAGGACAATGATCTTTTCCAAACTGCGCGCCTGTAAGTTAGGACCGATGTTCTTCCAGAGTCTCTGTTAACTGCTTAGAATCGTTGGTGGTTTATATATCAATATTTGCCTGCATGACTATCTGAGGGGTTTGACGAATACACACCATTCAAATAGTACCTGGACTCTCGATCCGCGAGTCGAAATCACCAAGCAATATGATGGTGAAGACGTTGAGCGTGGCTGTGGCAATCAGGTTTCAGCCGAATTCAACCTTCTTTACCGCTTCCACTCCATCATTTCTAAAAGAGATGAAAAATGGCTGGAAACTTTTCTCAGTTCACTCTTCCCAGGTAACAAGCCTTTGTCCGAAATACCTCCTGCCGAGTTCTTTCAAGCTTTCTTGCGCTATGAAGCAAGAATTGATCCCGATCCAAGCAAGCGCGAGTTTGATGGTCTGAAAAGAGGCCGAGACGGCAAGTTCAAAGACGAAGATCTCGTGAACATCATAACAAGCGCAATGGAAGATCCCGCTGGGCTTTTTGGATCGAGGATGGTGCCTAAGGCCCTTCGTGTGGTTGAAATTTTAGGCATTCTTCAAGCCCGAAAATGGGGAATGGCATCTTTGAACGAGTTCCGCCACTTCTTCGGTTTGAAAAAGCACGAAAGCATGGAAGATATCAACCCGGACCCTGAGATAGCATCTCTCCTGAGAAAGCTTTACGACCACCCGGATATGGTGGAACTTTACCCAGGACTCTTCGTCGAAGACGCGAAGCCTCGCATGGATCCCGGTTGTGGTGGATGTCCCCCATATACAGTTGGAAGGGCAGTGTTTTCAGACGCTGTGGTCCTCGTTCGATCAGATAGATTCTACACTATCGACTACACAGCTGCCACACTTACCAATTGGGGGCTACAGGAAGTGCAGCAAGATTATAAAGTCCTTGGAGGGTCCATGTTCTACAAACTCTTCCAGAGAGCCTTCCCAGGATGGTATCCATACAACAGCCTTCACATCATGCAGCCAATGTTCACATGGAAAATGAACAAACAAATCGCTGAAGAGATTGGAACAATTGACCAGTACTCCTTGAAAGGGCCAAAAAAGCCGGCTGCTCCAATCGTCATCACCAAGCATTCGACTGTTCTTCAAGTCCTCAAAGATCAGTCGGCTTTTAGAGTCCCATGGCTTCCAGCACTGAACGACCTTTTTCCTGGTAAGACCGACTATGGGAGCTTCATGCTGAGCGGTGATGCAGCTTCAAATGCGAATCAGCGAGCACTCGTTGAAAGCATCATTTATGGGCCGGACGAGTTTAGTCAGCTTATTTTAGAATTCGTGACTGCCACAGCCAAAGGGTGCCTTGACACAGAAGGTTTCCAAATGAACGAAAACAATTTGTGCCAGGTCGACATCATCAGAGAGTAAGTGTTAGCACATAATTGAGTACTCGGGGTTGGGTGCTGACCTGCTTAGTATTGCTATTCCCGTTAATGCACGTTTGATCGGTGATCTCTTCTACCTGGACTTGAAAGGTCCGCAAAACCCCAATGGCGCACTCACCGCCAAAGAGCTTTACAAACATTTGCTAAACGTACGTACTTGGGGGTTCAACAACAATGACCCAGCGCTGGCCTTCTTGAGAAGGATCTGGGCACAAGAAGGTGCAACAATTCTGACAAACACCACGAGGTCTAACGTCAGAGGTGTTGTCGCCGGTAAACTATACATGGGCTCGAAGCGGCTGTTTGGTCGATATAGGAATCACATCAAGTTAGGCTCACTTCGTTGGTATGGTCAACACGTAGTGCGTCAGCTATCTGCCAATGGTATTTCAAGTAAAGAGGTTGCAGAAACTATGTGGCTAACAGCTGTTGCTGGTATTGGCGTCCCAGTTGGCTTGGTAAGTCACTTTGACCTAGACAAGCTTTGACTAAATTAACTTCCGAGCGTAGTTCGCTGAGGTCCTTCAATTCTTCTTGCAACTTGGCAATTCCGAGCTATGGGAGCGAATACAAGATTTGGTAGCTTCTAACAGCCCGACCATGGACTCTTTGTTGAAGCAGTATGTGCTGGAGGCTCAACGAATGGTCAGCAGACAGCGCAACTTGCGTATCTGTGAGTCCCCGGTCACTATTGATGGCCAGAAGTTCAACAAGGGTGACACCGTCATTTGCCTTCTAGTAAGCATCCTGCCTGAAGTAAATCCTAACACTACATTGCTGACTATTGAAGGGCCCGGCTTGCCAAGATGCTGCTGCTGTACCGGACCCCCAAACCTTCAAGCTAGGTCGTCCCTCGGATGCATACGTGCATTTCGGCTACGGAACCCATGCGTGTTTGGGCCGAGAAATTGCTTTGACTTACTGCGTCGGTCTCCTGAAAGTGGCAGCTTCACTGAAAAACCTACGTCCAGCGCCTGGTGATATGGGTACTTTGAAATCTATCAATATAGGATCTGAACGGTGCTATCTGGACGATACTTGGTCTTTTCTGACGTTTGACCCAACGAGTAAGCATACGTCCACGCTCTCCTTATCGCATCCTGACCTTTTCTGCAGCTTGGAAATTGCACTACGAGGGTTTGGGTAAGGGAGTATGGAAACCCAAGACACTAAGTTCAAAGGTACCAGATGCCGCAAAGGAAAACCCACAAGAGGCAGTCCTTGAGCCCGAGGCGGATGGCCACTGGCAATGGATCCCGTCTTCCAAGAGTAATTCGGAAAGTGGCACGCCTGAAGTATCACAACCACCGCCGACGATAGCCACCCCGCAGAAACCTAAACAATCGACCGCGCCTCCAACTAAGAATCCAATCCAACAACCAAAGGTGCTGTCAGATCAGGTAAATGGAACCTACCGGCTCCCCTGGCCCCCACACACTGACGCTGACATCTCAGCCCCTCCCCAAAGATCTGGGCCACCTTGACGATGTCTTTTATTGCGAAATAGACTGGTTCTACGTCTCCTCATCACGCCGAGATCCCACCGCTTGCATGCCTGACGAAATAAAACCGCCACCGCTGCCAGCATTATCGAGCCAGACGTCACTCAGCGAGTTTTGGCAAACAATTCAAATCCCCGTTCCTCGCGATCTCGGCCACCTTGACGACGTCTTCCAAAATGATTGCGCCTGGTACTGGGGGCGCGACTCACAGAGAGATGTGAAAATCAGCATGCCAGATAGCATCAAGCCGCCCCCGCCGCCCACGTCGAGCCCTGATCCTACGGCTAGTGAGCCCACATCTGCAAGTTTTCCTCGATCTTCTCGCGGACGGAGGCAGTCGAACAGAAATTCTAGCGAGACTTGGCAGGACGCTCCGGTCGTAGGCCACAAGCGGAAAGATATGAAGTGACAACTACAGATGGCTCGCGTGCTCATTTTTATCGTTTGTGTGTGGAGCATTCTTTGTGAAGTACTAATCTGTGCTACTCTTTGGCACTTCTTCGTAAGAGTTTGAATAGCGCACGAGATGTTATCCCCTGGGGAATGTTGACATGCAACATCTGTGCAGCGGAAATGGATTGTGTCTTAGTTTACTTCGCTCTTTGGATTTAGCTTAATATATTCGCCATCAATTTAAGACAAGTTGCATATCCGAAGTGAAATGAAAACCCTTCAGCATCCTAATTCGGCACTCGTCGAAATGAAATGAAGTTACTAGTATGTGCTGTTCAATAGTTGATGACAAACAGAGCGAAGCCCCCTGCATAGATTCAGATAAAGAACAGAATCAGGCGTGGTCAGAAGAAAGTATTATTTGATATACATCGCCATCTCGAGTACAATATGCTGAATGTGACTACCTTATAGGTCTACTACAAAAAATACAAAAAAGTGAGAAACAACTGTAGAAAGTAGGAGCAGGCCTTTATACAGGCGACTCCGGCTTTTTTTTGTATCAACTCTGTAACTTTTTGTACTTTAGTTGTCAACTTTTTACTTCTATAACAAGCGCGCGGTTACCACATGGGTTAGTACCATGACAGCTTTAGTACTCACCGTCCTTCAGTACCAATTCGGGGCTTGCGCCATTAGGTGACTGGGGCCAATGCTTTTTGTGCACCAGCAAGATATTGCCACCAAGACACTCTTGGTACCATCATATGCCCGGCGCCACCCCGTGCCCAGTGCGGGCCGGTTCGTGACGTGCACCTAGCGCCAGAGATTTGGCTTTGTGGCATGTGCAGGGTTGAAACAGGAAGTGGCGCAAAAACGTTGGCATGCGAAACATTAAAAGCTCGAAAACCGAAATATAAAAACTGCTAAGTCGCAAGCTGTAACAGCCCGGGGCGAACAGGGATCCCGATCCGTAGGTCTCGGGTAGAGGGGCTCAAAGGCATGAACGGCCGTCAATTGCTACAACTAAAAGAACAAGCTACAGACGGAAGAACGGAAGGAAAGCAGCGCTTTGCATACGGGAGGGGGACGGCGGGCCAGCGTAAGCGAGCCCTGTGGTGTCAGGGGCCAAGCCCTAAGCGAGATAGGGCCAGGGCCGTGACGCAAGCCTGAAGCGCGAGAACTTATACGCTAATGTAGTACAGGTTCAAAAACCTACTGGATTTTCAAGTTTTTATGGACCTATAAATCTTTCACTTCCAAAAACTTATTAAATCTATGTGCTTATTATGTGATTTTGTAACTAGAGTTGCCCTGTAAGTTTAAAGCTTGGACTTAGTTTTATTTTTAGGTTTTAAAATTTACATCTTTTGTTTTATTAAACAAAGCTTATACTTCGACTTGTTTTATAGTGTAAAATTCCAACTTTAATGTCAACTTTAAAACTTGTGAATATAGTGGAATTATTATTATTTTCTATCACCCAATCTCAAACAAATTACTAGCTTTCTTCCGTCTAGCCTCCAACTCTGCCCTCTCCCCCTCACCCTCCAGTTCCACGGGATTCAGTTTCCAGCCACCCTCTAACTCCACCGCCACTCTCCTCGTCTCCAATTCCGCCCTCTCTTCTTCGTTCAGTGCTGCTTGTAGCTCGGCATTCTCCCAATGCTTACGGTCCTGCTGGACCGTCGCCGCAGGCACGGGTGGTGGCTCAGCGATATCATCTCTCGCTTTCTGCGCTGCTGCGAGCTTGCGCTTTCGGTAGAGGAATGTGAAGGCGACGAGAGCGATGAAGAGGAGACCTCCGATTGCGGCGCTGACTCCAACTCCTGC
Organism: Chalara sp. BL73; assembly: GCA_918026815.1. NCBI lineage: Eukaryota > Fungi > Ascomycota > Leotiomycetes > Helotiales > Chalara > Chalara sp. BL73. The sequence goes on along the minus strand of CAKJVC010000013.1, from coordinate 264,952 downwards.
CTTTGCGCCGGTCGATAAACCGCCATTGTCACTTTGGACTGCAGTGGCTGTCGGTGTGGCGGATGTGGTCGTAGTATTCGAGGACTGAGTAGGTATTGTGGTATTGAAACGATCGAGGAGACTGTTTCGGTAGTCTATTAATTTGATGTTTAGGAATGTAGGGGGGATTTCTCTACCTGTCAATGACATGGATCACTCCGTTTACGATCAGATAGTCCTGGTCGATTACTTTTGCCGAATTGACATATATATCTGAACCTTGTCTGGTGATGGTCAAGTCACTGCCCTCCGCAGTCTGTAACACTGTTCCATTCGCGAGAGAGGAGCTGTAGCCGACGAAATCGGGGACAATGTGGTAGTTAAAGAGTGCGGTGAGATTATCTGCTGAAAGCCCCGTGGAAATGTTGGTGAATTTATCGAGGGCTTCTGCCGTATTCGGGACGAAGAATGTCATATTTGGGGTGAAAGAGGCTTTGTTGACGAAATTAATTAGGCCTGTATTGTTGACGGAGAGAAACTAGCAGCTATTAGGATTACAGGCTGTTGAGTAAAACGGTGGGAGTAATGACCTACGTTTGCTTTATTCAGAATCGCAATGAAGAATTCCATATTCGCTTGGGCGGTTACCGTCACAAGAGCAACGGGCATACTGAGTACGGTATTGACAATCTGTATCAGCCCTCCAAGACAAATAATATCCTGTCCACATTTAGTCTTGAGCGGCGCAAGGTTGTTTGGGAACATACTCTGGAAGCAATCGTCGAGACGGTTTTGTTGCTCGACACGAACTCGGGTTCCCCTCCTGATGTTTTCAGAAACTCGACGCGTTGGCCGCCGGGACTGATCGTCACATTGGAATAGCTCTGGTTTGTAAGGTATGTTGGCGCAAACTGTGGTTCGTTCGAGAAAGATACGGTGGGGAAGCTCCCGTTCAGGAGATGCTAGAGGTTTCCCGCGTCAGTGACATCTCCCGGAGCGCACGGCGCACGCGCGATTGGCCGCATTCCAAATTTCGCAAGAGCATTATCGAGCAGAAAGAAATGGTGGGAGAAAATGACATACGTAGGACAGAGTAGCCTCAACCATACTGTCGGTTTGATTGCCCTGGCTCGAAATCCATTGGGCAAAGGCATCGTTTGAGGGCGCCAGGAAGGTGAAATTGGTAGAGGAAGAAAGCAAATTAAACAGCTTGGCGGAGGAGTTAATATAGGAATTGAGGGTGCTGAGCCTCGAATTACTCTGCAACGTCGAGATGAGAGATGCTGGGAGATCAGCCATGGAGACTTGTGCGCAGAACAGCCGTCGAAGAAGCTGAACACTGGCGGCTTATGGGAGGCGCTCCAACATTCAGAAGGGGTGGTGAAGGTGGGCGGCCGCAAAGCATATATGCGAAGTTTAGGACGGCCCCCAAATATACGAAGGGGGGAAGTGAGAGGTGGAGTACGCGATAGAGCGAAGTGGAGAGCAACCACCAGCACAGCCAATCAGCGCGGTGGACGAGGGTCATGCCTTCCCTATTGGGCAAGGCTGACGGGCTTTGCCGAGGACGTAGCAATCGGCGTAATTACCGGCATCGAGCTGAAGCGCTTATTCCAGACTTTGTTTTTTTTTTTGGCGCTGACTAAAAGACCAAAATACTGGTCGGATGGTAAATAGCAAGGCCAATAATTAGAGATCGAGATGGAGATGGCAATAGAGAGATCGAGATGGAAATGGAGGAGAAGGGACAAGGGGGCAGGAGTAGGGAAGCATGCGAAGCGTTTCAGCCTTAATGATGCATAGTGATGCCGAGCCGCCATCACATGTGTGCAGAAAAAGGACGGCTGTGCCTTCGAGAAGTGCCCACAGCCGCTTTCAGCCCTTTTTGGCTTAGCTTGATCCCATTACAGTGTATAAAACAATCGTCTACTTATTATATAATGTAAAATAAGTTCAAACTGATCTGATCGGCCGCACTTTGGCCACGGAAAAAACCTGTCGATCGTGTAATTGTCAGGTGCTGGGTTGATAAGCTTTACCCGCACCAAAACATGCAATATCCGACGTTGCATGCCAAATAGCTTATCTTACTGCATATACCGGTTCGGCATTGTACCATTATTAAATGCATTACAACAACTACCCTGGCCCTATCTCGCTTCAAGCCCCTTAGGGCTCGGCCCCTGACACCACATGGCCTCGCTTACACTGGCCCCTGGCCGGTCTCCTGTATTTCTTTTCTTCTATCTGTAGCTTATTCTTTTTGTTATAACAATTGATAGTTGTTCACACCTTTAAGTCCTTCTCCGTAGAGTTGTGCAATGGCATGGAGACTGGAATAAAGTGAAATCTTCATTATTGCTTATAATGGTCCGCTGTGGGTTAAGTTGGGACCCGTCAGATCGCAACGAGATCTCGGACAGTCGCACGAGAGAAGCATGATTGGCCTGTGGTTATTGATTTTCTTATATTTGAATGCTTTTTGTCAAGCAGTTAAATCTTTGGTTAATTAAATCTACAGTCCCAGAATCAGCTTTTATATAAGCATTTAGATAACAATTAGTCTAAACCACCCAAGTAGCAAAAATATGAGCCTAGGCTTGTCTTCCTGGGGGTCCAAGGAAAAAATGTCACAAGTGGCCATAGCCTCGAAAATAAAAGCAATGTTAATGGATAGAAATGCCATTTTAAGGTAATAACAGTTATATCTGTTGGCGCTAGTCTTCAACTTACCCCGTCTGTCTTAATTTTTCATCGTACTGGCCTACAGCTTCCTCTGTACTACCTCCAATCTCAGCATCCATGTGCAACTAGTACTGTGCTTGTACGCAATCCAGTAGGATCTTCGTATCAGAGAAGCCTACACGTCTGTGAAAAGTTATCTAACAAACTTCTTCAGCCTCACGTTTAGTGGACCCTTCTCCCAAATTGTGTACGACTTCTGATCCAGCCAATTTTCGCTTCCATGGGCAAGTTCCAAGTCGAAGTTAAATAGCACCTTCGCCAAAATCAATCGCATCTCTGACCATGCCAAGCTACCGACGCAATTCAGCAACATATATTGGTGTAAGGGTTTGATGACTTACTTCTTGCCAAGACAGTTCCTTGGGCCAGTTGAAAATGGATTTAGAGCATTTCTATCGTCGTTCACAAAACGCGGATCGCCGAGGAAGCGCTCAGGTATAAATGAGTCTGGGTCATGAAAATTTTCTGAGGAGCGGTGTGCCGCTATTATACTCACACCTGCAACCGTCTGCGAGTGGTCAGATCTTGTCTGCCTGAACTTGCTGTTGAAAGTGCTCGATAACTTACTCCACAGGGAACCCATCTTCCAGCGATGAAATCTCCTCCTTCAGGTACGACCCTAGGAAACCCTGCAGGCGCAGGTGGATAAATTCGCAGTGCCTCCTCAAGACAAGCTATCATGTACTTCAGACTACTGGTCGAGTGTATAGTAATCTCGTTATTGTTGCTGAACGAGGAGCGGACCTCATGCACAACTTTCTCCATCACGTTCGGAGTTGTCAGCAGGAGATATGTCACACCAGAGAGGATGGTGGCTGTGGTTTCGCTACCAGCTATAATCAGGATAGACGAATTACTCACGAGCTCTGGGAACGTGAAGCTCTTCTCCTTCTGCTTCAAGATGTTGCCTAGGAAATCCGGCCTCTCGTCTGTTAGTTCTACCCTGTGCTTGACCTTCTCGACCGTTAATTGGTGATGAGCTGCCTTCTTCGCTAGCAATTCCTTGGATACAAGCCAAGAAGCCGCTTTTCGTCCATAGGGCACGCCGCTGAGCGCACTGATATATATTCCAGCCTTGACGTTGTCGAATATTGTACTGACCCAAGGGTGATAGTCTGAATTGTCCAGACAGCCGAAAGGCTCTCCAAAAGTCAGGTCGCCAATAATATCGAAGGTTATCCAGTTGTACCATGAACACATATTCTGGGGTATATGACGATCTTGTGAATGCTCTTCGAGGCGCCGCACGAGAAGGTCAACATAACTCTGTATTAACGGCTCTTGCTGGCGCAAGGATGAGTCAGAGAATCCGTGGGAGAGATTTTTTCGAAAACGAGAATGATCCTCGCGGTTGGCGATGATGATGTGTTCGCCTCCAGGATGTGTAGTATAGGATTTTCGGTTCTTCGCCATCTCTGGCTTGCCTTGGCGATGTCGGTAGATATCTTTCCATGCTTTGGCATTGGTGTATGAAAGCTCATTTGGTGCAATACGAACGACATCACCATACATTTTGTGTAGCTCACGCGCGTTGTGCGTCTGTCGGCCTTTGACGAGATTCCACAGATATGGAAGTCGAGTAATAGCGCATATTTTCGGGCCTGGATATGCAGCCAAGGGATGGAAGCAAACCCTGTAGATCGCAAGTCCAAGAAAATAGCAGAGAGACTGACATTCGACCGACGATTAGAAACTGTCGATATGCAGGCAGGTAATGCTTACCAGGAAAAACACTCCGCAGACACCCAACAAAGAGTTTTCCAGCGTGGACCTTGGATTTAAAGGAGCCATCTTATGAAAGATCTAGACTAGCTGACTGTTCGAATCTGCGAAAAGACATGGAAAATCAGAAATGTCTGGCGGATTAGAAAATAGCGAAGAGGGAGACACGTATTTTTAATCCATCTCCAATACAAGAAGAGACAAAAATAGCATTCCAACTCTTTACGCAAATGTGCCGTCCCTTCCGTCCTGAGAATTGCTGCATCTCGTGAGGTGGTCTCAAGGCCAGTCAGTTCCCACGCTTAACCAGCACATCACCGGAGTGGGAGCGGGTCGGCCCGGATATGATCTGTCGGCAGTTGCCATCCCTCCAAAATCCACGGATGCCAGAGCCCGAAGGACCAATGTCGGGGGTCTTTTCTGCATAAATGCTGAAATTGTGCAAATTGTGCAAATTGTGCAAGTTATGTATTTATGTGGTACATCATACAGCCGTGGGCAGGTGCATGGGCCTCGCCATGTTATTAGAGACAGGAAGAGAGGTGTCCATTTCTGCGCAAAGCCGGGCTTGTGTCAAAATGGCCCGCCACCCAGATTCTGATTCGTAAGTTTAGTTCTGGAATAAACGACATCCCTGTCGGCTTTCCACGCCACGAGAGGTGAATTTTTTTCTGGAAGGGCGAGGATAATACAAAGCTTGAGCATCTCTGATGATATGCCTAGACCATTTAAGTCGTTTGATAACTAGACGGGTTAGTCTCCCTGACTAGAATAATGCTAAAATTGGGTCCAAAACTGCTACTTGGTGCTCCATCTCCGGCAGGCCCAGAAATAACCAAGTTAAGTTATCCGGCTCTGGTCAGAACGTCACGTATATCTATTTGTTCTCGCGTTCTTGTACATTTCCTTCTACAGTCTCGGCACTAAATTAACTATTACCTTCCCTTTGGGACCGACAACCTCCGTACAAACGTCATACCCATGCGCCATCGTTCTCGAACAATAACAGGACACTATCTTACCACCGTAAGAAGCCCGTGTTATCGATCAGATCACAGATCTGCAAACGCATGGTGAATGGCTCGCCGATGGTGTCGGCGCTGATTTTGGCTTTGGCGTTGCGGTAGCTGGCGTCGAAACGTCGGGAGAAACCTGCCACAACTTTTAGGTGCGGGTTTTTGTTTGCGATTTGGACTACACTCTTGGCATACATGTACTTGTTGCAACGTGAGTTTCGAGTCTCAATATTCTTGTATTTCAATATTAAAGACGAAGTGAAGTGAGTCATGTGCCTCCTCCATGGCCGTATTCAATGGCTTCTCGCACAACACATTCAATTCCCTCTCAATCGCTTCAATCATTTGAATAGCATGCACACTCGTACTAGTACTGACTCACACAGCTTGCAATCTTGAATGGGAAATCATGTCAGAATAAGAATCATACACGTCGATTCTTAAGTTGGCGTATTCGGAATGCGTCTACATGAGCTCGACGGGTGTGGAACTCTAGACTGCGATGACTTAGGCGTTGGGGACGCGGCTGAGGAGAGTGTGGACGTGCCGCTTGCCCATGCGACCAAAGACAGTCAGGTATGTAGGATCCTGTCGGAATTTAGCCCCATCCTTGAGAACCCTTAATTCACACAGACCCCTCTTAGCTAAAACATTCAAAACTGGAAACTGGAGTCTCCGTTCCATATGCATAAACAAACGCTGGTTAAAGTTTTGCGACTCTTTACTAGCGGAGGCAGCCTCACTGTCTGTAGGACATTCATTAAGCACTGATAGCAGAAACGGGACGATCATAGACCTCTTGATTAATAAGGGCCTCAGACTTGATACGGTGGATCGACTCGGGTGTACACTACTCTACCGTTCTGCTAAACTTGGATATAAAGTAGCGGCAAGCTCCTGGCTGAAAGAGATGCAGTGGTAGATGCGGCAGACAATAGTAAGTATACAGCGCGTGGTTTGGTTGAAGGCAGTGGCAAAAACGTGCGATAATGGTTCTTAACGGCAAAAATCCAGGGTTCTATGTATAAGACCCGTATGCTCCCACATTAGATACTAGGCTCACTCATTCTACGGAAAATCGTAGAAATTTCAACTGCACTTTTCCGGCGCAAACTCACATCTATCTTATTAAGAGCTTGCAGCTTATCATTCTGAGTAAGAATAGGAAGTCAAGACTCAGAGACCAAACTCTGGACCTAGAATCTACTTGAACTGGCCCTGTTGAAGCTCTCGAAAGACAAGGAAGTCCAAATCAAATATGGTGGTACATTTGCTAACATACCTTGCGCATGCATACGCTGTACTGCTTCCCAAAAACGTTATCTCCGCCGTTAAGTACTTAATTGCTGGGACTTGCCTCTAGTACCAAACCCGCTCCACTGCCCCTACTATCATTGCCACGCCGAGCGTAATCGCATTAGTCGTGAGTTCGTATTCCGCCTAGTTTCCGGCTAAGCACGGCTTTTGATGTTAGTAGGCAGTAACGATTAGACGCTTTGCCTCATAAAAGCCCTTGTTCATAGCGATCTCTTTCTATCTTGCTCTCCTAACCATTGGTCTCAGGGTCACTATATCCCCCTCTGTCCCACCTCTCCCTGTGAATTGACTAACATCAAACTGGATAACGCTCTCTTTCCCGCCCCTAAGCACAACACCTTCAAACCCCTCCCTTAAGTATACTGGATAGCCTTTCTTGGATGCTTCGAGATAACATTCTATCTTCGCCGCATTAGCGATATCACAACCCCATTGCACCAGAAGCGAGCCTGCTCCTCGGCGCTCATGAGTCGGGTCTGTGCAAAGGAGCTTAAGAACTGGGACTTTAGGTTAGACTAAACTCTACGGCGGATGGAGGGGTAAAAGTAGGAGTGATGGTTCGGGGGCGAGTTATATTCAACTTACGACAGTGCTCCTTCCCCGATGGACCAAAAAGTTCCCTCCTCGCCACATTCAACTTTCCCCAACAAAAGGCCCACCCCTGAACCTCTCTCTCATTCCCCAAAATGCCCTTAGGCACGCTCCTCTCTAACTCTCCACTTCCCACCATTTTCTGCCACACCCCCAACCCTTCGCTCCCTTTGAAGATATGCCACATAGCAAACGCGACCATCTCCCCCGTTTCTACGTCTACCGCCTTCAAAATCTTTAGCGTAGGATCCTTACCCCACGTTTCTGTCAAGTGTGCAATCTGGACATCCTTTCGCTCAGACGGGGAAAGTGGATCGACAAAGGCAATGGAGTCTGGGTTGGGGATTTTACCCACGGAACGGAAGAAGCCGCTTTGGGATAGAGATAGGAAGGAGATTTCAACCAGCCGGGGGATATCCTGGAGCGTAAGTGGCTGAACTGCGAGGGGCATTTTATTTTGACTAGCTCTATGCTGCTGTGGTGGACGGCGTGTAGGGCTGAATTGGTGAAACGTCAATAGATGGGTCTTATACGAAGGTAATTATGTATTTGAACAGGTTGCTCATTTAATTTCAGTATTTATGAGGGTTATATGGGTAGGCTGAATTACCCGCATCTCTGACTCACTCTGCATCACTCGCTTATTAAGTGCGCTAGAAAACCATCTTGAAACTATACGCAGCCCGATGCCACAGAGCGATGCGGCATTTAGATATGGGCCATTTTGTGCGCTGTTGATAATAAAAACAAAATCGTAATAACTTCGCACATTTTTACCCAGCGAAATTTAAACAAGACAATAATAAATACTGGGGCTTTTAGACCGCTTTATTAATTGCCTCAAGACAGTACAGGCAATTAAGAGAATAACGTTTTAAAGGTAAAAAACATCGATTGTAATAGCTTGATTTGATTTATTTGCAAATGTTGTAAACAAGTGCAGTCCTTGTCACGGCCCATCTCGTTTAGTGCCCCTTAAGGCTCGGCCCCTGACACCACAAGGCGTCGCTTACACTGACCCCTGGCCGGTCTCCTGTATATAAAGCGCTGCTTTCCTTTTTTTTTTTTTTTTTCTATTTGTAGCTTGTTCTCTTAGTTATAACAATTGACAGTCGTTCACACCTTTAAGTCCTTCTCCCTGAGATCTACGGATCGAGATCCTGTTCGCCTTGAGTTGCTACACATGCCGTTGTCCAATTCTCTGTTACTAAGCTGACAACAAGAACAACAAGCACGCTATTCAAGGCAGCTTTCGCAGTGTATTCAGACCATATACTGGCTAACGCGTTTCGGAATAAGGCCGTGATTTATGGAACGTATCCCCTCTGAACCAGGCACACATCTGAATCACTGTTAGTTTGGTCGAACGAGTATCCCGCTCAAGACTTGTTTGGAAAGAACCGGCAACGCAAAACGCCTCACAAAATACCTAGTTCAAGCTAGCTTACAGGAGGTGCTAGAAGCTTTGCGGGTCAGGTCTCAAAAGCTTGAGAATTTCATTTTGAAATCCGGAAAATAATGGCATCTGCAAGTTGCATGTTCGGCTGCAGGGGAACTTCGCGTCTGCAGACATGTAATCTTCATTCGGTATGTCTTCTGCTTAGGGACATAGATATTATGGTAGTAGTTTATTTAGCTGCTCGAGGCATTGAAACGCTGGCTCGAGCTTGAGTTAAGGATACCTTGGAAAACTTATCACTGTGTTCCTAGCTACCACTTCTTGTAAGTGCTAAGTAGTACTAATAATGCCCTGACTTCACCTGGTTATAGTGGCGCATGTGTAGAGCTGCCGCTTTATTTGATGCCGATTCCTCGCAAGTAACAAGAATGGGATGAGGCAGTCAACTATTTCCTCCGCGGTTGAGGGTAGGCTGTGATTTTTTTTACTTTGAATGCTAGTCATGTTTTGGCTTGGAAACGATCTTAAGGCACGCCTTTCGATCGACATAAATGGGGTCTTTCGTATTTTTTGTTATAGTTGGTAGATAATTGAACTTGGTCTCCATGACGCAGGTGCAACGTTCCATGCACCAAGGTACCTGCGGCTGAAAATCCCTCCGAGCTGAGATCTGAGTCAACGTGTTATTATCACGGGATATTGAATCGGCTATCGGAAAATATGGTCATCGCAAATTTTGTACATTTATAAATAAGGTTCTTTCCTCGCTCATGTAAAAACATCCAGTTTGAAGGATCAAATATGGAAAATCTTAAAGTCACGTGTGCTCAATTCGAGAACAAATCTGGGGACAAGGAGTTCAATCTCTCGGTTATCCAGAATCTTTCCCGCCAAGCATCAACCGTAGGATCGAAAGTTATAGCCTTTCACGAATGTAGTATCACGGGCTACACGTTTGCTCAACGGCTATCTCGCGACGAACTCCTTTCTATAGCCGAGACCATCCCTGACGGGCCGAGCATCAAAATACTCCAGTCCATAGCGGCAGAGACCAACATCACCATCCTGGCCGGCCTTTTCGAAAAAGATGCCCAAAACAACATATACAACACCTACATCTGTGTTACGGGGACCAGTGTCCTAGCGAAATACAGAAAGCTGCACCCTTTTATTAGCAAACATCTCTCCCCGGGAAATGAATACGTCACGTTTGATCTTCATGGGTGGAAATGCGGGATCCTGATCTGCTATGATAACAACATCGTCGAAAACGTTCGGGCCACCGCGCTTCTGGGTGCCCAGATAATATTCATGCCTCATGTGACAATGTGCACGCCATCGACGCGCCCGGGCGCCGGATTCGTGTCTCCCGCTCTTTGGGGAAATAGAGAAGCAGATCCCACATCTCTACGGCTGGAGTTCGATGGCCTAAAAGGCAGGGCCTGGTTGATGAAGTGGCTGCCGGCTAGGGCATATGACAATGCCGTCTATGTTGTCTTCAGCAATCCTATTGGCATGGATGACGACCAGTTGAAGAATGGTTGTTCGATGATCGTCGACCCGTTTGGTGATGTGATCGCTGAGAGCAGGGAGCTGGGAGATGGAATTTCTAGCGCGGTTCTAACGTCCGAAAAGTTGGAGTTGGCGGGTGGGAAGAGGTATAAGGATGCGAGGAGGCCAGAGTTATATGGGGGGATCATTTCGAAGAACCATAAAAGCGAGCTTCGAGTTAATTGGATTCAAAAGTAATAGATGTTGAGATTGCGTAGGAAAAGAAATTGGGGATAGAAGTCTCTTAGTGTTATAACTTGATTACTTGAGGGCTTGTTCCATGCTCTGATATGTTACTTGACAAAGGCTTTTAATTAAAACTTAACCAAGCCGATTTTCTCTAGAAACACTGACTTTTAGTCTACGCATCTTCTCAATGAACCTTTCTTGCGGCTTCCAATAATTACCTCCACGACCTTATCCGGCTGCTATAAACCTATCTCTGGCGTGGACTAAGTACATCCCTGGCCCGGCTGTACTTTACTATACCTTTCCCGGATGGATATGCAGCGGGGTTGCCGTTTGAACGTCGGCGACTTGCACGGAAACTTCCATCAGATGAGTGCGAGTTTCTTGTCTGCTGGGGAATATGGCGATTGGAGGACTGTCCAAAAACAGATTGATGATATCTTAGAACCGGGGCGGTTGTATAGCATGATGGCAAGAGCTTAACGAAATGGAGCTGGAGACCAAAACTTAGCCCTATATGTTTAATTCAAGCTGAGGGAAGTACCTTCTTTGATGACAGCTAGCATAGAGATTTGAGATGAAACGAGTTTGTAGCCTATATATAACACTTGAATCTGGGGAGTTTGAGTATGCCATAGTCCCCCCTAATTGAATGAGCCTCAGTGATTCCCCCCTCGTCCCTTTTTTTCTTCTTTTTTTCTTCTTTTTTTTTTTTTGGATAAACTGGGAACTCCTAAATGTGCACTGAAGATCGCGATGACATGAATTAGGCGAGGTCTGTTCTGAAAGGATAGGCACTGGATTATGATATCGTTAAAAGACGAGTGCCCTAAACAACAACAAAAATTATTAATATTATCATTGTTATCTGTAATTTTTGGAACGGGTCATTATCTGTTATCGGCCAGATTGCCGTCAAGGAATATTCCCAACCCTTACTCACACATACCAAGGAAAATATACTGAAAGACCTATTAATCCCCACATCCCAAGTTCTGGGATCTCCGTTGAGTAGGTTTATGAGTTATTGTATATATGCGGTATTGATCTGATTATACCGACCAGACTGGTTTCCGACTTGGGACAGGAGACCTAATTGGAACGGGATGAACTGGATTCATGACTGGAGATTGAGCCGGCGAAGAATAATGGGTCGGTAGCTGGACGGGAGATCTAACGGGAGCGGGAAGAGCCTGGTCCTGGATTGGAGACTGAGATAGTGAAGAATAATGGGTTGGTAGCTGGGCTGGCGACTGCACGTGAGGTGGGTAATAATTCGCGTAGGTTTGGGGTGGATATTGTGTTGGTGAGGGATATTCAATCACGTGCCGCTCTTGAGGAGGCAGAGAATACCGTGTGACCTGCGGAACTTTGCTGTTAGGATCGAAATATTGGGCAGGATATTGGTTGGGATATTGTTGTGAGAGCTCGACAGTAGCAGCTTCATCTTGAAAAGCTTGTAATCCCCTTCGAGCCAGCAAATCGCGCTTGCGGCGATATCTGTGAACAACGATACAGCAGAAAATCCAAATGGCTAGGCTCGAAAGTCTTTAGAGACGAATACGAATTAGCATTGAGAAATGACATCGAAATGCGACAGTTATAATTGGAAAGTAAGGCCTACGTGCAGATACAGAGGAACAGCAGCTCTGCCATAACCTTAGGCACGCCGAGTTTGGTGTCACCAATCCCAACGTACACGGTGTCTCCGTCCCAGTAGGATTCGGAACTGGTGTCCCTAATCTTTTCGCTGGAGTCGTAACCGAAGAGAATTGTCAGCGGCATCCATGCAAGCCAGAGGAATAGGTAAAATCCCAGAGTCCATCCGGGATTCAACAATGCAGAAGTGACGCAAATGAGGTGGACAATGGTTGCAAGGACGGCAACACTAGATTGTGGAAGAATCCAGACGGTCAGCCAATCTAAGAAGATTACTTATTAGCTACTGCGTGTCTATTGACCCCAGAAGAGTTCATATCATTGAAAAGGCGGCATCACTCACTTTGATAGGAAGAAGGGTCGTCGAAATCGCTTGCTGCGAGACCTAAGAGCGCAGCTGAAGTGATGAGATGTATGCACAGAAGCACAGCCGTCCATACTATCGGCCAACGTTCATCGGGGACTGACATGTTGAAGGTTTCGTCTTTAACACCAGACTGTGAAGATGGTGTAAATTGTCTCGAAAGGTTAGGGACTGTGGTGAGACGGGGGAATGTTCACCCCGCACTTTTTTCGAAGAGGCTCAAAATGCCCTGTGACTCGTGCAGCCATCAAGTCTGCCTAAGCCACTACTACTGATAGCTGGGGCTCGTGATTGGCGAGGCTTGCAACAAAGTTACGAAAATAGAGAGTCCATGGCCTTGGGGGGGAATATCCCCTTGGCATTAAGTATTGGGAATCTTAACGTTGTACCAGATCTTGCAGCTTTCCAGGGCCAAGCCTGACTTGGCGAGCGTTTGTTTGTTCCAATGGGAAACCTGTTGCTGCTAGGAAGTCGATCGAGAGACAAGAATGACCTGATCAACTATTTTTTTTTCTTTTTCCGTTTTTAAGAAGATAAAGATAACTCAAGTCATGAATGGCAAGCGCATAAAGATTTACCAGATTGTAAAAGAAAATGAAGAGCGCCGCGAAATACTACTACGATGGATTCTGAAACAGATCCTTGAACGTGCAGGAATGAACCGTAATTTTTGGACCATCATAATGTCTGCCAGTGCCGCAATAGCTTATATCTGCTCTAGCGACGCTTCAATTGCAGGCTGATGCTTAGGTTTTAGGCCGATGGAACCCTGCGTTTGCTACAAGTAAGTAAAGATGTCGCAGCATGGCATTGCCAATTTGCAACACAAAGCTGTAGTCACGTGGCTCTCTGGCATTTAGGGTATGGGTACCACATTCCGAAACCCGGGATTGGATATAAAAGCTGCTTCGGGTACAAGTTGACGAAACCGAGGGTGAGCCGAAAGTGATTCCCGCCTTAGCAAGAGCGGATCAAACTAATTAATTTCATAATACTCAAAGTTTGGATAGGATACAGTACAGTACCTAAGGCGGGGTCGTGTCCCTTCAGTGGCGGGGTCGCTTAGACTTTCCGCTAGGGAATCGTTTCTCCGGAAGGCAGACTCCGGTGCAAAGGTGGGAGTAGATCAGATGTGACCTTCGATGGATTCCCCGAACTTCCGTCATTGCCGCACCGGAGCATCAGCCGATCCATTATCCAGTGCATCGTAAACATGGGTTATGATAATCGGGCGGACGCTGTGCTAGAACAGGTCTTGCTTTCCATCAGACGACATCTGGACGCACGAGACAACAAGCCTCAGCTCCCATTCATGCTTGGAGTCACAGGTCTACAAGGTATTTCAAAGTCACCAAACTCTAGACAACCAACTCAATCCCTTTAGGATCCGGGAAATCGCATTTAGCCTCTGCTTTGGCTGAAGAACTGAACGGCAAACACAATTACAACACCATTGAAGTCTCCCTCGATGATTTCTACCTTTCTCATCAAGCCAGAACGCAAAAGCGAGAGAATTACCCCGAGAACAAGTTGCTGAAGACTAGGGGTCAGCCGGGGACCCATGATGTAGAACTAGCCAAGTCATTCTTTCAGCAGTTCTCAGACCCTACCAGTGAACAGATATGGATTCCATCATTTGACAAAAGTTTATTTGCTGGCGACGGCGATCGCCTTCCGCCCGAGGATTGGAGAAAGATCCCGACTGATAGAAAGATTGACGTCTTGATTTTCGAAGGATGGTGTGTTGGGTTTCAACCTCTTTCGAGCAAGGATGTCGAGGAAAAACGACATCAAGCGATAGAATCAAGCAAATCCAAGACAGCAAACAGCGAAAACAGCGCGGGTGATTCTCTAGAATCGCAATTCTCAACCACTACGTTGTCGCATCATGACCTTGATCATCTTCTCCATGTTAACGATCGATTGAAGGAATACTGCGAAGGATTCCTGGGCCCTCAGCATTTCGATTTCCTGGTTCATCTCGATACTGACGATTTGGTCAATGTTTACACGTGGAGATTGCAGCAAGAGCATGCCATGATCAAGGCCAAAGGGAGTGGCATGACGGATGACCAAGTGGTGAAGTTTGGTAAGGCAATCTCTACCTTATGAGTGCTGGGTGCAACTGAAAAACTGCTAACATGACTGCCGCACGAAGTCCAAGGATATATGCCATCCTATGAACTCTATCTAGATGATCTGAGAGCTGGCTTTTTCCGCCGTTTGCAGGATTCTACTGGGGTGAAGAAACAGCTTCAGCTGCTGATGGACGTCCAAAGAAAGGTGCTCAAACATAGTGTAATTGAATAGCTGCGCATCTTCAACCTCTCGTGAATAACGGACAACAATTATACTTTGAGCAATAGCAAACCCAAAAGAAAATTATTTTCACAAGACTTAAATCTAGACTCATTCTCTATGTGACAAGTATGGCAAGTAGCGATACCTGTGGCAAATGCTTCGCTCGTGAGTTAACATGGATTATATTTGCTCTAACCAACCCAACCCCTACTGTTCGTGAAAACAACAACACGTAAAGCTAGGTTCTCCACATAATTATCCGCCTCCGCGTTCCATTACAATGGCCCTGGCCCTTGCCTTTCCCCGCACCGTCAATGAGGCTACTTCCGGGCTTCGTTTCGCCGGGCCAGCCCACAGTCGTACGTTGCTCCCGAAATCATGGAATCGCGGACGCCAGGGGAAAGGAAGCCGTGGGGTCTGGGGAAAAGGCTCCCCTAGGCGATCCGGGGGGGGATTTCTATAAGATTGATCGAATCGTCTGATCTCGATGCGTATCCAAAGCACCGGCTCTCCCTCCCTCCGACCTGCTTGACACCCTCAATTCTTCTCTCAAGACCGCTCTTCATTCTCCCAGGTACCTTCTCAGACTTGGTGCGCCATGGCCGTCAAGACCCCCAGCTACGAGGAGAAACGCGATGTCGCGGCTCACCACGAAGATCCCGAGAAGCCATCCATCAAGGAGTCGTCTCAAGTCATTGGGGACTACGCCGGGGCCGTCGAAAAGAGCGACCCGGCTGAGATTGCACTGGTCAGGAAGTTGGACATCCGAATCATGCCGACGCTCTGGGCCATGTATTTCATGAACTATCTTGACCGCAACGCCATTGCGAATGCAAGATTGAACGGCTTGGAGAATCATTTGGGATTGGTTGGGACGCAGTATGCGCTCCATGGTTGCATATCATTGTGCTGGCTAACGGCCAATTAGGTACAACACTTGTATTTCTATTCTTTTCGTCGGGTGAGTTAATCGTGGTCTCAATTTGCCGTGGAGAACGATAAAATGCTAACTCGTCTGTAGGTATCTTTTGATGCAGGTTCCGTCCAACATGTTGATGTCTTCGAGCAAGATTCGTCCTTCAATCTATATGTCCATATGCATGATTGCTTGGGCTGTTGTCTCTTCTCTCACAGCTCTGGTCAAGAACTATACCGGCCTGGTCATGGTTCGGTTCTTTTTGGGGGTGACTGAGGCGCCATTCTGTAGGTATTCCACCGCACCTTTCGAGCTACGGGTGTGCTAACGAGCCGCTAAAGACCCCGGTGCCTTGTATCTTCTCGGCATATTCTATACCAGAAAGGAGGTTGCAACTCGAATTGCAATTTTGTATTCGGGAAATATTTTCGCAACGTCCTTCGCGGGTCTCATCGCCGCAGCCACTTTCAGTTCCATTGACGGCGCCCAGGGGCTCCATGGTTGGCAATGGTAAGAGGACCTCTGTCAACTATTCGTTCAAAAGATAATCTAATATTTGAAAGGCTGTTCATCATCGAGGGAATCGTGACCTTCGCCGTCGCTCTCGCAGCTTTCTTTCTCCTCCCCGATCACCCCATCAACACAAAGTGGCTCACCGAAGAAGAACGGATCCTCGCCGACGAGCGCATTAAGCGCGACACCGTCGGTCTTGCTCCGAATAAAGGTACGAAAGCGGGATTCATGCAAGCTGTTCGCGATCCCCGTCTGTATCTGCTCTGCTTCATGCAGAATATGCATCTCTCGGCCTGCTCGTTCAACAACTTCTTCCCTACCGTGGTTGGGTCTCTTGGCTTCGATCGAACAATCACACTGGTTCTTACCTGCCCACCATATCTCGTCTCTGGGTTCGTGGGATATCTTGTCGGGTATACTTCTGGGAAGTACAATGAGCGCACTTGGCACATTACTATCAGCATGGGAGCCGCCATGGTAGGGTTCATCATCTCCTGTATTACTCTTAACACGGCGGCTCGCTACATCTCCTGTTTCCTGTTTGCTTCCGGAGCATACGCCGTGAACTCGGTGATCTTGGGATGGGTATCCGCTACGTTGGGTCAGACGACGGAGAAGAAGGCAGTATCACTGAGCATCGTCAATGTCGTCGCAAATGCCTCGTACATCTATACAGCCTACCTGTATCCTAAATCGGACGGACCAAAGTATTTGGTGGCTATGGGAGCGAACTCCGGTTTTGCTTTTGCAACGATCGCAAGCGCCTGGGTGTTCCGTATATGGCTAATGAGTGCCAATCGCAAGCTAAAGAGAAGTGGTGATACAGGGGTCTTCTACGCTTACTAGAGAATTAGAGAATTAGTGAAGAAGAGTGTGTATGGGAGCTTCGGCAGTAAAACTTTGTAGATGAAATATAATGACCGCTTGTGCCAATATCAAACTTGCTCTAGGCCAGCCATTCCGAGAAAGCTTTGCTCCCCATGTGATCTTTCACTTGTTGCGGGGTATTCTAAAAAATAAAAGCTATGTTAGTTACTCTTTGCTAATACCTTTATACAGCTTCTAATTTGGATTAGATACTCAGCATCGTTATTTACAACGAATCCGGAAAAGGAACCCGGCGCCTTTTAGTCGACATAAACATGCTGTGTGATGAATAGTACGGCGAATCTGACGACGATTTTTCAAGAAGAGGCGGCAGGGAAATCATTAAAAGTGCAAAATTATACAGTAAAGCAGAAAGAAGCAATAATAATAAGTAAGTTTTCATACAAATTAAAAAGGATTTTTTAATTGATTTTTTAATTGATTCGCTAACTAGATTTAGTCTCAGAAACCGACCAGCTACCCGATCAACTGCGAGATGAAGTACGCGGGTACCTAAATGATAAAGTACGCCTTTGGGAGTTAGAACACTAACCAGCGGAGATAGAAAAGTAAGTTCGGGGAGCCAAATTACCAGTCAGCGTGATGGTGTAAACAATGCAGGTTAGAATAGGCTAGTATCTCACCGTGAAGTAGTATAACGATATGCCGCAGCGTTTGAATGTCAGTGATGTCTGTAATGCCGTCTTCATCGAAGATCAATCGCCTCCTTCCTATCGCCGTTCTTCTCCCTTATCGTATGCCAACCTACCCCATTCATCGCCAATACCTTCCAATTGGAGGATTCGCGCGTGAGCAATCAGCGCATGTGCATCGCCTTCAGGTGCCTCGAACAGACTATGGACAGCCATGTTCCGTTCCACTTCTTCCAATTCAATCTCTATATACGCAATCCTCCCTTCGTATGCCATCAAGGACCACGATGGCACCTTCTGATTGCCTGGGTATAATATCCGCTTCAATTTATCTCCAGACTGCCGCCAAAGCAGGCATCTATGCTGGTATTTCTCAAAAATGCCATACAGACACTGGGTCTCGAGAGTGCCTGCAAGTCGCTTTACAGGCCCGGATATTGCAACAGGCCTGTCGGTAAGCCTCGTAAGGTTGAACCCCGAATATTTCTTGAAGAGCCACTCGGAAAGTCCAGTCCCAGTCCCCTCAAAATGACCCAAAATAGATCTCGGGAACTCAGGGTCGCTCAGAAACTGTGTTGTTTGGTTCCGCATTTCAGTAAGGGTTTCGCAGCGAATACCATGACCACACTCCCAATAGGCTTGGGTCAAGGTGAAATGAATTGTTCGATGAGACAAGGCTCTCTCCTGTAAGACCCAACCCCTATTATTTAGATCAGATCCGTCCACGTCACGCTGAATATCATCGATAGCGACTGAATCAGAATATGGACTCGCAGAATTTTGGTCCTTTGCCCAACGTGCGTATGACTGGCGCTCGATAAATCCTTCGTCGTCCTGGCGGTGTGTAACGGAGGTGGCAGCAATAGTGAGGTATGCTGAACCAAATTAATCTTCCATCTTGTTCCGCTCAATATTCCAGTTGCTGCTTCCGCCGTATTAGCGGCATCCATCATGACATTGAATTATGCAAATCGAGTCCATCCACGGGAATCGTATGCCGAGTCGCTGAGTGACAGTGATCGCATCTTGGAATTTCTTTGGCAGACTGTTGATACTCATCCCCTGATGCCGACCGTTGACGTTTCACCGAAAAGTGCAGAAGTTGCTAAGGTCACTCCAGCGATGCGACAACGCAACGTATCGCCCTCTCTCGCCTTCGTATGGACGATAAAGATGTATCGGATCACGGTTCCCACGGCCTCCCAGATCAATGACTATTGTGGGTAAGGGGTAAGACATAGGGGAACACGGGTGTTTCTCGTTATCACAGGTTCGAAGCCACTCGCGGAATAGTTCGAACCCAGCTACTTCAAGTCCTGAACTAGTACGTGATGTAACGATCGCCCGGTCATCAAAATTATCCTTCTTCCGCGTTGAATCATCTCTTTGCTCTTCCTCTCCTCAGTCTCGGCGGTGAAATGTCCCATCGACTCCTTCTCTCCACTCCTTCTCTCTCTCCTTCTCACGTAGATGTTCGATGCTGAACGTATCGCGTGTCGTCATCCCATCTGGATTACGAAGAGTCGTGCGGTTGTGGTTACATTTTTTAAGGCTAAAAGGGGCCCAACAACTCGATGCTCGACGAACCCCCTCGCCCGTAGTGCGGCTATATAATCTTCGCTAGGTGGAGCCAGACACTTACTACCACTATCGAAAGCCAAGTGTGAGAATGAGAGCATATTCCGTGAGACTACTCGGGCGTTCTATTAGGTGACGACTCTGGGCAGCACGATTCACATAGGAAGCAGTGACAAAATAAACACCGAGAGCATAGCTTATTGCAGGGCAAAAAGCGATTTAGGAGCTATATACTTAACTGTTGGAAAGAAATGGAAAGAAGACTCGGGACGGGTCGGTGAATTGGTTGCCGCCCAACAGCTCGGCCCTACATTATTCCGGATGCAGCTGAGCTGAGTCATCCATAAAAAGGCGCTTTTTACCCCACAAAATTACGATGTGCGGGCTAGGGGTATTGCGTAGTGCCGCGCGTAACCTCTACCGTGCTTAGGTGCATTAAGGGGCGGCTCCACCTGCTCATTTGACCATCGCCGCTCACACGCCCCTGGTGCCTGGACCCAAAAACCAGGCGGTGAGCGGATTCTGCCTACGTAGATCGCACCCGAGATTTAGATAGAAGCTGCGTCTTGGTACTGCCATTAGGAACTAAGTTCTATATGATGCTATGCTTATAGATCATTTTAGCAAGCAGATGGGGATCATCTTAGGGTCATAGGGCAACCCGTTTTACGCCAGATACTTTGTAATAATTAATGAGGCTCTCGCTAATCTTGCAGCTGGGGTGCAGCCATCGCCTGGAGCCCACAACATCAACCGGGTCGATATCAGCCTTACAGGCACGCAAGAATAATCCTCCCCGTTATTCAGTTGCAAGATGTTCTTGCCATTTCCTTGTGCAGACAGGGGCTGGCAAAACATGGCTGCTTATTTGAGTGGAGTAGGACCCGTGATTGCAGATAGACGGGACGGCTGGGCTTTCCGGCGCTTGCTCGTCCTGTAAAATGTGCCCTCGACATATTGATCTTAGAAGACATGTACGGGATAGCACACGAGTGTAGCTGCTATTGGCTGCCTTGATATACCACTGTCCTTGTGCGACGAACAACAAGAGTGTAGTACAGCCGCTCGGCAACGCCATTGTCGCCCATACAAGGCTCTAAAACAATCCTGCTTTTCAGGTTATTAGTCTGCGTGAATATCCGTATCTATTGCAGCCTGCTGCGGACACGTGGCTGCAGGATGACCTGGGACAGTACAAGACCAATGCTGAAGCTGCGTCAAGAATTCAGCCACAGCAGTACATAGCTACAACACCAAGGGCATCAAGGCTAGGATATTGAGCAGGAACTTGCCGGGTTTACTGAAAATTATTCTGAATCTGAAACTTGGGTGATGTGGGTGGGCTTTCTGGCAAAGCATTATATCTATCTTCTGAATTGGCCCTTGTTTGTTCAAGAGCGATCCCTGTGCTCTGGATAGGGATAGATGGGCTGCTGGCTTTTTCAATGTCTTGCACTGGACCAGGCTCAGAGAATGCCCCTTGATATGAATTGTCTCAAAACTGGGAGGTACGTTTTCTTGGCTCATATCGCTTGGCACAGCAATGAGAGTGTTATGAATGATCTAGAAACGCTCTGAGCTTCCCTCACCGAACTTTTGAAGGAAATTGGAGAGCTTCAATCTAAACAGTGAGTCCCATAAACTTCCTATGTTCTCAAGGTAAGTATCGCAACGGTTATGGATCTTTTGTGCATCCGTGCCTTAGTCTAAAAAACTCCTTAAGTTGTAAGCTGAAAAAAATGAAATAAGCCTGACAGCCTGCGCTGTACGCCTTTGGGCTGGGTGTACATCACTCGTGAAACACCGCGTACCTTAGCCTACCACTGACAATCAGCAGTTGGATAAGTCTGGCAGACTATCACCGGTTTTGGGGGGGCTCTGAATGTAATTCGTTGCGCACTCCCCCCTCCCCCCGGCCAAAGCTGCAGCCTCTTCTTGAATCCACGACACCTTCCTTGACAACAAAGACTTGCGAAAAGCTGCTCGATTCTGTATAAATAGTCCAAGTGAACCACCCCAAAGTTTGTCCGCAGCATCGTCTCAGTCAGATTGTCTGAGAATAGACCGCTTGAAGAGAGTCGCTCGGTTACTCTCGAGATAGTCCAAGCAACAGTGTAAAATGGAGCAGGACGCTTTTTGGCTTGGCTTCCGCCAATACTTCCAGTCAAACTACTCTTTCGAGATCCAGGAAGCATGCAAGGCCGTCGGTATCAACATCAATCAAGCCTGCGTCATACACTTTTTTGATAACGAAACCGTGTCACAATATGGAAATGACACAAAGCTTGGGATGTTCGAGGCTCAACCGAATATCGCGGGTATAGGGGTATGATTTCCCATGCTGTGGCTGCGGTGGATGCACTAACGGTTATAAGATTTGGTGGGGAATGGCACCGGGCATGGTTGTTTGCGTTCTTGCTATGCTCTTTTTCGGACGAGAAGCGCGTTGGTTCCACAACGATCGGCAGCGAAAGAAGGTCCCGGATCATCTTTTGCCACTAGCAGAAACACCTAAGTCAGTTATTAAGTTTCACTAGTTGGTACAAGGTCATGAGTTTTTGTAATAATTTTGCGTAGGCACTCCCTACTTGCTCGCCGCCACCAGAGGACTGAAGCTATCGCCCGCTTCTATCGGATCATTCGCGCTCTCGTAGTTAGCGCTGCAGACTCGCAAACTATAGTTGCTCTGAGCTATGGAATTAACTTTGGTATGCTAGGCAAATGTTCCCTTTCGGCGTATCATTACAATGTTGGCATCAATACTATTTTGTGCACCTGTACCGCTATTACATTCTCAGTGATTATGGTGCGCGACTACTGGAAAGGAGCGGCGGCCCCGGCTTTGCGCTTTATCATCTCTATTGGCATGTTTGCAACCCTGGGACGTATGCTCTGGTACCAAATGGAACGAAGCATCGCACCAGAGCCTATTGGTTGGTTACCTCATTGGACGACTGTTAAGGGCAACAGCACAGATAGTACCATATTTGTTCCTATGGCCTGTTTCCTCGACCCGGATCTGAACCCTTTAAGAAGGCTTTCACCAGCGGAAAAGAAACGAGTTGGAGGAGATAAAGCCCCGATACCGGTCGAATTCTGCTTGTTCTGGCTCATTGTCATATGGTTCATTACAGGGCACATCTCACATTTTATCCAACGAGAAACGCGTTACGGCAAGCAGAGCCAAAACGTAACGAACCACATTCCGGTCGGTGGCCTAGCAGTTTTTTACTATGCACTTTCGTTGGGTAGCTGCATATCCGTTTATTTTAGCTGTTGGGGACATATTTCTGAGATCCGAAAATTTGTTCATAGTTCAGGTTGGATAGAGGGTGGGAACACAGGCGCAAACCCAGAAAACAACGTCAATGGCATTGGGCAGCTTATACCTCTTATAGCTATAGGATGGGTGTTTATTACTTTTTTAGACCAGATACCTAAGTAAAATTCATATTCGACATATAGCAGTCCTACTTAGGTATAAACCACTCGCACGTTTCGGCTTAATTTGAAACCTCGTTTACCTATTATTTAACGCTTAGGTACTAATTTACCGCAAATTATCTATTTTTTGCTGTTATAGTTGTAAGGATATAAGTTGCGAGAGTATTTACATCATTGCATTCTCGGTGAAAATGGGCAATTCCACATTCGCTGCCAGAAAAGAAAGCGCCAGGCATATAAGAAAGGGGAACGGTTAAGATTGGAAGTCGACTGGCATATACACTTTTTCACTTCTAACGCTCTTACAGATAACGCTACATCTAGTTCTGAAGCCTTACAGTCGTTGTGGCTGAAGTTATACTCCGAGAACATTCCCCTGTCGTCTCGCGTTTAGATTAGACTTTGAAAACCTTATTGTGCAATTGCATTACATACTCAGAACGGAGAATGCTCCTGGAGATCTCAACTTGGCTTCCTTGGCATTCGGGCTTCCAAGGAAAAAGCTCAAACTCCATACCAACCACATCGCTTTCCAGCTGCTATCACAAACACAAGTTTAATTCTTACACGAGCCCACCGAAGTTGAATTCCGTTTCTTTCAATGGTCATTTTAGGGTGATTGATAACTCCTGTACGTCGAAAACAAATGGAACACGTTCGACGATGAGATATAAATGAATTACTTAACCCGCCTCGGCACCTAGCAGGCTGTATTTAAAAACTCCCCTGTACAACTTGATACATAAAATAGTAACTAGTATAAGCTAAATTAGAAATAAGAATAATTTTTTTGTGCCTGTTCTCATAAGGGACCGATAACGAGGCACTGGGACGTTTGTTTGTCGCGGCTGCGGCCGCCAAAGCCACGTGCTGGGGTCACAATCTGAGCGCTGGGAGGGAGCTCTCAGTATTCTACAGCAAAGAGTGCTGCTGAGCGCCTTCTTGAAAAGAAAATATTTTCACGATCCCGCGAATCCAATCAGCGTGACATCGTCTACATGACACAAGACAGAAGACTGTTCCGAAACATCCCGCGAGGAAGTCAGGAATTTGGATATTGTGTATTGAAGAAACTAGTGGTGTCGATGCTGATGTTCATATTCGAGATGTGGATGCTATTGGAATATTAATGTTGGGGCTAAGCGATCGATTGTGTACCAATACTGGTATTCAGACGCGGCCCCCTCTTCCTTCCTTTTGATAGCGTGGACCTCCGCCTTCGCCGCTTATGGTAAGCATTTCGTTGCTTGTTACGCTCTTTGGTTACTGTTTCTTGGTCGTGCAGATACTTGTGCTGAGAATCGAGCAGTGTTCGAGTTAGTATTTACATAATACTATGCAGCGTACGCAAGGCCAGTATAAAGCCAGTGCTTGTCGTAATAAGGTAATTTTAATAGCAACAAATATGGCGTTATGTTAACTATTTCGATGCCACGGCAGCTATCACACACGGGCCTTATACTGGGCCTTGCTTGCGCTGCATAGTATTATGCACAATACTAACTCGGACACTGGAATCAAGTAATATGAGTTTGGGAAGTGTTAAGATAGCAGGTCATAGCTGTTGTCCAATGGTAGTCATGTAGAGAAGCGGTGCCTCAATTTTGACAGCGCCGTTGTGAACCAGGAGCTTTAGCCTCATTTAAGCAGGTCCTTCATCACGGCCTTTGGGCTCCTGACTGTCATTCATCCTTTGCTGATCATAATCACCAGAATCGAAGCGTGTGGAAAATGTACGATACGCATGTACGCTATGCTCTCCAGGAATGGATTGGATCAATTCAAAGACGGAAGCATGAAGCTACAAAGAGGCTGGGTGCCCAATCTTTGACAGGATAACATTTGGTCCGGAGTCTGTCTCCCTCTGAACTGAAAATCAGTAGCGAAATAGCGGCAAGCAGAACTTTATAGACAACCAGATATGACTAAAATGAACAATGCGGGGTATAGAATAGTAGGTACGCAGTGAATATATGAGTTTGTATCAGTCACAAGAATTGCATCATTTTCACCGAGATAAACTGAAATCCATGTGTAAATCTTTGATGAGACATGCTATTGAATTACAGAACCTCTAAGCTTTATATGGCAAACTTGGGCAGGTGGTATGGACTTGCAGAGTTATGTAGGCTCCTCTTCTTCATAGGGAGAAATATTGAAGCCCTTAGATCTTCTGAGGAGTGGTTTTGGCCACAATGTCCCGTAGTTCTGTTTGTGGGGTCTTAAAAGGTGGAGGGCCATTCTCTCGCACTTTTGTAATTTGTTCGAATGCATACGCAACTTGAAGTAGTTTCCCATCTGAGAAACCCTTGGTGAAGAAGGAGATACAGTATCTGTCCACAAACCTCAGTATAGAGAAAATGCATGGTTGAAGCTTGCACTTACGGGATTCCGGGAGCCACCTTAACGAGATCCTCTCGCCTGTTATCATACTCTATAGGCATATCTTCTGGGTAGAAACCTAGAGGCACAGAGATGAATGGAAACCCCATCTTAGCAGCTAGATCATTTGCTATTCCGAAGGTCGATGGAACAGCGAGGACATCAAGTTTGTGTTCTTGCATTGCCCCAAGAATGCCGCCCTCGCCGCCGAAGTAGATCTCTTGCTCAACCATATTTTGGTATTTCTCACTATCCACATTGATCCCTTCCTCTTGAGTCCAAAGAAATTTGCCGATGTCTTGCTCAGGGTACTTCTCTGCGGGAAATGTCTTCGTGAAATTGATTATGTCCTCTACGTTACGAATTTGATTTGGATTTGTTCCTAAGGTTTGCAGATAGCCGATGATATCTCTCTTGAATTCTGATGATCGGACAATGCCTTTAACTTGCACGTTAAGCTTCTTAAACTCCTCAGCAGCTGGAAAATTGGCATTCTCGATAATTTCTGCTCCAGCAGAACTTAAAATTTTCAGACCATTGTCGAATGAAGCCATAATGGGGGCAGAAGAACTACCATCAAATGTGTTTCGTGGAACTCCAATTCTGAATCCTCTTAAATCTGTGTTGTTGCAAAATGTGGTAAAGTCTGGTATCGGGTCGAGAGGAATATCCCAAGTCCGGTCATCGAGGCTACTCCGGCCAGCCATACTGGTGAGAATATATGCAGCATCTTTGACCGTTCTAGTAAGGGTTCCAACCACGTCCTGACGCTTCGAGATTGGAATGACGCCGTCGGTACCGATTAATCCGCGAGTCGGCTTAAATCCCACGACATTGTTTACTTCGGCAGGATCTACAATGCTCCCCATGGTCTCGAAATAGTATTAGCAGTTTATTGTAAGCCTAGGCCCATTCTCAGCTTACCTCTGTTCCCAAAGCTGCAGAGCACAATCCTAGAGCAGCTGCTACGGCCGACCCTGAACTACTGCCATCAGATTTAGACTTTGGATAATAAGCTCCAAGTGTCTGTCCACCACGAGGACTCCATCCGGCGCTAATATTTAATCCTCTGAAGTTGGCCCACTCGGAGAGATTTGTCTTTCCCAGCACAATTACGCCAGCTGCTCGAAGCTTGTTGACAAGTGACGACTCCGTAGTGGGTTTGGCCCCCAAAAGAGAAAATGAGCCGGCGGAGACATCTAGTTTATCTTTGGTGGCAATATTATCCTTAATTAGTATTGGGATTCCGTGAAGTGGACTAGTCTCATTAATCCCCCTGAAAAGAAAGTTGTATGCAGGAAATACCCTCGACTCCCCTGATGTGCACGTTCACTGTCCAAATCTTGTGCAATATTTAATGCATCTGGGTTTATTTGTAGAACCGCATTAAACTCCGAAGCCTCCTCAATCCTTGCGAGATATGCCTTCACTAGATCTTCTGATGTGAAATGGCCATTGGCAAGGCCATCTGAGGTCATTTCTATGGTGAGGTTTAACAGCGGAGGGAGATTGTGGGAAGCTAAGTTGTGTATCAGCCAATACTGCCCTATGATAAAGGTGATAATACACATCTAGCAGGACGTACAGGTATTCATCTTGCCAAAATGCAGCCTTGAGGTGGAAAGCGCGAAAAGAATAGATCGTATAGAGAGCCAGCCACACATGAGCGTAAGCCCGGAAAAGAGAAGGAAGACAAATCTAAGCTGTAGCTGGACCGTTGTCATGAGATGAAGTGAATGAAGGTGAAAAGTTGACTGGGGAAGTGGAAATGCGGTTATCTGGTTCCGCCGTGTCGCTATTTCTCACGTGCCGCACAAGCTTAAAGCTCCACTATCTTGTGTTACCTCCAAATGCTGGAGCTCAACAAACATACGTTTCACCACAGCTCACTGCAAGGCGCTGCGCCCACGTACGCTGATATTGCTTGTTTCACCTCGTCACAAAGAGTGCGCCTCTGTTATACGTCTACCTCGCAATCAGTTCCCATAGTGAGACGACACAATCACAAACACCCTGCTGATCCTTGCATCCGGCTGCATACATATCTTTGCGCTGGCACCCCCGACATCCCAAAGCACGGTCAACAAGTCTCAGACCCTAAGCCCGACTTTCAACAAAGTTGCTATAGCGGCACGCATTGTCCCCACACTCCCTTACTATTCCTTGTTTTGAAATTAATCCTCAGCTTGGTGAACGCATATAGATGAGAAAAGTGCGCCTTCTCATCTCCAGCAACTCAACAGTGCTGCAATCGGACTATTTTGGCCATAATGGAATTATCTGAACTGTTAGTAGAACTTGTCGGAGAGTTTGGAGTAGTCAGGTGATAAGAGTGGGAGTGCTTACTTTGATTCAGTGAACAACTATTTACGCACCAGTGGAAAAGCTCGCTCAGCTCTTACCACGACTTACTGGAACGAGATGATTTACGTCAGGTTACTTTTTTCAGCACCTGGGAGGATGTACAAAAGCAGATTCAATCGACCCACCGGAATTTGCGATGCTCATGCCAAGCCTAATCCAGATGCGAACATTTATCGACTTCTATTTTCGCCAGCTTGTCCCAAATCATGATATATCTGTGTTCTGGGGCCTAACTAACCTTATCATAAAGGTTTGTAATGATGACATTGGAACTTGATCGTTTGTGAAGTTAACATAAGGCAATAGCTTGCTCAGAGTGAGGAAAGTGCAATACCCCGTGTCCCACGGATGCTCCGTGAAGTCTGCCATAAGATTGCGTTGCTGAATAGCTATTGTGGAGATACACAAATATTAACCACTCAGGCACGGGAGGCTTGTTTTGAATCCGGTTTGAGCCTGCTGTCTTTCCTATCATACATCATCAAGTTCTTGCGAAGCGACCTCATTTTTACAGTTTCAGGTACAGCACAGTGGTGTGCGCCACATGACACAACAGACTGACTTTCCTTTATAGGTCACTCATCAGATACAGAATGGCAACCGCTATCGCGGCAACTGGCGTCTACCATTCACGTCCTAGAGGAATCACTATCTCGCATAGAGAAGCTGTTTAAACTTGCAGAACGTTCTGGTCGAAGAGATGAAGGAATCCGAAGGCAGTCTGCCCTTTCGCGTTCGAGACACTCACCCCAAGACGTAGAACAGGCTAAGCTCCCCTGCGTGATACTTCCTGCGATGAGAACATACCGCTTCTTTGATCGCACAGATGTCATTCAGAAGATCGAGGACCATTTCAAAGAATCAGATTCAGAGCAAGCATTTCGATCCCTTGCCCTTTATGGTCTGGGGGGCGTCGGTAAGAGGTCAGTGGCTTTGAGGTACGCCGAAGCCAAACTAAGAAAGAACGAGCTCGATGCAATGTTTTGGATCTACAGTGAAAAGCTTGTCACTCTAAGACAAAGTTTTACGGATATAGCAATAAGACTAAAATTACCAGGTGCGCAACCCAAGGACCATGATGAGAACCATACTCTTGTGTTGAATTGGCTTCAATATACTCGTAAGTCAACAATAAATTGCATTCTGATTGGTCATGAATTTAATTCTTGGAAACTAGAATGCCGTTGGCTTATTGTTTATGATAATGTTGAGTCCATGGATGTGCTTCGGCCACATTGGCCAGCAGCTACTCAAGGTCAAGCACTTATTACTACTCGGAATCACTCATTTGTATTTGAACCAGCAGGTGGTGGGCTCGAGATAACGACCTGAGATACCTAGACGGGCTCTCGATTTCTGCTACACCTTCTCTCAGCAGATATCACTACTGAGCTCCAAGATGCTGAGGTGACGTCCGCGCACGAATTATCACAGAAGTTGAGTGGTCACGCTTTAGCAATCTCTCATATGGCAGGATTAATTCATAGGCGAGCCTGGTCTATTACTGAATTCATGGAAATATATAAACAACATCCGAGTGAGATGCATGGAGTTTCAGGAAACAGCTCGATTAATGCCTTGTGGGATTTTGCCTTCAAGTCTCTTGATGTGTCAAGTCGGGCTCTCTTGGGCGTGCTGTCCTTTGTCAGCCCCGACAATGTCTCTCAATCACTATTTGAGTTACGAGATGCAGCTAATCTACCCGAATCACTGCAGTTTTGCTCTGATCATCTTCGGTCGGTCCTTAATTTTACCTCTTTTACGCTTACATTGCAGAACTAATCATCATTAATAGATTTTCTGAAGCCATTGAGAACTTGCTTACTCTAGCGCTTATCAAAAAAGATAAGAAGTCGAGGATGTTTTCACTACACAGGCTCGTCCAAACTTCGTTCAAATACTTTCTGAAACCAGAGCAAAAACAGCAAAGTTTCAATGATGCAGCAATTATAGTGTCTCAGGCTTTCCCCCGCCGCGACTCTAACACAGCACAGCTATATTTGATGTGGGAGCGTTGTGCATTATATCTCCAGCATGTCCTTTCTCTAAAGGATTGTTTCCGTGAAGAGAGGAAATCAAATGCAGCATTTTGTGCACCTAAAACCTATTGCGAGCTCAATAACGCATGTCAACGGTATATCAGCACAACATCTCCTGGCAGAAATAACTGACAACTATAGATATTTGCTTGAAATCAGTGCATATGCCGATCTCGATGACCTAGTTCAGGTAAATACCATAGCGATGAGCACTCTGCTCCAGTGCGATCAGACTATTGGCTTGCAAGGATCACTAACCTCTCACACTGGACAACTATTTGTTCGGCTTGGAAAGTCTATGGAGGGGGTGGAATGGCTAAGAAAGTCATATGAGATACGCTTACATGATGAACCATTCAACGACCGGGAGTCAGCCTGGGCCGCAGAGAATGCCGCAAATGGGATGGCAACGCTCAACGACTTTACAGAAGCCGTAAAATGGCAGGAACTAGCACGCGATCACTGGCTAAAATGGTCAAATCGACAAGAAACACGGACTGGAGAATGGCCTGCATGTATCAAGAAAAGTATGGGCATGGCCCTCGTTTGGGGAGGTTGGCCGGATCGAGCAAGGATCGTGGTCGCTGATGCCTTAGACCAAATTGAGTCCACAGAACCCTATAATTGGGCAATGGCTGCATAGTAAGTATAGCCACCGCCCTGATAACTTATTGCGTTTTTAACAGATACAGTACTCACTTTGCGCTTGGTACTGTTGACCGTTATGATCGTGATTTCGAGTCCGCAGAAGCCCATTTTTGGAGGCGCAGAACTTGTGGCTCAAAGGAGACCAACTGCGTACCGATCCATTCAGTGCAGCTTGCATGTATCGGATGGGTTGCACAGCGTTGGATCAGGGCAAGATGGAGGCTGCCGCGTAAGTCGGCTCTGCAAACTTAGAATAATTATATTGGACTAATTTTCAGACAGCAAGCACCTCAGAGATTCTTTGGCAGTAACGGAGATACACAAAACTACATTAGTAGCAGAACATGCTAGATGTATCTTCAAACTTTCAGAGGTCTTAGAACAAGATCCGAGAGGGGAGCTAGAGGCACGCAGCCTCCGAGAGGAAGCAGAATCCTTGCTTCTCGTTCGCAACCCAAGTGCAACGATACTAGGTTCGGATAATGCATACGACAGCCTTGTAAATATTCTTTGGCGCTGAGTTTTCCGGCGAACGGCTTCACCCCCGGATACAAAAGGTAAAGGTGGCAAGCTAATAGGGGTTCAGAGAAAGTTTGAGCAAACAAAAAGGACTCAATGGTATTTTAAGAACAGTATTATTTATAATGAAACTAAGTTTATCTTTTAGTATCCCATTGTGTAGGTGCCGTGATATCCTCCAAACAACTTGATCACACTGATAACAATAACAAGGGTAACTTTGCACAAAACAATCTCATCCATCTACCTTGCGAAAACGCTAAAGCATAGGATATTCAAGATGCTCTCACTCTGTAATCCTTCCTAATCCTCCTCATACGTTGGTGCATGGTAACAGCCATATGGTGTGACTTGGCCTTAGTGAGACCTAGAAAGTGACTTTTTCTTGGAAAGTTCAGCCTCGCGGGGCTTTTGAGGTAGACTGCCCTGCCGTGCCCGTCCGAGAGAGATTTGTTTGTCAAGCGGGTGTACATCAGTGTTTTTTCAACCTTGAACCATTCCTTCCAAGGTTGATTTAGGAGAGTGGTGACAGGCTCCATGGTATCCTAAGCTTAAATAGTATGTTAGTCATGTCACCAGTCCTTCAAGCAGTTCAACGGCATACCTAGGAAGTTCTTTTCGTAGACTATTTTCTGCAGTAGCTTTGTGCGCTTATTGGGGGATATGCTGGAATACTTGCAAGTATCTTGTCAAGGGATGCCTTTCTCACTCTTTATAGGCCGGCCCCGC
Organism: Chalara sp. BL73; assembly: GCA_918026815.1. Taxonomy (NCBI): domain Eukaryota; kingdom Fungi; phylum Ascomycota; class Leotiomycetes; order Helotiales; genus Chalara; species Chalara sp. BL73. The sequence goes on along the minus strand of CAKJVC010000013.1, from coordinate 233,467 downwards.
CCCCCCTCTCCTCAGGCAACTAGTGCTGACCTTTCAGAGCCTCAGCAGAGGTGTGACTCACAACTACTCTGATTTGCTAGATTGCACCTCGAGATGCAAAACCACATGTCTGTCGCTCGGCCAATCCTCCCTTGGTAGCTGTCTGCAAGCCTTCTTATCCTCTATTTTTTCATATCAATTCGTTGATGAAGCACAGGATGGTCCAGCTGCAGAGCCGGTAGAGCAGCCGCGGTGTTGTACTCGTCATCTCCCTACGGCTTGCGAGAACATAGATATAAAAAGTGTGCTGGGGCAGGGGAAACAGTCGAGGCCAATGTGATTAGAAATTACTTCTAAAGCAGCATGTTACACGAGACGGGTGATCTGTAGTAGCGTGTCTCAACAGCGGGGACAGGGGGCTTGGAGGCTGGTCCCCATAGGGTTGAGTGTTAGAATGAAGATAGGAGAGAACGTTATATATATTGTAAAAGGATTGCTCTCTATATATTTGTACAGTGAGGTGAACAAAAGTTCAGGCGTGAGGTTTCAACTTTAGGCCCTGAGAGTTACAATTGTAAGCTCCCCCCAAATCTCAATGCGGCTCCTAGTAAAGTGAGACTATTTCACAAAGCATGAAAGTCACCTAACCGTTCTCACAGAATCGTCACTCTTGTGATCCTTATCTTCGGGAAGCTTCAGTTCAGGCTGTTTCCTCGTCTCGTTGCCGTCGTACGGTCCCTTGAATACAAAGTCGACAGAATTACCCTCTTGGCTTGGGAAGACAGCCGAAATCTGCAAACCGTCTTGGCTGATGTCGAAGGATACCGCCGGATATAATTTGCCGCGGATCTCAGTGAATGCCCTACCTATTTCATCGCATCACAAAATTAATTCTTTTCTATAGTATAAAATAAATAATGTAGAACGCGTACCGATGACTTTGCCATTCTTAGTGTAAAAGGCAATCCTCTCGCCAAAGTTCACCCCACACCCAATCACATCGCCCGTCGTGTACGGTTTGTCGTATTTTTTACCTTCCCACGACCGCCAGCCGTCGTCAAATAGACGGCCGTGGCTGCCGTGGAACCCCCAAGAACCATGGTCGAAGCCGAGCATACGGTTCAGTGGCGCGCAGTCGTCGCAGAATCCGACGGCAAGAGCGCTGGTTATTTCAAACGTCAGTACAGTACCTTGATAACTAGCTACATGTATTGAAGCTGTGTGCACAAGGCTGGGAGAGGCTTACTTGTTTTCGCCCGCGTTTGTGATTTTGATCTCAAAGTAGAATACGGATTTGTTGACCAGCGGCAACATTGGGTAGTTTGCCCGGGCTACTCCGCACGGCTCTTCGTCATTGGCTATGAATTTCGTCCCTTCTGTGAGTATGTCCAAGTTAGTAGATCAGCTTGATTGATATCCATCCGTCCACACGTCAATCTTTTCAGTTCTTGGCTAAGCTGGGTACTAGTATCCTTCTATTTCCAACCAAGGATAGAATACTCGACCGTCGAATAACGCCCTTGCCCTTAGTTGCGCCGAGGTAAAATAAAAGAGAAGTAAGGCTTTTGATAGAAGGGGGTTGTCCCATTACACTTCCGGTCTTCACTTCGCTCGAGAGCCATAGGAAAACTTGAACTCCTTAGGTACTAAACTTATTGAAGCGAACTACTTTAATGGCTGATGACCTAGAGTAGTTATACTATACGAAGTGCTAGAGCGAAAGAAGGATGATCTCGAAATCTATTGGCTGCAGTCGTTTAAGCTTGTATGGGGGGGTTGCTTACAAAACTAGCTACCTGCCATTTTAAGTTGGAGTTGAAGCCTCGGGAAGCGGAGACGTTCTGATCGCAAGGGCTGCTGTCTAGGAGCACTTTCAAGTGAAGCGAAGACCGGGAGTTTAAAGAGGCAAAGCACCGTTCCATCAGTGAGAGTTGAGGGCAGAGGTGTCAGGGTCCCCGCAAGCAAGGTATTTAAGTAAGTACTAGGGAAGAAAAAACCTTAAAACCAAACTTACTGTGAACGGTGAGGCTGTTTCTCTCCTCAGGACCCAATACAAGACAAGGAAGCTTGTCATGCGGGTGCCAGCCCGACGGCACCAACGGATGCTCAATGAGCGGCGATGTGAAGCCAGACCACCTGTCGAGCAGGGTCTGCTCCATGCTCGAGAAATCGTACATGTGGGCCGTGTACAGCGGCGTCCAGCCGTCGGCTCCCTGATTGTTGACGTCGACCTCTTTCTTCTCCAGCAACCGCTCGAGGGCCTGCCATCTGTTCGAGGCGACCGCGGCATGGATGGCGACGTCCCAGTGCATGTTACCGGCGTTTGTAGTAGTAGGAATATCACCCCCTCGACTCTCTAAACCCCTGACGACGGCGTCCATGACATTTAGGGGCGCTATGCGCACTGCCCAGTACAAAGGCCCGCACCCGCGGTGGTCGGCAATAGTCGCGTCTGCACCGCTCCCGACAAGGCTCCTGACAATCTCGAGGTAACTGACCGCCGCCGCATGCGCAAGCGCCGTCCTGCCCGGGAAGTCCCGAGCGTTGAGCACTTCAGGATTCCTAAACGAATCCTTTTCGAGCAGCGCGTGGACAATGGCCTTGTCTCTGAGCAGCACGGCTACCATAAGCGGCGTTTGCTGCTTAGAATTTACCTCGTGGGCGTCGAAGGCGTTGTTGGCGAGGAGGTAGTCGACTGCGGTGGTGCTGCGGTTCAGCAGTCCGTACATCAGCGCCGTCATGCCGTCAGCGTCTCGGGAGAGAGGGTCTGCCCCTGCGCTGAGCAGCACTTGCAAAACATCAACTCGGTCGCTGGCCGTTGCGACGTGGAGCGGTGCTTTGCCCTGGCTGCCCCGCGCGCAAACGTCGGCGTTTCTGTTTAGAATCTTGGTGATAGTTGCAAGACTGAACCCCTGGAGAATTGCTTCGTTCACCGGGGTGTCGCGACCAGTGCCAGCCAGATTGACATCGGCCCCGCTGTCTAGCAGCAAGTCGAGGAGCGTGGTCAGACCCTTGCCCTTGGATGCCACTCTCTGCAATGCAGTAGGTTGACCCGCCTTGAAAAGGTTGACGGCGGCTCCTTTCTCGACGAGGAGCAAGCGAACTTTTTGTTCTGCGTCTTTCTCGCTCTCCACTGCGGCACACAAAGCCGTGCCGTATGGGCCACCTCGCATGTTGACATCGGCTCCCCTTTCGAGCAGCCACTTGACTGCCCCGAGGGTGCCCTTAGCACAGGCGACCTGGAGCGCGGTGAAGTGGGGTTCTACCGTCTGGTTCACGTCCAGCTCATGTTGCCCAGCCAGGATCTCGGCCACTTCGGGATCAAACGTGGCGGCCTGCATGCACTCCGGGAGAAGCGAGGTTTGCAGGTCACGAATTGAGATTCCAGTTCCAGTCCCAGTCGCACTCGCATCGATAACAACGTTGTGGCCTCGGAGCTTGCTGAGAAGATATTTTAAGACAGCTTTGTCGCCCTTTTTAGCCGCCGCATGGAGGGCCGTGGATCCGTTTGCGTCTTTGGCAAGCAGGTCCGCTCCTGCTTCAACAATGATCTCAACCATATCCAGAAACAGCGGGCGGGTAGCAAGCTCTCTCCCCATGTTGGGGTCGGCTCCGGCTTTCAGCAGAGCTCTTACGGTTTGGGTAAACCTCCATTTGGTAGCCAAGGCGAGCGGAGAGAGACCGACGTTGTCTAGCTTGTTGGGCTCAGCATTCCTGGCTAGTAGGAGCTCCGCGATGGGCGCGCTGTCGTATGCCGCGTGCAGCGGCGACCAGCCCTTATCATCCACTACGGTTAGATCTGGCGGCGGAGTCGAGTTGAGGAGCGCTTTGACGACCTTAGGGTGTCGACGGTAAGCGGCCAAGAGTAAGGGGGTTCGTCCCAACTTATTCTTTTCATTGTTTTTGGCCTTGGCGTCCAAGAGAATGGCGACGAGCTTCGGGGTTGATGCACAGTGCAGTGGCGTATACCCGTCAGAATTAGTAGCATTGACATCGCAGGGTTGATTTTCATTTTGAAGCAGCAATGTTGTTCAAATAGAGGGAAGTAGTCACGGAGCCTTCAGAGAGTATAGGGCAATCAGTGTCAATTACTGAAGGTTGTAGAACCTAAACTACAGGAGAGAATCCCTCTACTTATAGAGGTGTGATACCCACATGTCAACACACTGATGCCTACAGGTGCCTACTGGTGCCTACAGGTGCCTACAATAGACTTTAGGTATGGTCCTTAGACCTAACCTGCTCAACAAATGTGATACCCGCCTGGAAGTTTTGCGTTACGGCAATGTGCAAAAGCGTGTTTCCCTCGGCGTCTCTGGTGTCGCACCCCCAGCCCCTATCCATTAGGAGGCGGAAGATGTCCTCGCAGCGGCAGCGAGCTGCAGCGTGGAGTGGCAGGCCCCCTCGGATATAGCCGGTCCCACACGGCGCAGCAACTTCCGATTCTTCCAAGATCTGAATGAATTCCATGACCTCTGCAATCTTTCCCCTCGTAACAACCAAATCAAATGCCGTGCGGTGCCTGCCATTTTGCATCCACAGTATATCCCGAGATTGTGTGCACAGCCGTTTGGCGACCGCAAGATGGCCGTTTCTTGCAGCGAGGTGTAGAGCCGTGTTCCCCCACTGGTCGCTCAGGCCCGTCTCGGCTCGGTGCTGTAAGAGCGCTTCGACACATTTGAGGTGTCCGTCTTTGGCAGTGTGATGCAGAGCCGTCTTTTGCTCCTTGTCCCTCAGATCTATGTCGGCTTGAGGTTGGTGCTGGAGGAGTGTCTCGATCATCTTTATGAGTCCTGCTTTGGCCGCCACGTGTAGCGGTGTCATGCCCTTTTCGTTTTTGGAGTTGGTCTGGATGAGGGCGGCGCCAACGGGGTGCGTGAGAAGCTGGAAAAGGGTCTCTGTGTATCCCTCCTCTGCGGCGAGATGCAGTGGCGTGTTTAGATGGGTGTCGGTCGCAGCTGTCTTTAGGTTGCCGTGATCAAGAAGTATCTTGATAATGTCGGTCTGCCCGTTTTTTGCCGCCATATTCAAAGCATAGGCACGGTCCCTCTGACCACCGCCGGCATTCCTCTCCAGTAGGGTCCTCACAACATGGCTATGTCCGTTCTGGGTGGCCCATTCTAGGGCAGACTTTCGGCGGTTGTTATTTGGAGGAGTTAGTAATGGTTGTAACAATGGGTTCTCTCTTCTGCGAAAAACTTTTCCGGGTAGGAAGTACTGTGGTGCGGAATGCCTTTCGCAGCGGGCAGGTGGAGCTATTGGAGGGAGGTGGCGCCAGGGCGACTGTTTCTCTGTGCTCGTCCTCTCACCAACGCTCAGCATAAATTCCAAGACGCCGAGATGTCCCTCGCGCGCAGCAACATGCATCGGGGACAGACCGTGGCTGTTAGTCTTGTGAATAAGCTCGTCCATATTGCTGGCACTGGCAGCACGTAGGAGATCCTTGACAGCCCCGACATGACCGTGGTCTGCTGCCAGGTGCAGTGCAGTGTTTCCGTCTATCGCTGCCTTGGTTGTGTCGACCTTGTGTTGTACAAGAGTGGATAGAAGGTCAAAGAATCCCCCCAATGCCGCATACTTGAGCGCGTCGTATCCGGCTGCACTCTCCGCATCAGCATCTGCTCCATGTTCAATGAGAATCTTGGCAATTTCTGCCTGTCCAGTACGGGCTGCCAGGTGAAGGCACGTTTCCGACCCGGAAAACCTGGAGGCCTCAGCTTCTAAAGGAGAAGAAGCTGAGTTATTCGTGTCATCTGCGTTATTCGCCCGCTGAGTCGCAGGTTTTGTTGATTCTGGCTTCTGTAACTTGCTCTTCGAGGCAGTGGTCCGGACATTAGGGTCAGCTTTCTTGTCTAGGAGAAGACCACACTTTTGTGGCCGCCGCATGTGGCATGGTGAAGCGGTGTAAATCCAGTCTGATCCCATCTGTTGACAGCGGAGTCAACCGACTCTTCGACATCCAGCAGGATCTGAATAACCTTTCCAAAGCCCCCCGAGGCAGCCAGACCCAGTGCCTCGGTTGACCTAGGCCCCTCTCGGAACAGTTTTTGAACCACCACAGCGTGGCCGCTTTTAGCGGCGAGGTCGAGCGATTCACGTATCTGTTCTTGGAAATTGTCGCACTCTTTAGCCTGAAGGATGCAATCATCGACCAACTCGGTCAGTCCAAAGTGACATGCTATTTTGAGTGCGCTGTCCAGACGTATGCCGCTCTTCCCCAAGGATGGTTTCAGGTGGTGATAAATATTTGCCCACGACTTAACTTGTGATTCGTTGTATAGGAATTGTAGAAGCCGATCACGAGCTGCTACCTTAGAACTAGTGCGGTGGAAGTGTTCGGGCCAATGTAGACACGCGTAGCTGAGCAAGCCGAATTCGCAGCCTGCTGGCAGGAAGCCCTGATTCCATGTATTGACTTGAGAGTCGACCGACTTGGATGCGTGCTGCCCCACTCTCTGTAGGAACTCCAGACAGCGGGAAAGCATGCCATGATGCTCATCGCCCGTGCTACTATGGTGGTGGCCATGGCCGCTCTCGAGAAGAAAAGCCTGAAAAGTGTGGTGGATCAAGTAGAGACGGTTGTCGATGACTTCGATAAACGGAACCATGGAGCGCTTGAGATCACCGACAATATCCCTGCGGATCATAGCACCTAGGTCAACCAGGTCGGGGGCCATGCCTACTAGACCTACATGGGTCTCAGAGAGCTCTTGCACCGCGACAGCCACAGCCAACTCGGTCGGTTTCAGGGGGCGGACTGCGTGGGTGATCCACTCCAAGGCCGCTGAAACCCATTTCCGGTCATCATCCTTGATGGCAGCTATTGCCTGCCTGTAGCACTCTGTGAGGTCTGTTGGCTGTCCCTGAAGTTTTTGTTTGATGTTCTCTCGCGTATATCGTTTAGCCGTCCACTCCAGAAGGAGCATGTTGAGTTTAACAAGAAGGTAGGGAGACTCGGCTGGCATGGCATTCAGTTGGGCGAGGGCCAGATCCGCAAGCCCATCCCATGCGGGATTCTCTTGGGCTAGCTCGCCTATCGTTATTTGTACATAGCGCCTTCTTGACGATACCGTGTCGTCACAAGGGGCCAGCGAGATGTCACGGTATTGGCCAGAGTCAATGGCCGTGGCGTGGAGACCGCTGGATCTTGAGAATAGGAGCTTGAACCGACCATTCCCAAGTCTTATAAGCTCTTCCATGCGTTTGAAAACCTCCGACTCGAACGCGGTGCAGTCGTCGATGGCATCTATAACACAATACACAGACGCATCCTGGTCCAGCAGATGGGTCAACAGGGATCTGTAAAGAACCCAAAATGCTTCGGTCGTGAAGACTCCGTTGTTAGTCAGGAAACTCGAGACGGCCGAGATACGCCGGAAGAGTCGGGGCTGCTAGGAGAGAAGCTGGCGGCATAATGATAGATAGAGGCTGTAAGGACTCTTGGCTCGGATGTTATTCTTGTTGAACGAGAAGCGCAGGAGTATCTGGCTTTGCTGCGAGCGCTGTTCGTGTTGGTCCAAGAGGATTCTAAGTACTTGCGATGCCAGGGCTGTTGTTCCCGATCCCGGTGGTCCGCTGATGCAAAGAATTCCAACCGAGGGGTCAGTGTTCCAGGCAACGAACGCTTCACGGCGGCCAATCCAATCAAGTGAATGTGGCGACGAGAATGTCGGCTTCAATCGGTATGTCTGGGGGTCAAGAAGAGATAGCACGCGGAGAAAGCCTCTCAGAAGGGATTGCTCGGCTAAGTATGTCTGAATGTTAGCCTGGGCATGTCAAACTAGCATACATGAATATTGCCTACACCGCCCCTCAGAACCTGGTACTTACTCTTTTGTGCTGTTAGAATCAATTCGCAAGCCTTCTCAGCTATGTCCTTTTCATCGACAAGTTGCCAGAGCTCTTCGTGCCTATATGGGTAGCCATGGCTTGTTTCATCTTGTCGGCCAGAGGTAGCAGCAGTTCCATCAATCTCCAGCCCAGCAACGAGTTAGCCGCGAACCCCTCATGTTGCTACCGCTTCATTGGCTAGGATGGGTAGTTAGACATACCAGCGGATTACTTCCCGACTCGAAGAAGTTGATTATCTCAAATTTGCACGCGATGGTCTGGAAACTCGCGCTTACATCTTGGAGTTCTTCGACTACGCGACGTGCCAGTCTCAGGGGGTGCTTTGGGGGGACGCTTGGGGCTGACAGGAGACGCAAGTAGAGATACTCCCAAGCTGATAGACCGGCCGCTCTGTGGGGTACGCCGAAAAAAAGCTGAATTTAGATGAATTAGCACATCAAGTCCGTCAAGTAGCAGGAACAAATGTAGCCGTGAACCCACAGTTGCTAACGTGTGCAGTGAAATATTTCGATACCGTAGCTCTTCTGTAGCTAAAATGAGAGCCTAAGTGGGGATCAGCTAGGCTACAAAGAAATTGTTTAGACTTCAGATTAACTCGCACCTGTTTGACAACAGACCCGCCAAGCCCATGGGCGAGAAATACTATAGGCAGGGGCTTGAACAGGTCCTGAGAATTCAGGAGTTTTTCCAGCAGCACATTCGATCTCTCATACAATAGCCCCCCGCCCGTTGAAGAGTCATCCATAAAGGAGAACTCATCGATGACGGCCGCTGGGAATCGTTGAGAGAAGAAAGTTTTGGGATCTCCGTCTCCGCGAGGGCTTGCGATCCCGTGGACAATGACAAGGCTGTAGGCACAATTAGTCTCATTGTCACCAGAACAGAAAGTCGCGAGAGAAACCTACTGGATGGGAGAATTCATGGGGAGCAGTAAAGGTGAAGGTGAAGATGGAAGGGATAGGCCGATCAGGTTGTAAGTAGTGAGAGCTGGATGAGTCTGTGCGATTCCGTGACTGAACGCATTCGTGATGACGAGACACGCTGTTACCCGACGTTTGACAGCTCAAGCAAAGGCGGTGACTAACCAGGTGACACAACCTCCGAGTGAACGCAGAGACACATTAAAGCTTCAATCTTGTTATATGAGTGATAAATGTTTGGTTTAGCTGGGTACCGTAAGAGACGGAAGGTGCCACCGGTGCCATAATGCGGCAAGCCTGCCCTCTGTTTCCGAAGCTTCCTGCAGCTCTGTGGATTGCTCCCGCTTCCATACCACCACCGCTATCATCACCAATCCACACCACGCTCTACTCTGAGAGTTACCTACCCAGTTTCCTACCCAGTTTCACACGGACCAACACCGCCTGCCATATAGATCCAGAGCATTCTTCGTCTTGGCCTTCTGCAGCCCGCACCAATATTGTATTGTCGTGTTGTGAAACACCAGCAGTTCCAGAAACAGCCAGAGCCTGGCATCTAGAAAGCTGCTCCTTATACGGCATATTCTCTCTGCGGATTGCAGCTGAGGCAATAGCGGTACGCATCTTCCCGATATGTAACCCAACTCTGCTGTCGTCAGCGGCAACTTGCATTCTCGGCCGAGTAGACGATCAACAAATACGGGTTCTGTGCATTGCATTACTACATGAAGACAAAATTTCATGATGATCGTCTGCCTCACTAAATCACACTAGGATCCTGTCACATCTGCCACCAAAGCTCACTTGGAGCTACCTTCTTGTCCAAGGCTCCCTCCATCCAAAACAGTGACCACCATCACACCAGCCACTTCCTGCAAGTCCAATTTGTCCATCTCGGTCAGGTCATAAGTCTCTGGATCTAGGGTGTTGAATTGTAGATGCCCGACTTTGGGCGCGTTCTCTGGGTTAATCTCGACCGGGTCAATCGGGTCTTTCTTCTCGAGGCCAAACAATGACTTCATCTCGCCAACAAAGTCGACATCGGCTTGGACCTTGACGACAAATATAAAAGGCACGTCTTCGGGGCGCGTCAGGAGCACAGCAGCTCGCATGAATGTCGGGATGCCGTCCTTTTTGTCCATATTCTCCTCGAGAGTCCAGATGACCGTGTCGGCCTTTCCAACCCAGCCCCGCCTCATTATTCTCTTGACCCCTGACAATGAGGTGTGGTACTTGTGATCCCGCGTCTCTTCAACCTCCCACATGACACCAGCCTCTGCACCAGCTAGGCCGAATCCCGCGTTGATGCCAACATTACTACCCAATTTGATGTTTTGCACCCTCTCGGATTTGTTGAGTGCCCACTGGTCTTCTGGCACAATCGAGTGGACGACTGGGTCCAGGGTCGTCTGTCCCTCCGAGTCCTTGAATCGTATCATCACCGACGCTTTCTTGAAGCGCCGGCCTCCTGTGCACATGAAGCGAAACTCGAAGATCAAAAGTGTGGCCAAGTCATCACCCCCTGCCATCTCGCCGTGAGTGACGCCCACGAGATTGACTTTGGTGACAAGTTGGTTTCCTCTGTCAACGAGAGTCGAGCGGATCTTCTGCCTTTGAGCGTTCGTGGTGCGGAAATCCCCATCCTCGATGGGATCTTCGAACAAATGAATCACCAACTCTTCGCCCATCTTGCTCCGTGTCCCCGCCTAACCAGCGGGGTCAAAGTTGAGGGAGATTGTGCTACTTGGGGCCACAGGGACTGAGACAAGGTGTTTCACTCGTCTGTTGGTGCTTAACTGTTACCCAGCAGACCGTGCTGATACCCGGAGGGAAGTTGACCTAGAATATATACACCTCGCCGGGATCGACTGAAGATCCTGCGTGCTGAGGAAACCGGCTGCGGCATGCCCAGTTAGTCTAAACGTGAGCCCACCATGATGGAAGCCTTGTCCTTTCCCCTCTCCCCAGGTCACATTGCATGAGTGCCAATGCAATGTCTCTCCTAGCTAACCGACCTTATCCAGCCCGGAACTTCACAGGACGCGTAATACAACAGCAGATACCTAGCGAGAGTGTCCGCAAGTCTGACAAAATGCTGGTTAGATAACATGGCAGGTGCTAATTGACATTGGCATCAAACAATTGCAGAAAAGTGGCCTCCCGCGTTAGGGTGGTAATCTTCAGCTACAACATCATTTCAACAAGTTGATACCTTTCTCCTTCCAGAATTCAAGTCCAGGCCCGTTCCCTGCTTCCTAAAAACCAGCGTTTCACGTAGATTTTAATTACATAGAGGTAGCTTGCCAACCCTGTTGACACAGCCAGTACTCTAGTAGATTTAGATTAAACACAGAGCATTCCCTCCCCCACAATAGCCCACCCACATAATCCAATTGCGAGACCATACACCGTACACCTCGGTAACTTTTCACAAGATGGATGGAACGGGAGACGAAAACATCAGAAAAGAACACGGAGGGAATGGCGACAGAGATCAGGGTACAAGGGGTATCGAAAAAGTGGTGAATTATACGCAGCAACGAGTGGCTCGGAGAACCGATGTTATCGAAGAAGAGCAGCTCGGTGAGCGACTGGAGAAAGCGTTCGAAAAATTCCCTAATGGATGCTGGGACCAGTGCAAGTGCGGCGACAACCAGCAGTGCGACATCAAGAAGGGCTGGGAGGAGCTCGCCACATTCGAAGGTGAGTATAAGAGCCGTCTCAGCGCGTCACGATTGAGCAGTAGCAAGGAGAACCTTTTTCATCTTATGGCGAAGGACAAGAACTGGTCAAGGGCGTGGACGCTCAAGCAAAAGAGATTTTTAAGTTGGATGCTGCAGGAGAGAAATCATCACGCTATGTTGCAGACGGAGGATCAACAGGGCTGCACGCCCATGCATAATGCCCTCTCTAATGAGGTTGATGACTTCGTCAATGGGGTTCTTGACGCGGAAGGGCTCAACATCATTGAGGTGCTCAAGAAGGAAACCTCGATGGGCAATTGCCTCCATTTCGCCACCAGACACCAGTTTCCAAACCTATCCGCTATGATCGACAAGTGTATCAGCGAAAGCAACACTCTCATGGCTCAGAACCGATCCGGAAAAGACACGCCACTGCACATCGCAGTTCAGAAGTTGCATATCATGGTCGAAAGGGTTGTGGACAACCCCGCTAAGCAGGATCCCGACAAGCGTATTCACATGCAGCAGTCTGACAGTGACAAGCATCATGAAGAGTTCGAAGAGCTTCGCAACCGTGATTATCAGGAGTCTGGCAAACAAAAACACAAAGACGGAAAACTCGACTTGAAAGCTGGTTGTGCCTCGAACCCTGACGAGAAGCACTACAACGGTGATGCTAATTGTGCCAGTTACTGGCTAGAAACGAACAAAGAAAGAGAGCAAAGACTACGCAACATCCTCGAAGACCTTGATAAAGAGACGGCCAGACCAAGACCTCCGCCAAAGACGCTGAATACTAAGGATCCTAACGATTCGGCATCTCAGGCCGCCAAGCAAGGTCAACATTGCCACCCTGAGAAACAAAGAGTCCATATCCAACCTGGGATTCAAGACACCGCGACGGTGATACCAGATGTCATGGAGCTTTCACGACTCCACAGCGTACGGCTCCTTGTGGAAGCGTGCCCAAAAGCCTTGATGACCTTCAATGATGCCCGGAGAACTCCATACTAGGCACGAGAGCAGGCATTACTCAATGATCCGGTCGTGTCAGGCCTCATCAGCAAGTACGCCGAAAAGGGCACGGCCGGCAGCGAGGAAGCCCGTAAAAGGGTTGCCCAGCGAATGATGTTGGTCAAGGACCCGGTCGCTCACTACATCCGGTCGTATTGCATGCGCAATTATAAGTCCCGGGAGGAGACTATGTCAAGTCTGTACCAACCGGGCCAAGAACGGCACATCGAGTTCGACCTCGCGGGTATACCAACGTCAGTGATTCCGCTATCGTACCTGGAACAGCTGGCAAACCATCTCCGCTTTGAGAGCCTTCTGAAATACGTCGCACTGCCCATCCTGACCGTCGAGGTTCCTGCGCCCAGAGAGAGGAAGGCGAAAAGGTGTGTGCCCCTGATTCAGAGTAACATAAACCTAGGAAGCATCAACTTACATGTGTTTACGCAGCCGAACCCTGCGGGCCAAACGGAGCAGCGAGCTTCAAGCCTTGCCTAACGGCCGCTCGGACCTGGTTGTGGTCTTTGACTGGTTGTGGCAAATGGGTGTCCGTGAAATCATCAAAGTCATGGTCGTCGACGACCGGGACCGGCCTCATGCCGACTCGGCCATCGTGGAAGCGCTGTACGGCTTCAAGGTGGAGGAGTGGGATTGGAAGAGGGTTGATCTTTGTAGCGATATTATTTACGAGTCGTCGCAGAACGTTAGAGAGGTTTCGCTGTACTCGTCGGGCAACAACGCTGTACTGATGGGCTGGGCGAGCGCCGAGGGGCTCGGGAACCGCGATAAGTTCCCCTACGTACGTTGCTGAGATTCGACTAGGAGTCCTCCTGCAGTGCGAATAAATTTCGCTAATTGCTTTCCGTAGCTTGAAAAGGTTAATCTCTTCGTTCAAGATGTATGTTTACCAGGACATGGAGCGCCATCCTTTCGACTTGCTGACTCGGTCACAGGGACTGGAAGACATGGGCAGACGCCAATGGAACACAAAAAGATGTGCCGATATAATCAAAAGCAACTTGCAGGCCAAGTCACAGCGGGGGAAAGAGGGGGCCGGTGGGAATGGGATCACGGTAAATGTGGTTGCTGACAACAACAAAGTCGGCTTCTCATCCCAGTTCTCGAACTCTACCAGATACATTGACGAGTAAGTCTTGGATTAATATCTATTTACCCCATCTCGTAGCACCATGTTAACTAAGGAAACTCCAGGGCACCTTCGTGGCTCAAGTGCATCGAAGACTTTTCAACATTCCTTAAGAATGCCTCAATGACGCAATCCATAGGCAACCAAGTGGCACCCGTCAAGATTGCCATCATCGACGATGGCATCGACGCAACGGTGGCTGACCTCCAGCCCAGAATTACCGGCGGCGCAACATTTTGCCCCTATCCTCACTCCCCCGAGCTTGTCAATTCATATTTTGTACCTTCTGGAAAACACGGTACCCTGATGGCGCAGCTTATTTGCGATATATGCCCGGACTCGCAATTGTATATCGCTAGATTAGAAGAGCTCCCAGCGCTCACCGGGAGCGGTCGTCGTGTTACGGCCAGATCGGCGGCCAAGGTATGTCTGAGAATCTCAGTTCCAATCACTGAAAGAAGTATTTTAACGTCGCAAACATTGCCTTAGGCTGTGGAATGGGCAATCAACTGCGGCGTCAGCATCATCTCAATGAGCTGGACCATCCAGACGACAGCCCAAGACAACCAAGATATGAGACATCTCCAAGCAGCCATCAACAAGGCAGCGTCGGCCAATATTCTTATGTTCTGCTCGGCCAGCGACCAGGGAGGAAACACCAACGAGAGTTGCTACCCCGGCGACTGGGGCCAGTGCCTCCGCATCGGCGGTGCCACCTTTGCCGGTGACAAGTTGACTTGGGTTGACGACAAGGTCAACTTTTGGTTCCCTGGCCGAAACGTCCCGTTCCCCACAGCGGACGGCAAGTCAGTGACGTACGAATCGGGCAGCTCGGTCGCCACGGCGGCCGCCTCCGGGCTGGCCGGCGTCTTGATCTACTGCGCCGGGCTCGTCAGTGGCGCCGGGCTTGTTAACAGCAACGAAGTCTGCTTTCAAGACCGTGACGCGTTGCAGAAAGCATTTGAGAACATGGCGATCGGAAAAGACGGCAAGTTCCCCAGGGTAGATAACATTTTCAGAAGGCTGTTCAGGGAGAAGCTCCACCAGCAAGATTCAACGCTGCCAGAGAACTTGGACATTGCGACACTGGCATGGGATAACGTGTCCAAGCACGCACTGTTGGATCTGTTGCGTCATATACAGGTACGTGATGTGCGCAAAATGGAAGGGATCATTAATTATGATTAGTTAACGGGGCTGTTTACTAACATGACACCCATTAGGGCAAATGATCACCGTCCAGATAAAGAAAAAAGGCGATTTTGAAGTAGTTAAGGTCTAAGACGTAGTTGCTTCTCTCTGCCACGGTTACCACCTGATCATTTCGGATGTAATTTCCTATTCAGGACTAGTGACAGGCGTTTGGCATAGTTGACGATTCTCTCGAGCCCCCCTTTTCTTTTTAGTTTAGAATCCTCTCTAATAGAACCTCCTTACTAGTTTCAATAGCGCCAGGATTTGGATTCGTGACACTCTCGAAGTTAATAATGCTAAAACGTACTTTTTTTTTCAGTTGGCAAAGCACAGATGATCTAGTGATGTGGGGGTGGTGAGGCAGGATGAGGCTGCAGTTCTGAAATAGGTTCAGCGATAGCCATAGTGTGGCACTAAAAACTAAAACCAGAAGCCGGCTCGCTAAAAGCGCCTGAGTGAGATGTACAAAGCGAAGAAAGTATTACTTCGACGTTAAAAGTAAGTGTTTTTGTCACGGCCCTGACACCACATGGCCTCGCTTACACTGGCCCTTGGCCAGTCTCCTGTATAAAAAGCACTGCTCTCTTTTTTCCTTCTGTGTGTAGCTTGTTATTTTCGTTATATAAATTAATAGTCGTTCACACCTTTGAGTCCTTTTCCCTGAGATCTACGGATCGAGATCCCTGTTCGCCTTGAGTTGTTACATTTACCATCAGTTCCAAATCCACAACCGGACGGCGCCACCAGGAAAAGCGCAATAGTTTTCCGGCAAATCACAGGTGGCTGTGGCATCTTTAGTATGTGTGGGGGAAGCATTCTACCCACCAGGACAAGCAGAGTTGGTACGTCGGGCTCAGTGGTCTTAACTCCCAAATCACAGCCTTTTCCCAGTTCCCTTAGTTGAAGTTGTCGCAGAGAGGTAGGAACTTGCCAGCCAATCAAACAATAACTTAAAAATATCGCGGCTAAAGTGGTCTTTTTTAAAACTGTAAGTAGGAGTAGGTTTTTCCAATTTGAAGACTGGGTGAGGCTAAGCTTATTTCAAAAAGAAGAGGAAGCCGATTGGCTTCGTGTTTCAGGTGGGGGCTAATGGCAAGAGAACCAGGATCTTGTCCTCTCGGCTTAATTGGGTAAAGCCTCGATCCCGTTCCTAGTGCTCTGAAACATGTGACTTTAAGTTATCTCTAAGTCCGCCAGGGCCAGCGCTTCTGTAGAATTTCTCATCTTAAGATACCATCTAACACTTGTAGAGACCTGGATACTATCTAACAGCTTGGTTCGAACATTCAAGCCCCAATTATGTCTCTCTCGAACCTTTCATCCGAGATTCTCCATAGCATTATTTTGTCTGTATATCTCCAGGACCAGGCGGCCCAGTACATGGCCAATACGGAGCGCGATGAATTTGCGAACGGGAGACGTGGAAATGAAAACAACTCTCATCAAGATCAACGCAGCTCTGAACTACGACCAAGTTGGC
Source organism: Chalara sp. BL73 (assembly GCA_918026815.1). Classification (NCBI taxonomy): domain Eukaryota; kingdom Fungi; phylum Ascomycota; class Leotiomycetes; order Helotiales; genus Chalara; species Chalara sp. BL73. The sequence goes on along the minus strand of CAKJVC010000013.1, from coordinate 217,201 downwards.
AACTGCAGATCCAGTCTTACAACACTCAGAAGATCTTGACAGGTTCGCTGGCATCGGGGATCCATCAGTGGACCGATATTAATCCTGGATTTCCTGTTCACAAGCTTGTTATCAAGACAGACCTAACAGCCCTTTCACAAACCAACCGCCGCCTAGCAGCCCTAACAATTCCACTCCTATTCCGACTAGTTGAGATCAAGACACGTTCAAAGTCTTCCAGCGAAATTGGACCAATCCAGAGATTCCTCATGACTTTGGTGAAGAATCCAGCTCTAGAAAGACATGTTCAGAATCTGTATTTAAATGCCCCCTTCCGAGACTGTCCGGAAATATTGCAGGGATATCATGAAGCCGACCCGTGGGATATCGACCACATTCAAAGAGGAAACGACGCCTTCAAGGACATCACACAACGAATTGAACCATGGGATATTCTTGAGTCTTCAGAGGAGATGCTCGACTATTTCACAATCCTTACCTTGTCACGACATTACCTCAAACTATTCGACTTCCTTCCCAATCTCAGATCTCTCAAATTGGGCGTTTTTAGCGAGAGGCCCGGGTCTTGCAGCGACGGCGATTGGGAAATCTCAGAGATGCTCTCCTTTCAAGCACTTCAAAACATCACTGAACTGGCCTTATTTGCAGAAGTTCCACCGCGAATGGCTCCACTTCAATTCCTTTCACCCAGAACTTTAATTAAGGTATTCAAACTCCCAAATTTGAAGAGCCTGTACTTGGAAGGCATTTTAATGAATCGAAGAATTGAGGCTGCAGATGCCGTTGAAATAGGATACTCTTCTATCAAAGAGATCACCTTGAACAGAATAGCTACTCCACAAGGCCCAGCCTCTCTTCTTACTTGGATTCTCGCTGTGCCCAGGGCCTTGAAGAGTCTGCGTTTTTCCCGCAACGCTGAACTTGAGAGACACCTGGAGTGTCAGAGTAAGAGCCTGAAATCAGTTATCATAAGACAACTTCAGGGTAGCGACCAGTCCCCCCGAACGTTTCAGGCATCTCTCCCCTATCTTGAAGAGTTAGGAATTCCAATACAACTCTGTGGTTCTCGAGATCAAGTTCCAGTTCAGCACATAATACCCAAAAGTTTGAAGAAATTCCAGTTGTTCGTGTATGATTTCGAGATTTCGGAAGCGTTTAAAGTTATAGAGAGCATTTTAGATGCGAAACGTTATTGTGTGATTGAACTGGAGACATTGGATGTGGAGTTCGGGTCGAGCTTCGAGATTGACGTTGAAGACAGTTATCGAGGCTCACGATTTGCTCAATCACAATTTTCCCAAGCCGCCGAAAATAGGACAAGGATATCTGAACTAGAAATGGGGGCTGAGGCTGTGGGTATAAAATTGAATGTTTTGCTCAAAAGATGGTAGGCACAGGAAACCTGCCAGGGACTGTCTCACCTGGCTTAAGGCATTGATTCCGGTATCTTTCTTCATTGCCTCGCTATGGCACGCAGTTGAAGAGCATGGACAAGGTTGTAGATAGATAAGAAGTTAACGTCAAGAAGAAAATTTTCATTATACTAGCCAAACCACATTTTTAGCAGAAGGCGAGAGATTACATGCTGTTCTAGTTTGAGCAAAAGACGATGTTGGTTACACGTGTCCGTGAGCACTGTAGGGGGAGTAACCCAGGTTGGCAGATCCGTCTAGAACCAAGTGTAAAAAGCAACGAAATGCTTATTATAAGCGGCGAAAACGGGGGCTTGTGTTATCAAAAAAAAAGGAAAAGGGTGTTGCGTCTGATTATCAGTTTTAATACACAATCGATCCCGCAGATGCATATTTGGAGTATCCGCCTTTCTCGGTGAGTTCCACAAACGCGTATGATCTCGTCAAGATCAAGTACAAAATCTAAGGGAACCAAGATCTGTGAACGAGTCTACTTAATTTTGCAGGATTACTCATTGAGATTCAAATTAGTTCCTAAAATGGCTGTTCTTAAATCACACAAAATAGGCACAAGTGCACATGGTTTTAAAAAAGAGGGGGCTGCGATTCTTGGCTGTAATAGCCCTTGGTAAAGTACCGCCACTTATTGTACACATGTAAAAGTGTTGCCCACCTGCACGCAACGCAGTCCTTGGCAACATCGAGTCCCGCTTAGAATGCAGTTAAAAGGGGCTATCAGCGCGTCAATCAGTTGCGGTCTCATTTGCTAGGAGCGGGACGTCGCTAACAGTTCTCAGGTATGCACTTAGGTTGAGTGTAGCATACGGTCCAGTCACAGTAGCCGCCGCAGCAGTCGTCGCCGGTTCTGCAAGGCTCTATTGATTTTCAGGGACACGTTCGAATAAATACATATCGAGCAGGACGCATCTTACCGCCATCAGCGTGACATTTGGGCTCAAAGAGCTGCGTGCCGGGCGCCGCGGTAACAGCGGCAACAAGGAGGGAGACAACAAGTAAAGTTTTCATTGTTGCAAGTGTCGTTGCTTTGGTAAACTAGTAGCCCGTATTGATGAGACAGAAAGAACAAGTATGAGAGCGATACGGCCGTGGTTTTCAAAAACACCCAGCAGCCAATACGACTTATATACTTACTTCCGTACTAGATTCCTCCAAGACTCGTGGTTGCCCAGGCCTATTCCTGGCAGGTTTTTGTGTTTATAACCGAACCGTACTCCGCATTCATTTGTATTTTCCGATGCTACCAAGCTGTCACGGGTTGTCCATATATGGGATGGTGCTTGACTGATTGTTCCGCTTCCTGCCCTTTCGTGCATGATCGGCCAGACATAAGCTTTCATTAGAGCAACCCGGTTAAATAATACTCGTAACCCGAGAACTGGATAGATGATATCCCTAATTAAGCTAAAGTGGGTTTTCATTGTACACAAATCATTTCCCCTCCCATTTTCCAACCAATAGCGTATAGGTAATACCTATCTTTTGTCACATTACACTCCGTAACGTCGAAGATGCTAGCAGCATTCTTCTTGCCAAGGCCGGTCGTTTAGCATTATAAATGGGTGCATGAGCGGTTCAATTCCTGGTTTTTTAAGACCCCGCCGTCAGGATGCCTGCCAATTCGTTAAAATTGTGCATGTTGTGAAAAAGATGTCAAGGTTGAAAGGTAAAAGTTGATGGCTCTTGATGTGGACTCGATGCGAAAAGTAGTTAGGGGCTCCGCAGACTTTTTGGCGCTGACTGTGATGCCATGACAGGCATTTATCGGTTTAGCGAAATAGCACAAGCGACCTCGGGGAAATCTGCCTAAATATTTTACTTGTACCTTGATCTGTAGTAGTTCGTTAGGTTTTTATTACATTGCCATTATTTTGGCTTTGGTGTTTTCATTGTTTAAGCGACTTTAAGCAAGATGCAATGATTCCAACTCCACTTTTACATACGCGGTCGGAAAAATCCCGTACCATGGACAGCTCACCTTCTCAATGCTCCGGAGCCTGTTGAGCCGAAGCCATATTTCTTCGTTCTTCAGCCCAGAAGACTAATAATACGAGCTTTTATCATCAAGTCTTCACACTCATTAGTAATTCTTTTATAAAAAGACTTGCTGCTTAAAGAAATGTGGTCAATACTATTTCGCGGTAAGCCGAAAGTTTAATATATGAGATTTAAGTTGCAGGCAGTACCTAGATATGCATCTAGATATGCATCTCTTGCAAACCTAGGGCCTGTTTGGCTCGGGCAAATCGGGACAAAGAGGGGTCAGGGCGGGGGGAAAGGCTAAATTAACCGACAATGCACCCAGGACAACCGATTACAGGTCTACCAACGCTGGCTGCCGGGTGCAAGGAGATAATCGTAGTATACTCACACGGCAGCGGACAGTGGTACTATCTTCGATGCGACAAGCACTAACTACCCTTCGGGAAACAGCTAATTATCGAGGTTACCAAGCACCTTGACAGCAAGGCACACAGCAGTCTCTCTAAGTCGGGGGGCCGGTCAATCAGAAGCTGGGCATTTTTGTGCTGTGCTGTGACAAGAGGAAAGCGGAGCCCAAAAAAAAGCCTTCTTCGTCAAAGAGCTGAGTAACTGGTACACTCTATGACAATAGAACGTGCCAGAGAGGACAAACAAGAGGTCCGATATAGCTGCGGGTGGGTGGGCTGGTTCGCCTATATCGGTAGAAGACAACTCTGATGTCGAGCTTTTAAAGTACAAAACATGTCACCCTTATCGCTAAGCATCCTATAAATCCACCAAAAGTTCCGCCTCAGTTTAGTTTATTCGGCTTCGCAATGGCTTCAAAATGGCTCCGGAAGCAGCCACAATCTTTTTGCGCCTCTAAGAACTTTCTCTATCGTGTCCAAAGGACAATGCTGCAAATTAAACTTTTCTAAACGATCCGGCAACACCAAAGCTTGCAACAATGAGCGGAGGATCTGGAACAGAGGCCACTGTTTTGGTTCAAGGGGGAGCGAGCCCTTTTGCTGCCAACACTGGCACATAAGAAAGCAAGGCATCTATTCTAGCATGGCAGATGGCAGCCGCAAATAAAAGTACCACTTCTGTTAGGACGCCAGATGCAGGAAGCGAAGTTGATGGCGCGAGTAATTGAAAAAAGCGGGGTATGATTCATCGGTGTATTATGGTATCTTGCATAGGAGGGAGCAGGTTGGCATTTGGGGATGGTCTCGAGACTTATTACTTGTCCATTAGATCAAATGTTGAGTTTACTTCACGGTTTTAGTTGAAAGTTGGTAATATATAAACTTCGGCTCTCTTCTCGGCATTGAATAACAATTTTAGCACGCTGTACGTGCATTTCACTTGTCTAAACTTCCAAGAGTCTCCGACAGATACGAGGTCCCGAATATGTGCGAGGTTGTAGGCAATTGTTATCGAAGCCAGGTGGAAGTAGCATTCTGCAGGGTTAGCACATTTTGGCAGAATACCGGAAGCCGAGGCATCCTCAAACCCGTCCTAAACCCGGGACGCAGTTCAGCCAATCTGCGGCGGCGCTGGTCTGGCTCTTGGGGAGGTCAAGCTCTTTGACAAATACGTGCTTAGCCACGCTGTCCCAAAGAGTAAGCTGGTATTAACCCCTTGGTGCGTGATGTCACCATCATTTAGCAAACCATCAATGAGGCACCCCTGCTTTTGTCCCCTCGTGGTGTGGATTGCCACCCTAAGCAAGGGTCCCGGCTTTTTACACAATAATTGGTGTGTAGCATGGTCCCTGCGCGAGCCAGATATGCAGAACACTTAGCCTTTTGTTTTTCACGGTAGTGAAAGCAATAAAAACTATGATTTCCTTACCCTGGAATGAACTGAACCCGAGGTTTTTGGATCTATGCTTTTGGGATACGAGTTCTCACGGTACGTCTTTATGGTTTCATAAGAAGAACGAGATGCGTTTCAAACGGGAAAACTGCCAATCAGACTTCCCATCCAAACTTACTTGCTTCACTGAAAACTGTTCATATTGGCCGGCAAAGCACTTTAACGAAATAATTTAGACATTTAGATGCTTATGGGACATCATCCACCTTATCTCCCGCCGCATGATGATGTTGGTACCCCGCCCCTGGCCCGAGCAGACACTTCTCCTCCCACGATCCCAGCCTAGGCGAAGCGAACCAGTAACGGCATGTGGCAGCTCCGGCCGTTACCACAGGCGGCTCCCGGTTCTGAACTTCGTACACCTTATCCACGATTTTCGCAAACGTCTTTTCGCTTGTGGCTCGAATCTCTATCGGCCTTCGATACGAGCCGTCTGAGAACCAGTATGTAGCATTTTCAGCTATTAACGGCATAACTCTAGAGATATCGTGGTTGTTATTGGCTCGCTCGTGTGGGTCTATAAACGAGACGAGTTTTAATTCTAAAGGCGCTCGAATCTGTATGACGCTCATAACGCAGATAGAGTAATTCAGCTTTCAAATCCAGTTAGTTTAGTACGTCTTACTTAACAATGATCTTACCTGCTAAGTATTCAGAGTGATTTATCACATCCTGAGTGTGCCTCGAGGAACGAAAGAGGGGAACAAGCGAAAGACCCTTAACGACACAATATCACTTGTTTAAAAGTGACTCGTGCACCCGCCCAATTGCAGGCCTTCTGCTTGAGCACGTGCTATCTCGTGTGTGTTTGTGTCTTCTCCAGATCCTCTATATGCCAGTACTGAAAATGGGACTTTGCATGTACAATATTCGCGCTGACCACAAATGAAAGTGGAGACAGGCAATGACTTTCAAAAAGGTTAGGCTGATGGGCGTAGTGATCCAAGCTTAAAATGCTAGGCACTTGGAGCTAAGACATCCAAAACACCGTCACCCACTTCAAGTCATCATTGATATCTATACGTTGAGGTGATCCAGGAAGAGCCTGAAAGAATCACTAGAAATAGCCATTATCACAACGGAGGACAGCATCATTATGTTACTGTATGGCGCACTGAAAAATTAGGGATGCCTAACAAATAGTTATCACGCAGAATGCCATCTTCCTAAGTCCCATTGTATGAGGATGCCAGGGTTAGAGTTACTGTTATGCCTGTGGAATAAAACATTAAGAGCAAAGAAGCGTTGGAGAAAATTGGAATGACTTATCATACGAGAGGAAAACATCCTGGATTGAACGTCTTTTTGAAGAATGGGCAAGATGTGTTCCACACATACTCATCGTATGCAAGGAGGAAATGAAAAGCTGTTGGGCACATACCCGAGGTGAGATGACATGAGCATCCCATCGCTCCAGATTTAATCGGAGAAGAGTAGCAAAAAGAGTGATGATGCGGAAACATAATTCTGGGTATTCAATGTTACCCGGGATGCGCAAATCTGCCTGCAGACAACTGGAAATGCACTACTCACCACTAAGCCATCCCACCCTTTGCAGTCCTCTACACAGAAGCTCTGTCGATATCCCATCTGGACTAAGGAAAGCATACAGTCGGGGCAAGCGAATAGCGTCGGGGTTTAACTCGATGGCTGCCTGAACGGACAGCTGTCAGCAAGAGAATACTCCGTCCTCGTAAGGGGGATACGCCTTGCTGACGTATCGAACCAATTCTTTCTCCGCTATCAAGCAGTCAATCAAGTCCATTGTCGCTTCGCGAATGAACGTTGCGGCCTGAACAAGTGCCAGCGGCAAGTAACCAAGAAGGTCCGCGATATTCTCTGCCGCCTTCACTGTTTCACTCACTGCTAGCCTAGGATCTAGGCAAAAAAGAGGAAAACCAAGCTATATGTACCTTCACGAGGCGAGCTCTGAAGTGGGTCCTTCAACCCCGAGAAGTACCTCCAATCCTGCCTCCTTGTCTAATTTTAGGATTTAGCTGTGATGGTGGGGTACGGCAGCCACCTTCAAGGTAACAACGATGTGTCCATGAGTGCAATCCGGCGATATATTTCGCATCCTTGCCGTATCTTCTTCCGTGTTCAATCCGTCAACAACAAGGCACCATCCCTCCTGACCTTCCCTCTCAAGCCAGGACCAATCATGCTTCTACGAACTCCTTAGCCGCTCCGTCGGTCAGCACCCCTTCGTTAGTTATTTTCCCTGGCATGCCGAGATCGGTCGCGATATTCGGAAAGTTCGGACTGTCGTGATGCTTCATGGCATAGTGCGAGATCAGAGTCTCTAGGATCTGGATACCGCTTTCGCTGACGGTACTGGGATTGGTGCCATCTACCCAGAAAATAGCCGAGTAGTCGTTCGAGTTTCTGTAGAGATACTCCAGGGTGATCTGCGACTCGCCGATGCCTCCCATGCCGCGCAGGACAACCACTTTCCTTCCGCAGGAACGCCAACTTTCGGGGATCGAAGCATGGAGAATGTTCTTCATCTAATCGAGGATTTCGGTCCAACCTCGAAAGGTCTCTAACTTTTCGAAAGGGAGACTTCGCTGCACGCGGGATGGATCGAAGGGTTCAAACTTGATGACTACCACTGCTGGAACTAGTCCTAGAAGGCGGGGCCAGGATCCTAGGTACTGTAGTAAGGGCTGTTTTGTCAAGAGTCTACTTACGACTGAAGCTGTCCTTGGTTAGACTGTGCAACGAGTGACATATGCGTTCAAGTCGGCTATGAGTGAGCCGAGCCGTTTCCCATTTGAAAATGCCCACCGCAACTTCCGCAAGGTGGTTATTCTTTCTTGATAGTCCTTCGCATTCTGCTCCGCTATTTTTATGTACTCAGACACGCCCGGGATCTGCTTGTCAAAAATTAGCATCGCCTAATGGGTTGATCGTCTGTAGGCGGGCTTCTGGTAGGCTGAGAGAGAGAGAGAGAGAGAGAGAGCCGGAGCAACGAGGGTCAAGGAACTTGAGACAATCAAGCTTGTCGGTGAGGATTTGGCGCGTGATAGAAGGGGAGATTGCTTGGGAGGCGGAGCCGGGACATTGCTCTGTGATGTTGATCTGCTAAGTACGCTCCTTAATGGAAGGATACTGCTGAGAAACCCCCTTTCTAGGAATATTTTTCTCGGCCACGGTCTCGGCCTGGGCGCTAGACTTGTTGTCGGCCACTTGATAGATACCATACTTCTGATGCAACTGCTCGACTTCGGCAAAGGCACATGCAATTAGGGCTAGCGTACAGAGAACTAGTTTATAGCGTCGAGAATTTAGGTCTATAATCTTCTCCAGGTTACTCCCGTGTGTTGCCAAATCCTGTGCCTACTCACCAAGGCTTAGCCACGTAAACTCTAGGTCGAACAACTTGCTGCGAATGTCTTGGCTCACGCCTTTCACGTTCTGGGCAAAGTTGTAGCCCACCCTCGAAGCCCGGAGAAGCTCTCCTACACGCTAGGCATCGACAGGACACCAGTCACAACCTCCATGGTTGCATACACTCTCCTAGAAAATCAGGAATTCTGGGGAGAGTCGAATCCGAGATACGAGGCGGAAGATCTGATATCGCACAATATGCAGCCTTGGCGAAAGTTGGAGCCGGAGGCTTTACACAGTAGTATGGTTCATTGGGATTGTAAGATTAGCACAAGGTTGGTATGAATTGGTAAAATGATAGCGATTTGCCTTTTTGCAACGCAGCAGCTTCCCGGTATTTTTAAAAACTCTAGCTAGAGCAGCTTTTTCCTTTAAGTTTTGGTGCGCGTGTTCTGTGTGGCACGGGTATTTAGGAATGATTGTTGATTCCAAGCTACGGGGTTCGTCCATAACTTTGCCTTTTCTTCTGGAGTCAGCGCAAGATTATTCTGTGCAGTTTGTGAGGGCTAGCTGCGCTAAAGACAGCGTTTGGGAGATCTTGCGCCACTGATTTGGAAAGTCATTTCAGAGGGTCCCGAGCCACTCACTCGGGCCAGCTCGACCACCAGAGCTGATGCAAATGTACCGTAGACACCCGTCAGCGAAGTGTTGACCGACAAGGAGAATGTGGCGGGCAGACTAAGACGAAATAGGCTCGCATTTTACTGAAGGCTTCGCAATTAAAGCCGGCAAAAGTAACATCGGATCGTGCCGTAGCACACGTCCCAAACAAGGACAAAAAACTGATGTGGCCGGAATGTGGCTTTATTAGTGGCTTGGCATGCATCCACCCTCGACAAAAGCTGACACGTTTTGATCATGAGTTAACTCAATTCACTCTTTAGAGTCAATCTGACAGCCCCGCTTTAATTCCCACATCGGCAGACTCAGCATAACATAGGGTGTCAGATGGGGACATGCCACCTTAGCCAAGTGCAGTTATTAACAGGCATATCATAGCACAGAGAGGTAGCTTTTATTGGAAAAGCATACCTTTTCTTAATATTGTATTCTCTGCTGGATGGTACGAGAATGGTGGCTTATGGCTTGCGCTGCAGGTGGCGGGAACAGGACGCTCCCCTCAGCGGCTCAGGGCATTACGAGGATATTTTGATATATGCTCTTGGCCATCATTGATCGCACAGAGGAGAACATTGCTTATCAGGACCGAAAACGCAAGCTTCGTGATGGGTATGGTGGTTTGCTTGCCTTTTACACTGTCAGCGATGCTGGCACCTCGTATATGCTTTCTTTGTAGAGCCACTTTCACATAAAACTGGGCAAAATAATCTTTCACAGATTGAAGCGTAGGCAGATGGTTAGTCCCAAGGATGCAATTGGTGTGGACGTGGGGACCTAAGGCACGGCTCCTATCGAGACACCAGCACGAGCTGGAAAGATAAGCTGGACTGTCAGGAAAGAGCATGATCGATGTTTATGACTTCGCTTCGAGTTTATCTGATGGAGTTCAGCTCCGCCGATTGATTCCCGAGGATTGGTGATCGGCCCGTGGCGGGGCTTAGAAACCTGCCAAAGCGTACAGATTTTCAATAACGATTTCCGCATTCTAGTGCGTGCTTCGCGTGCCGACAATCATGTGTATTTTACTTATCGTTGCCGAAAATGGTATTGTGGATACGGCAAAGGCAGGTATTAAACTTGCTTTCAGAATCCGTTCGCAAACGGGATTTAGTGCCGATGGAGCCGATGGAGCCGATGGAGCTGATGGTTGGTTGAGTGAGGAACGCCAGTGCATTTAATGCTTTGCCCTGTTTGCTGGCTAAGCGACTAGCCCTCCAACCAAAAGAACGGATTTCAAACTGGGGGTTCACAGGAAAAAAGTACAAGCTGCTATGGATCGTCCGTTCGCCGCAAATAAGGCTTGCGCCAATGTGGTGGTCTGTGGGTATGCGGGAGAGAGAAGATTGCGACTGCATGCAGCGATGTGCGACAGATGCGCAGAGATCTGCGTGATCGTCAGATATGATGCACTTGTCCGTTACTGCAGAACTTAGGCGGCCCAGAGCGTTCGGGGAGTCCATCTCTTGTTTGCTGCCGAGATCGTGATCCCTTCCGTTTCCTCTTAGTGGCTGTATGAAAGTGATAAAATATATTCAAAACGTCTTATCCTCCAAACCAAAGCCTTCTTGGGCCACGGTGGTCCCCGCAAGTCGCCATCACAATCAATGGGAGAAAGATGAAGTGGCGAATGGTGTTTGGGGATTCGGTGTTTGGAGGAACGCGTGAGGAGCCAAAAGGCTTGGCTGGAGGCGGGTATAGCCAGCTATGAGGCTTCCTTACTATTATAGACAGTGCGTAACCAAGTGCTAGACACCTCACTGAACTTTGGCAGTGTCTAGGAGGGGGCCATGTGTTACGGGCTGTTCGCCGACGAATCAATAAAGTGTGAAGTAGCTGCAATAAGCGAGTTATGCGCGTAGAATAAATCATCCTTACATTTCAGTACCATCAGAAATCAACAAGGCTCAACTTCGACCGAGTTGGTTTCTGTATTCAGCTGGCCTGGATGGTCAGCTCCTTCGTCGCACAATAGATTGGAAATATACAATGTGGCTTTCTCAGCTGCGTGCCACGTATCGGTGCTGCTCTGGGGTCCTGCACCCGTCCGAGAGGGTATCATCTTGATCAAGCAGACAGGGGCCTTCATCGGAGACGTTTGGTTAAAAGATGAGTCGATAAATACCCCTGGTTGAGGCTTAATTCATTATTTCACCTGAGAAAAGGTCACAGGGGAGAGGGAGGGAGGTGTGGGGGCTAAAACAATACAAAGCAATTGTGGCCAACCCCTTAGGAAAGACCGATAGTGGAGGTATTCCATTTACTTCGATGAACAGCTACGTACGATCCGAATTTGAGTCATTTGGCTCTGGCCGAACTTGGTTAGAGCTGTGTGATATGTGCCCAAAAGCTGAAGAACTTAACATATTACAGGTTGACGTGCATATCGATCAACCCGCGCAATTCATCTCCACCTGAAGTTCGTATTGGTAATGCGATGTATGTGGCTTTTGTTTTGAGAGTGAGAGAGTATGTTATCTGACACGAGGCACACTTCCTGTTTTTCTGCCTCCTCTATTTCTACAACTATTAAAGCTATTAACGTCAAAATTTAGTATGTTATGTCTAAAATTGTTTTATATAATAATATTTAATGAAGTTCATATCTAGTCAAAATAGTAAAATATTAGATGTTTTAGCTCGAACTAATTAATAAAAATAAAAAATTCTCCGAAATGTTTTTCACTTCCAAAAGCCATCATATATACCACCTGAATACAAAAAAACTCATTAATTTCTATTTAGTATTTAGGCTTTCAGAAGAGGTAGGAGAGAGAGAAAATGGTGTGTCAGATGATGACAGACTCCAATTGGCCGGAACAAATATGCAATATATGAAAGGCCGCAGAGGTCGCCGTTGGGAGACTGTACAGAACCTCATTCCGATAAAGTGGGACCACGTTGTAGCGTGTAGCTGGCTGATATATTTGAAGCCGCACTTCTCCGCTATCTTATATCTTGTTGCGGTGTTCTCTTTAACCAGCCGCAATTCGCACTTGCTATGCAGCCGCTGTTGCTTTTCACATTCCGCCTATAATAAATAGAAAGTTATATTCCCAACCACTTAGGCTACAAACTACTATTTTCGAAGCCCTCCAAGTCACGTTCCGTCGGACTGTCCACCTTACAAAGCTACCTTCGCTCCAGAGCCGGCCCGAATCTCATCCATCAGAGTTACCTTCCCTACGCTTCATCATGTACGGAACTGGAGACGATAAGAAAGCGGCTCAGGTAACCAATACCTCTGAGACCGCTGAAGATAACCCTCCTCATATTGAAGATGGCCACAAAAATCATGGCCATCTCTTCTGGGTCGAGATCAGCTGGCGCTTCGCTCTCGGTCTCATTTTCAGCGCCCTTGTCACAGTCATCCTATACACCTTCTCTCAAAAGGGAAACCTTAGTCGCTGGGAGAAGCGCTGGTTCAACGTACTCACCATTTTGTTCTCTTCGCTTGTCAGCTTGATGTTAGGTTCGCTGTTGGGAGTGTTGGGGAGTATGCTCCGATGGCGGTTGTTGGCGCGCAAATTGCATAAGCCAATGGATGCAAGGCCCCAGAACAATTTTGTGAGAGACACAACATACTAACACTATATTGCAGGTTGATTTGATACTTGGGATACCTAACCCCACCGGGGCGTTTAGACTGATTTGGTACCATGCTGTAAAGGATCGGAAGTGGACCGCAACGACCGTGATCGTGACATTCTACCTACTTCTCAATGTTATCGGCCGGCTAAGTGTGGCGGCGTTTGGATTAACATTTGATTTGAACGAACTGCCTGGAATAGAATATCCGGTAAAGCTCACAGATTGGAGCACGCCCGCTTGGTTCAACGCGTCTGCAACATCTTATGACCTTCTTTCACAATCCTCTAGTGAGTGCAAGCATTACTCGTACCGGGTTTCTAACTAAATGATGTCTACAGGACGGATGAGTGATTACGCGTCAGTTGGATTGTCAACAGTTCCCTCAGAATTCGATTCGAAAAACCCTGCGAACTTTACCTTAACCAACTCAGCTGGACAGGGCCTAGATCGGAAGGTCGAGGGAGACAAGGTCACATATTCTTACTCCTTGAAAGAGTATCAGGGCGTTGATGTGCGTCCAGCACAGAACAAGGTGCTACACAGCTCATCGTCATGTGTTGGAAGAACCCTCTGGGGGTCAAACGTTTTCGAGGGCGGAAAATTGGTCGGGAACCTCAGTAAGTGGGCCGCCCAACCGCCTAACAGAAAGAAGATCAACTAGCGACTGGCTGATATGACTCCTACCAGGTGAAGCGAATGAGAACAGTCCAGTCTCTCTCGCTATCTTACTAGGCTTGTTTGCCTTCTATTATGCCGCTGAGATTGATTACATCTGGATAAATCAACTAGATTACAGCGAGTTATCTGACCCAGCAGCATGTGCTAGAACATGTAAGCTCGCCCCACCAACTACACACATTCATGACTGACCAAAGCCCTCAAGGGCTCTACGCAGAAGACTACACTAGCTACATAAGCAAGTACGACCGCAACGCCACCTTCTTCGAATGCAACACGTGCCTAACCGACGCCAGCAATAACCCAGGCGTCGGCACCAGCATCCTCTTCAACCAAACCCCAGACATCTCCCCCCTCGTCGCCGGCCACCTCCTCCGCTTCGGGGCTTTCGAGCGCGTCTTCGGAAGCTACGATACAAAGGGCAGCCAACTAGCCATCCGCCTATACTCCAGCATGAACAAAAACTCGCACTTCCTGAACGACATAGGGAATGAGCTCCACACGGGCGCCACAAAAGACGCGCCACGCGTCGAGGTCCCTGTTGAGGCCGAGCTCTACGCCGCCCACCTTGCCGCCCGCCTCCCGCTCCTCGCCATCATCGGCGCAGACATCCAGCTCCCGAAAGTGACGCGGGAGGTGGGCGCATCAGAGCTGCCGTTCATCTCCGTCGTGCTGGAGGTGAAATGGACGCGCACGATCGCGGTCCTGGTTTCCATCCTCGTCGGCCAGCTGATCGCCATCTTCGCCGTAAAGTTCATGTGCCGGAATATATTTTTGCGGGACCATGATAGCTTCTTCTCTGTTGCGCGGTTGATGAAGACGGCGATGGGGGAGGTGGAGGGACGGAGCACGAGTAATGGGAAGGAGATTGCGGGGGTTTTGGAGGGCAAGGGGAAGTTGTTGAGGTATGGGACTAGGGCGAGGGGGGATTGTTTGGAGGTGGATCTTTGGGAGGATACGCAGAATAGGTTTCCACCGGCTTATTATTTGTAGAGGGGAGTTGAATGAGGTGGGTGTTTGTATCGCGGTTTCTTCGGTTGGGAAATTATCAGATTGCGATGAGAGTTTGGTTTATGGATGTTGGGCGTTATGAATTGGATCTGGTCTCTACTTTTGCTAATATAATTTACAAGTTGTACAGTATAGTCCTGCTGGGCTGTCTATTGTAATTCGGTGTCGAACTCAAGTTGCTGTACTCTTTCGAAGTGACATATATGATACGACTCTTGTGTATTTAGCTACTTTGTGGCACAAATCAGCTCTCATTGCTTGAGCCGGGAACAGTTTTATTTATAGCCACGGTTTGAAAGAAGCTAAAACCAGATGTTATTTATGAAATTAGTGGTTTGAAGCTACAAAGAAAGAATTGCTGCAACAATGGGTGATAAGGGCACGATTCGAGAGAGCATTCTTCTTGGCGTTGATCCCAGCACTATCACGGACGATCAACTCCACACCGCATGTTGTGATGCCTCGATCCACGATTTCGTGGCACCCCTCCGAGGGCTACAATACCAACATCGGGCTCCGCGGCGTCTCTCTCTCCGGCGGACAGAAGTAGCGCATTTCCATTGCTCGTGCACTTATTCGAAACCCCCCAGGTCCTCCTTCTCGACAAAGCCACTGGCTCTCTTGATTCAGAGCGAGAGACTTGCCAAAGCGGCCTTTGAGCTCGCGGCTAAGGGCAGAGCTATGATTGCGGTTGCGCATCGGCTGGCCACCGTTCAAACAGCTGATGTCATATTCGTCTTGGATGAAGGTGGTCATATGCTGGAGGAGGGAAGTCATTCGGAGCTTCTCAGGAAGAGAGGCGTCTATCACCAAATGGCATGTCCAAAAATATTAAGTTGTAAGCTTCCTTATGTAAAATCTATGGCTAATTAGAATAATACTGCCAAAATCAGGCCCTTGACCTGTAATGTTGCTGCGAAGGGTAGGGCTCGAGGGCTACGGCAGCCCTTGAATCTGGCGTGGTTATCTGTTGTACGATAGATCGTAGAAAGCAGTTCAGTACTGTATACGATTTATACATAGAAATTGAAATTGAAATCGTTCTCTAAGATGGCGCCGAATCTTGCAGAGTCGCGACATGACCCGTAGCAACCGCCCTACTGCTAGAATAGCCAGCGTTGCAGTTACTGAATTGGCGCTGTAGTTAGCGGGTTCACCACCCAAAGTCTCCTGTGGCATCCCTTACAATGGCCGATGTCGGCTGATGTTGCTCATTGTCAGCCACAGCTACACCTTTCCTCCTTAGTTTAGTATTCTCGGGTAGAACCTACCAATTAGCCACCCTACACGGCCCCAGGTATTAGGCTTCCTGACACGCATAATTTAAGCAAAAAAAAAAAATTGTATAATTTGAAAAATGGATAAAAGGTATACAAAACTTATGATTTTAAACACTTTTTCGAATCGTTTAATAATTTTACAATCTTTTTTGCTGTAAGTCATATATCTTGTAGCTTACCCATTGGCCCCTCCATCATCGGGCGAACTTAGAGACGTCATTCAAGATATTGTTCTGCTTATCGACGGCCTTGAGAAATTGCCCCCGCGCCTCAAGCTCAAACCACCCTCGTCCAGCAGGAAGCAGTAAAATTGATGACAAACTGTTCCAAGAGTTTATTAAGGATGCAGCCAAAGGCATAGGCGGCCCACAGAGGCTAAGAAATCTCTCGGGGAAGTTGAAGATTGGGCTGGCTGGTATGTGCATTTTAATTACTACCTATTGAATTACAAGTAACCTCAAAGAATTAAACCCATCCACCTGAAGAAGTCCTCTTATGGTCACCTAAGGTAGGTCCTGGACCACTAGACAGGGACGCATGTGGTTCTGAAAGAACTAACGTCATTCTGTTGAACGAAGGGTTGGAAGTTCGGAACCTGCGCATCGGAGCAAGTAGAGGTAGGCGCCCAGTCCGCTGCTTTGGTCTGGCAGTTGGGGCTATCGTACAGCGTAATGCAGCACCTGGTGGTCCGCTCGGTGTTGTAAGCGTACCAGTGCATGGAGGAGGCTTTGTTGTTAAGGGGGCTCATGCTGGCGAAGCATTTAGTCCCAGTACCTCCTGGACCGCCCCAGGTCGCCTCTTCGCCCTTATAGTTCGCATTCTCGTAGAAGCGCACACGCCAGGCGGTAGTCCCGGGGACTAGGGCAAGGAGGGCTGCTGCTGAAATGGCGGACAACTTCATGGTGGATCTTCTGTTGCTTTCAGTCAGCCTACTAATGTAAAATACGGCGTGTGTTGAAGTGATACTCACGAGCAAATATAAGGACAGGATAGCTTCTCGAGGAATGCAACTTCTTCAACCGTGGCACTGTGTGGGAGTTAGCAGTGCTCAGGAGAGCCGATAACTGCTGGGAGTTCGTACCTGTTTTCTTTGCAAGGGGATGCCGTTGTTGGTGAAGAGTCGAAAGAAATGAGGGCGAGGAGGAGCTACTTATTGCCTCCCAAGGAGGTTATACGCTATGGTATCGTCTAACACACTACAAATCCATTGGTTAAAGATCTATGCCCTCTACCTGGTCCCTCTTCTGAATTGGGTAAATAGTACATTGCTTGATGCAGGGGAAATATGGTAGTAAGCACTTGTAGATATGAAAGTGGATAGAGTGTGCTCGAAATATCTAGGCATGAACGAATGTGGAGAATTGGAATTAATACTATGCACGGAAGTCTTGGATAGCATGGTAAGGTTTCTGTAATTTGGAGCTAAGAAAGTGAATAAGTTCTTTATTCGCGGGGTACGGGAACTAGTAGCACTTCTACTTTGCACAAGCTCTAATATTCCACCAATTTACGTCCATGCGCTCTGCAAAAAGTTCTTTTCACACCAAATGAAAATCACATAATGTTACGAACGCAATAATAATTGAATTCATTCAAGAAATGAGCAATGAATGTACTTTAGTATTTTTAACAAAAAGAGGCTATTTAAGGTGGTAGGAATTTCTTCAAAGTAGCATTGCCAAGCGGGGCGAAACATAACGGCTGGTACAAAGTGACTCCGCCACCAAGTGGCTTTTCTTACCCTATTACTAATATTGTTAAAATTCGCGTACAAATATCCTCCGCAATTATACTTTGGTTGAGGACATGTTTTGCCATGGCCAGTTGGCAGCTGCAAATGCTGCACGTGGTGTTGGGGAACCATGCTTTTACATGCCTATGGCCGTTGAGCAGAGTTATTTATAACTTGTCTATGGAGAGTGAGGCTGAAATAAGGCCATCGGGTCAGCAGCGTCCTAGTTTCCCCGAGTTAGGGTCTGTGCCACCGATTGGATTTCTAATTACTCCGATTGAACCTTGTAATTATCAGATATCCGCTTATTAGGCTTTATTTTCTCTGCTCAAATATGCTATAAACTGTTGGGACTTCACTTGGTCGTTACTATTCCCTGTACCCGCGTTGCTCACATACGGCAGAACCCATGATCTAATTTGGCAATTGTTACAATCATGTATCCTTTATCAAGCAAAGCTCTACAAGGCTTATCAATTAAGAGTAGTAAGCTAAAGAAAGAACGGAAATCTAGAGTACCCAAAAACGTTAATTATAATTTGTTCATGCCTCAGGCATCAATGTGGCTAGTGAGGCTCGGCTAGTATATAAATGCCTTAATGCATAAAAGCGATAAAGCTGTGCATATACAAGGTGCGTGAGGTAGAGTGATAGTACTACAAGGGCGATTCCGTAACGATAGTAATAGTAATAATGCTAGTGATAGTAATAGGCCAATACCCGGATACAAACTGATCTCTGCCTCTATTCTCGTATTGGGATGCCCCATGGCATGCCCCGCTGAGTCGGCACGTGGCATAGTGGGTACCCTATATCCATGCCTCCACACGTGCTAGGTGTAGCGATCGAGGGTATGGGGGCTGGCCCCCAAGCCCCTTTATATTACTAAAGTGTAGCACGATTGTCCTGCGGCAAGTGATTAGGTAGGACAAGCGTCTTGTAGCCGGACGAGCTCTAGGATTGTGAGCGTGCCAGGTGAGCAGTCTCAACGGAGAATCTGTCCCTGGCACAAATAGGTAGCTAGGACGGCGTACTTAGCACACTCACAATCCTCTCCAGCAGAGCCGAGCGAGCCGAACAGATGGTCGAAAATGACCCGAGTTTGTATCGCCCCTAACCAAAAAATTGGAAATGCGGCTCCGTTTTGCCCCATCTGATCCCTTGTTACCCCGTGGCTTACTGGGTCGGGCTTTGGCTGGCTCCCCGCTAATAAAATTTCTTATTATTGAGAATTGGTTGCGCGGGGTTATAATCAACCCTTTGTCTGCCAAGACACCTGATCTGCTTGCCTCACAAAGTCTCTACCGAAGCCGATTTAGATTCTTAATGGGAATACCTCATATAATAAACGCAATAATATCGTAAAGAGATATACTGTAATACTTTTTCTCATTATAAAATACGTTTTCTTTATTTCAAGGCAGGATTACGATGCAGGGCCAGGTCGAAGGGCTTAACTACCCTTTGCAATCAATCTAGATGCACCTTGTCCCACCCAATATTGAGTATTATTCATACAAAACCCGTCTCAAACTGAAACACGTTAGATAAGCAAGCTTTCTGTCGCGCCTTCAAACGATGCTTCCAAGCTATTATCGCTCCACCGTCCAGACATGCCACTCTTCATCAAAGGAGAGTCCTAACACATAAGCAAGCCAGCTTCCAAGCGACTAGGCCCACTCTCTGCCATTTCCCGAATACTGCTAATAACACTAACTAGATCCTGAAAAGCAGCTAGAATCTGATCATCTACGTCGCAGCGGTCTCGCACTCGGTTCATGCAGTCGGCAATAATATAATCTTTGTCGTACTTCAACTTGAAGTGATCCGTTGCTACCAGAATGTTAAGAGTCTCAAGGTCTGCGAACACGGTTGCTGTTTCAAGTAAATGTGGACCTTGGAGCCGAGAGCAAGAGCTGAATTCGGACCATCGATTGAGGAATAATTGAAGGATATTGTGGCTGTTATAGGCGATGGCCGTCGTAAGAGTATGTGATGTTAGGTCGGCGGCATTGATGTTGGCACCGTATTCTAATAACAAGGCTGCAAAGCTCGCATTGTCTGTTCGTGAGACATGAGTGAGTGGCGTCTTTCCATCCACACCGCTGGTGTCGACGTCTGCGCCAAAGTCTAGAAGTGTTTTGAGAACGAGGGCATTTGTGGAATTGCGTGCAGCACAGTTAAGAGGACTTCCAACTTTGACGTTGCCAGGGATTATTGGATCCGGACATGCCCCAGCTTCAAGGAACAATCGAACACAAACGACATGGCCGCGTTCTGCAGCATAAGATACTGGTCCAGTCCATTGAATATCCAGGGTATTAGGGTCAGCTCCATACAAAAGAAGAGCGGTAACGGCCTTTTCGTCTCCTCTCGCAGCTGCCCAGGTTAGAGAGTACGTCCCAAAGCGTCCACAGCGTCGATGCCATCTTGATAGAGAACCAAGGCTTCGTCGAGACTCTGAAAGCTAAGGCCAATCACGATCTTATGAAGGGCTGTGAAGTTCTGATCCTCGACCCAGTCGCTCCTAGCGGTGAGACAGCCAAGTGTCTCAACTTCTTTCTTGGAGAGAAATCCCTGAATAATAAAATCAAACGCTTTGTTTCTGGGGCTGTTGTCATAAGCGCTAATAGGTCTGCCTATATCATTAACTGATGGTTTACGCGGCAGAGAGACTATCATGAACTTACCGATAGTTAGGATCAGCACCAGCATTGACGAGGAACTCACAAGTGTTCCATTGTTTTCCGTACAAAGCCCACTTGATAATGGTCAGGAACAGCGGGAAACGTATGTAAAGTAGACGGAGGCGAATAATAAAACTTACACGAAGCACTGAATATCCGCGGGTGCTGCTCACGTCACGCGGCGAAGCAAGGCCACGAGCGAACAAGTCTTTCAATCCATCGATATTCCCAAGAAAAGCAAAATCAATGCAAGGCGCCGAATCAGGAACTCTCCTGAGAAAATTCAATTGCATTTGTGGGCCAGCATTCTGCAAATAGGAAACTTGGAGGTGAACAATCTGGGACCAGACGAAGCCAAGGGGAAATCAATATTCCACTCTGACATGAGGAGGCTGTCCCTTAGTGCAGGTAGGGATGTTGCATTTTGGACCAAATACTGGCAGGCCAGCCTAATCCACAAATATCTGGCCGATAATCCGCTCCAGAAGGGCAGGAGTAGAAGACATTCTTTGCTTGTGACAAGCACAGGGACATCCACGAGTGCATGTGGTTATATGCTGGGCAACTCGAACGCCTATGCTTTCCGTGCGAGGGGTAGGCAGGGGCCAGCCACCTTTGTTTGAGCCTTGAGAAGACCTCCATCTCATCTATGGAGGTGGGCCTTGTAATGTGATTGTAATTTTGTAGACTGGGGTTCCTGAAAGCGTTCTGATTGTGCCTTTAACAGCTCCTCAACCCTGCCAATCCGCTCATCTACTTGAGAAGCAACCTCCGACACAGCCTCCTTTGACCCTTCTTGGTGGCGTGAGAGGGTCTCGGTAAATTCGTCTTTCATGCCAGCTTGGTCTTGAACGGATCGAGAGATCATGTTTGGGATGTCCTCAGTGTGGAGTCGAATGCGTGTCATGTACTGCCTGCAGAGGTATATCAGCAAGAGTCCAGTCGAAAAAAAAAAAAAACTTTATTCTTGACACTGCATCTTTGAGACTTACGAGTTCGAGGCGCCGAGCATGATGTTAAGTGTGCACTTGACTGCCAGTACGCGTTCAATCAATCAAGCAAGCAATCTCCTGCCCAATCACCTTCGATTCGATGCAAAAGAAACCACTCTAGTTCTCTGAGGATCGGGAACGAGGTTGGCTTGAAGTCCAGTCAGCCAGTAGTGTGCCAGCATACCAGAAGCACAAAGTTCAAATTATGTTTGGGATCACCTTTGAGGTCCCCTAACCTTCCCCCACGCCAATCCTTCCCCCATACCCACCATTCTCAACCCCGCCCCCTCCCCCCCCCCCCCCCCCCCCAACAAACCAAAAAGGCACGCTACCGTCGGCACGCTACTATCAGTATTCGCCGCTAACGTCCCAAGAATTACCCGCCGACGTATTTCCTATGCATTTGTTCTAGAAGCGACACCTTGTGCCAACCTGTTGCCACTATGAGGTTTGGCCGACATCTACACAAACACCAAATCCCAGAGTGGGCATCATCCTATGTTCGATATGCCGAACTGAAGAAACTCTTCAAATTCGTGGCCAAGGCTACCATCGACGAGAAATCCAAATACTGCTGATCTGCTGCAAAAGCCCAAGGTCGCTCTTCGATCTGGCATCGCTACAGTCGAGACTTTCTACACACGTCAATACCTAATCCTCGAGCAGAGAGCGGCAGTGCTATGCAACCGTTACAACAGATGAGCGAGTTCTTTCCCCCTCACCTCCTTCACTATCAGTGAACTCAGCTCGCAGGAAGCAGAGGAGGTGCTTGCAGCCTGCCTCGAACTGCACTTGGGCTTCAAAAAGTTGCAGTGGTACGGAAAAGTCAACAGAGATGGGTTCAGCAATATTCTCAGGAAGCTGAAGAGACCCCCCCCCCCCCCATTGCTAATATCGATGGTGGTATGCTATATCAATGTGAATTTGCAGGGCAATGCCGCTCAATTGGAATTCTTGATTGGATAGATAAGGCGATAGTCTGTCTAGATGCCACGCGCCCAAGAGGGGCGGCTTCCTTGGTTTTGTTCAAAACAACGGCTCTGGCGTCGAAGATCTCCCTCTTCTCGCATTGTCATACGTATGGGTCAAAATTTGTCTCGCTACATCCCAAGTACTCAAAATATGTACCACGAGAGCTCGGAGATGACTCCCTCCACATTGAAGATGCCGCAAGCGAGGCGACCAATGAATGGACGTGTGCATCACATTAGCAAAGCTCACTGACAATGCTCTTAGGTCAAATTTCACGGAAATTGCCGAGGTACTCCTCGCAACCTGCAACTACGATGCCAGCTATCAAACAGAGAACGGAAAGACAGCTCTTTTCGTCGCAGCCTAACCTGGTCGTGAGAGATCCCCAGGTTTGCATGGAATTGATCTAAATCTTGCTGAGAATGGTTATGGCTGGACGCCCCTAATCGCCGCTTGTGTGCAAGGCAATCAATTAGTCGTAGAGATCCTCCTCGACGCTGGAGCCAACCAAAGTCTCTGTGATGCGTTTAGCGGGACTGCCAGAGACCACACTACCTTCAGAGGCTTTTGGCCAATAGACAAACTACTTGCTGCGACGCCACCAGGGAGCCCCGCTCGAATTCCCAAGGTCGAGCTTCTTGAGACGAATCCTTTACCTCCTTCAATGCGGACGAGACCAGAATCTTCGTCATTATTGGCAACTTTGAACACGCGTGAGCTGAAGTCTGCAGTGGACATGGATCCTTATTTAACCAAATTCCAATACGATCCGTATACAGAGATTAAATTTTCAGTTAATATCAGCGCTGTGGATGTCACTGGATCAACTGGTCTGGAGCAATTACCAATTTTGAATGATGCGACCAGTATCAAAAGCTGGAATAGAGCGTAGATGTCGGTCAGCTATTGCAGCGCTACAGGCCGTATTAGAACAGTCCATTAAAAATAAAGTATTTTGAACGTATATGAATAATTAATTGAACGCTGTTGATTATTTGAACCCGTTTTGCATAGATTCGAAATTTAATGTAACGTCGTCAATGCCTGATGCACAATGCACGGCTAATAAGGCTGCAGTAGCAATAACGTGAGCACCGTAATACAAAATAAGCTTGCAGCTATCTCAATGGAAAGCCCAAACTGAGGCTATAAAATAGCGCAACATTTAAAGTAATCATATTAGTAATTCTACTATTATTAGGGAAAATAGTCGATTGCGTGGGCATCAAAATTTAATGATGTGTCACGTGGCCTGGGAAACCAGAGTTCATGTGACAGTGTCGGATTTTCCGGGTGGAGTTATAATCTGATTTAAAAATAGATAGATTTTTTACACGCGTTTTAAAAGCAGTAACCCCTTATGGCTAGCATAATCCCTAGCCCCCTGCATTCGCTTACCTCCCCGCTCTGAGATGCTGCACCTGAAATATAAGACTTCTGCCTGGGTCGGGGTTTTACTTTACTCCACTTCCAATCCTCGGTCTTGGAGCACTACGGTGGATCGACGGAACCGTTTTTGGGTGCACGCTTCGACCCATCACAAGCCAGAAACTGAGGCTTCCAGCATCTCCAAACATCAACACTTTTGAAACGTCGCGAAGATTCACATCGTCACCAAATCCTTCTTAATTGAACTGTAAGCTAATCTTAAGCTGCTCCTTAATTTGCATACCGACCCTTCGCGTTTGGTCCAGAGCAGAGAATCCCTCGCATTCCCGTACAACTTGCGACGCTATACCCCTAGCTTACCATCAACTTTGCAAAGCTACCTACTTGGGTGTAACTCTGACAATCATGGCGCCTGTGGACCATTCTGCCATACAATCAGCGGATAGTAGCAGCCTGCAAACTCCAGAAAAGAGCTCTTATGTTAGGCCGATCGAATCGCTTCTAGCCAGCAAAATGAATCTCGAAGTCCAAAGCCAGCTTACAAGGCATATATCTATCGACACTCTTCCTAATGAACTACTCTTAAATATTTTTGGATATCTCGACGGACCTCAACCGTCCACGTCGCATCTTGCGGTCTACGACGAACCTGGCTTCGATCTTACACAATCCAGTATCACCAATCTCAAATCCATCTCTTGCGTCTCTAAACGATGGAGGGAGGCGGTCCTGCCAACGCTCTTCAGACATTCACAGCTCATAATCACAGAAACAAAGACAAATGGAGGCAAAGTGCCATCAGAAATCAAACTATTCTTCCATTTTATCACCCAAAATCGGCTGCACAAGGTCATTACAAGTTTTACCTTGATCTGCTATAACCAGAGCTTCAAGGTGATCTATAATAGAGATCCCTCGCATGTTTTGTCAACCTTTTGGAGGTCATTGTTCAGTGTTATTGATCCGATTGACCTTCTGATTATTGCGCCATCTCAAGCACTGAGTTTCCTGACGGCTTGTCCAGTCAATGTTGAAGATAGTTGGTGTTTTGATTGTCCATGCCAGTATCTACGACTGCAAAGACTTCCAACTCATCAAGTCGATAAAAGCATGCCAGATATAGATAGGGATTCAGACCAAAATACCAAATCGATGTCCACACCTTCTATAATACCCAACGTTTATGAGGAACTTCCAAACCCATCTGAATTCCACGAAGAAGATCCTGAAGAAAATGGAGAAAATGTCTTTGCTGATGCTTCGGTTTTATTTGGTCGCCCTTGGTCGAAATTACTCCTGAATGAAGGCTCATTTATACGTGCATATACAACGTATGAGTTCTGGAAGAGACAGCCACCTTCTGTATGTGTATTCCGCAAGTAGAAGACCTCTATCCTAACTACTGCTCTAGATTCTATCCCATCTCCTCGGAACGCCGACCAGCAGCCCTCTCTTCAGCCCTTCAATCAGAGATATGGAATACATCAGCATCTTCCCGATGGATTCCCACTTCTCCAACATTACTCAAAAATTCCCAAGACTAGATCGTTTATACGTGCAATTTGTTCCGCGGAGCGAAATCCTCCACGACGCCAGTAAGATGACCCAAGTGGAATCCGAGAATCTCTGGATGGAAAGGAATCGTTGTTATGCATTGTTAATGCGAGAACTATTCAATGTCCCACCTGTAGGAAACTACCGATGGCTCCAAACTTTTGAATCTGGTGATGCAGAGGATAAAGATGGGTGGAATATGGCAGAGTACATGAAGAATGCCGGCAATGGCTGGAAGGTCACTGAAGGGGGTGTTTTTGTTAGGGATGAGATAGATTTTCCGCCAAGCCCGTAAAGGTGGCTACCTGCAAATGTTGCGGTATCAACAATACGGTTGCAGGGTCCGGGATCTCCTAGCTGGAACTAATATTGACCGTCCAGCCGCGATATGTAGAGAATGTTCTCTGGTTTCACATCTCGATGAATGATGCCGTTCTATGAAATGCAGTCAAGCGCCTGTAGCATTTGCGAGAAGACGGATTTCGCAACGGTGGAAGTATCGACTCCACTTTCGACCAATGATTCCAAAGTCAGCCCTTTCAGGTCCATAAATATCTCCACCTTTGGCTCGCCCCAGCCTTGTGACGCGATATAATCGACAATGTGTGGCTAGCACAGACAACAGTTCAATATTTTAAAGAGGCTGAAGAAACCTTGCGAGGATTGAGTTAAGCAGCAGGCATCACCCCTGGGGTCTTTAGCTGGAACTCCGGTTCCAGACATGCCATAACGAAATACTCCAACTGATTGTCTCAATATCCCTGGTTTTCGAGATGACACAGTAAAGGAATACTGTGCTTAGCAGCAATCGCAAGTCAAGGGGTCAGCACTAAATGCAGGTTTTTAAACAGCTTGCGGCATGATAATAAGAAAGGACTTTAGCCTGGGGCTGATCCGCCGAAATCTAAACTCTAAGGTTTTGATCGGCGAAGACATACAGGAAATGATTGCCGAACATGTCGTAAGTGACATCGACTACTGGTTTGAGAACATTAGGAAACTTAAAACTGAGGGATAACTAGAATGGGATGGTGTATATTGCAAGGAGTTTGGTAATTAGGAGTTTTGAGTTTGAAAGCTATTCTATTAGCACATGCTATGCTTATGGCCCTTCAATGATCAATCCTGCATGCCTAAAATGCCCTCTATATAGTGAGTATCAGCCAGTAATCTTTGAGAGTGCAGCCGTGCACTGAAGCAAAGCACAAGGTGGTTTCACATAAAGTGCTGTCAGCAAATGGCAGGTGGAGTTAATGTTTAAGCCGTCAGTTCAGGCAGGAATCAAGCCTGCCTCTGTCAAGCAAAGTCCCATGTGACATTTGCAGCAGGGACTTAAGTAGATGCAGGAGGTTCGGAGAACTAGCCATATATTGTTAGTGCGCATAAAATATAGGTCAAAAATAAAATCATTAAGCGTTCCGAACTAAAGCCGATTCTAAACTCTACTGTAAACTACTCTATCAACAAGATTTTAAAGTTAAGGAAAGAAGGAAGAGTTAAGCTCTCAGCCAGACTTACGAGCAAAGGGGCACATGTGTTAGTCATGTGATTCCAAAGACGCGGAATGGCCGAATCGTCACAAATATAGCAAGGCACAATCTACGTCCAGCCTAGTTGGTTTAGGAGTTGAATGACCAAATGTGTAGGTAAAAATAGGCATAGATCAGGGACTGCTCAGGCTGCTCAGGTGAGCTGGGTGAGCCGACGGTGGTTAGCGCCTGAGTAGGAGCGGCGAGATTACTAACTCGACCTTGGGACAAAAAGAAATAAAGTTATGTTCAACTATCACACGAGACCTGTATCGCGTGTACTAATTCATTTCTGCCAGATACAATTCGACAAACTTGGTGCAATCATCACTGATGATGTGAATCTGATTGCTTATCCCCTTAGATATATAGGCCCTTGGATTAGCATGGGATGGACAAGAAGTGAATTATACATGATCTACGTTCAATGCCCCCAACAATGCGCAGGTTTTTGCTCCGTAGAAACAATTCATTAACTGTTCTCCCTAAATTATACAGCATCGCATCTACCATCCCGAGTCTATTCCGAGGTCGGAATATGCCAGCGCGAGCCTTAACGCCGCTGCAGTCCCTTAACTTATCAACTCATTGGTCCACTCTAGCTACTGAGCCCGATATAGCACCTCCGGCTCTTGTTAATACTTGGGGCAAAAATAAAGGCATAATCAATGGTATGATGGCATGGACCGCTTATGATGAAGACACCGGAACACTTAATCCTAACCTTCTACGCTTCCGAATTGTCTTTGAAATTCGAGCAAATGCATATTAGGCTCCCACTTATGGTGCGATAGGGTGATTTAGCAGAATTATTCGAAGGAAAGGACGGTATTGACCTAAGCAGACTTGAAATTGATGCTGCGGTGATGGACATGATATGTGGAAGCTGTGGGAAGACACATGGGCGTTGTAATCCACACTAATTGACGTTGTTCCATAGCTAGCTGTTAACAACACCGAGGTAGGGGCTATAGCAAGCAATACCAAAGAACCGATTATCCACCAGAACCTTCGTCTAACCTGTGGAAATTTCACTCGGATTGGCAGTGCGTCATGTTCCGTGGCTCTGATCGTCGTTGCTGGCTTTGCCACCCCAGGACCATATTTCGAGGACCATCGAACCTTACTGTAATGGGGGGAGGCTGGGCGGTCATCAACAGCTATTGCTTCGTTGTTCCTCATATTTTGCGCACCCGAGATTCGTGACTATGAACTAATCGAGGCATTTGAATACTAAAGGGAACATTGCCCTGAGTGAGAGCTGATGGACTGTGGGCTGACTTGCAAGGAAGCTTAAATAGCCGCCAGAAGGTGTCTATAACTGTGGCTAGTGGAAATGTGGCTAAATACTCTCGTATGTGTAGTGTGTCCCCCAATCTAAGGCAATGAAACAGGCACTGCTGTAATCCCGCGCGCATATTATACGGTCACTCATTATAAATGTTTATGCTCACTAAAATATTCATGGCTTTTGTATACAGCTTACGAAATAGGCGTTTCTTAAGAGATCGGCTCCATGCGAACTTAAACCTCCGCCAGCCCACCACAAACATATTTGGAATATTAGTAAGTGGCATTCAATTCTTTCTATAAGTTTGTGCTATCCGCATTCGAGAAGAGGGCATCACTTATCCACAGCGCATCGCTAAAATGGAATTTCTCACAATAGAACTATTTAAGTTGTCCCAGCGTTCTTGCTACTTGCCTGAATTGCTAAAGGGACGGGATTTGTGATGGAATTTATCACCATGCCCCCGCACACAAACGTGAATCCCATCAAAAGCTGTAACGCACTTAGGAGAGCCCAGGACCTGTGTGCCTAGGGTTTCCCAACCTGACCGGGGACTTCCCGTACTAATTTGCGGTGCACATTATTGTCTGTGCCGCGGATGAAGAGATATATACTAGTACCCGAGATAGCAGCCGTAGTGTCACCAATCGCACGGCTGCTAAAAGAGTCACTAAGGAATACCCCAGGGGTACATTCCACTTTGCCATCGGCCGTATTCCTTGAACTGTGGTAGACTTTGTTCTCCTCACCTCGTATGAACAGTTCAATGTGCATTCTGGAAGACAGATCTTTGTATGAGGTGGCGGTTATCTCGCTGCTGCAGATCCTGTTGTGAATATTTTCACGGACATGCCAGGTATCACCATCTGGTGTCTATTTGTGACACAAGGCCATCAGTTCCACGATACAAGACATCGACATCTGCATCTGTCCAAGATACGACTGCTGGCTTGCCTGTATTCACATCATGTAAGCCTCTGTTAACTACTGCGGCTTGGAAATTGAAAATGTAGGCTGGGTTTGAGCCACTTACCAATGGAGCTCCAGAGTGCAGGCGGAGCCCCCAGGAGGCTCAGAGTTATCAGTGCGTGAAGTATCCGCCTCATGCTTTGAGGAGGCAGAACCACTAGAACTTGCATCAATATCAAGGCTATAATCATTATTAACTATAGCTTAGCTCTTGGCATCCGGATCATTAGAGCCGTTCGGTACTTGCTGATCTATTGTGATAAAGGAACTGCAATTTCGTTTAGCTGAAGATTGAGATTTCTAATGTGAGGTAATAATAAGGTAATTTTGGTGTGAGATAGTGCGAAGGAAAAGGGTAGGTGTAGCCTTTCAAACCTTCATTCCAGATTACATTGAAGTGTCCTTTACAACAATCTGTAGCCTAAAAAGGAGAGAACTTCCTCTGCAACTCTCAGCAGATACACCTTTTCCCGAAAGATGACTGCATTGAGTATCTTCTTTACAATAACTCCAATTTAGTACCGCAATCCGTAAGATAACTGCACCATAGCTCTCAGAAAATACACCCTTTTCCAGCAGGAGCCATGTGAAAAGTTATTATCCACTATGCACTTCGTTTAACCTTTGAACTAAGAGAAAGTCGATTTGCAGCTTTCACCGGACACGCCGCCGTCAGATACACGACTTGATTGCCATGTAATGTTACACCAAAGTGCACACAGTAAGCCGGGCAACAACTTAAAATTTGATATCAGCGGCCAAAGCTGTGAGGAACACTACGACTAGGGTGCATTGTTGCCACAGGCATCATTCGGCCAATACTCGGATTCGTTATCCTCGGCAATATCAGAACCCCTCCAAAATCAGAACCCTCTAATATCAGACCCCTCTAAAATCAGATTATATTATAATATATAATGATTGCACGTGTCATAGTTATAAGCATGGTGTTGTTGATGAAGCCCGGTATAAGCATAATGATATATAGTGAGATTCAGGACCGCCGTCTTATCAATATAACTCAACAGGAACTTCTTCAGACTCGCTATTACCTCGAATAGTGGTTTGTCTCACCAGTCGAGATTCGTTTCAAAACATAAATTCTGACTGAGATATTTCCGATTTGATTATAGTGCCCAGAGCACGTAGGGTCTGCTATTACGGTAATTCAGCCGCCCTACTCAGCGCAGTGGATTAGAGTGGCGGTGAGATAAAACCTAGCTCTGACACCTCCGCATTATGAGCACGACATCCACCGACATTCCGACCCCGTGGCTGATTATGGCTGCTGATGAAGAAGCCATAACTGAGCGGAGAACTCCAGGCTGGACCGGCACTTGGCCAATCCAGGCGTGGTTTATTTGGGTTATCTTGATGAGGCAGCTAGCAACCAGACCTATAAGGCCATCATCTTTGTCGCTCATGGTAGGCAGACCGCTGCTTGACATGCCTCGCGATGGTGGTGCCTTTCGGTCGTGCAAGTATTTGTACCGATTATCAAACCATCCCTATTGCTCCTGCTACTGCTCTTTGCATTGAAGGGAGTTTAAGGTGTGGATTGAAATAGGCAAGGCTGCGAATTCGATCCCTGTGTCGAAACATAGCTAGTCAATGACAAAACGTATGGAAGGGATTAGGTAGGGCACGAAGCGCAAACTAGTTTGGGATTAGCGCTGAGCTGTGATTTAATGGGTCAGAGTGCCCGCCAGCCCGTAGAAACGCAGAGACAGTGATTGGCATCACCTTTCGAAGATTCTGCAAAGGCAAGCCTCCCAGTAACTTGATGCATCTTCCAGTTGATTGGCGAGGCGGCTCAATTCCAATCAAAGCTTTGATAAAGTAGCCAAGCAGATATTACAAGAATAGCCCTCGGGCAGCCTGGGGTGGCTTCATTCTACGTACATGTACACGGTAGGGTCACGGCGGGCAAACATGGTGGTCCAAACGAGTGGGACTCATTCTCAAGAATTGAAGGATAATGGGTCATCAAAGTGATTTGCAACGAGATACAACATAGAAGCAGTTCGCCATCCCCACCTGCAACATGTCAGCAATAGTTTGAGACCTAATCTAAAGGTAAGGCGGGTATGCGCGTTATATATAGACTTGATTAGCAAACACCACCCTAACGTTGGATTTGGTGGGGCCGGCATATCGTGAGCGAGTGGTGCAAGAGTTCAAAGAATATTGGGCTTGTTTAGCAGCGTTGTGTCAATACCTCGTGAATTATGTCCCAACCCCTATTATGGCATTCACACGCGTGAGGGCGGCGTCAAACCTTTGAAGTGGTATGTCACAGCTTGCAACCTTGATTAGGTATAGCCGCCATTGTATGCTATATATTGGATTTTACTTTCTACGTGCCCAATATCTCACCCTTTACGTCCATGCGCTCTCTAGGAGGTCATGTCCCCACCCTCGGATTGGCCAATGAATACATAATGCTACAAACGCTGCTTTTGAGCCATTTTTTGCACTGATTATCATGGAATCAGTATGCCATGTTCTTACTCCTAAGACACCTATTCATAAAGTTTGTACTCGCAATGGTCGACTCCGAATTCAAGTCCTTTATCACGATGCTGGATCACACTAGGTCAAATCGATTTACAAACGAACCTTACTCGAAATTAAGTTCGAGGCGCAATTACTCATTGATCAATGACTCAATAGCAACAGTGTGGCTGTAAGCTAGTTCTTAATCTGCCACAACAACAACGCTTTATCGAATTAGGTTAATATGTCGAAATAGAAGCAGCATACGACATTGCCTGAAATACCAGATCTTTTAGGCTGGAATTGCGACTTGGCGGCAGTTCGAACAGCCTTCACAGAGGAAGGATACGTATGACGGTGTTCAAGAGAGAAACAGTCTTTAAGTATGAAACGTCAACAAGATCGGTTAGCATGGGCTTGGGAACACATTTTTAGTCCGACGAACAGTGGAATAGCGTATCGTAGACTAATGAAACTTGGGCTAATCCAGGCCGACATAGAAAGACGTTTATTGCTCGGCTTATTAGCAATATCGAGTTGTTTCATCCCGATTGTATTGAGTTTCGATATCAGCACAAAATAGGATAGAAGTTTAAGGGTAAAGGATCATATTCTAGTGTTATAGCACCCCTTGCACAAGAGGCCCTGTGACAATACCCGGATTTGACCTTTCAGCAAAATAATGCCAAAAGTCACTCTTCAGCTTTTACAGCTTCCGTACTTGACACAATGAGAATCAAGCCAATACCGCCGCCTGTAAACTCATTTGATCTGAATTCTATTAAGACTCTTTGGAATAGAATGAAGAACTATATTCAAAGGAAATATAAAA
Source organism: Chalara sp. BL73 (assembly GCA_918026815.1). Classification (NCBI taxonomy): domain Eukaryota; kingdom Fungi; phylum Ascomycota; class Leotiomycetes; order Helotiales; genus Chalara; species Chalara sp. BL73. The sequence goes on along the minus strand of CAKJVC010000013.1, from coordinate 184,917 downwards.
GGTTGAAAGAAACTGTTTACGAGGCTTGGGGTTTTATTACACATGCTACGATACAGGAGCTTATTCAGGGAATAGGTGATCGATGCATTGCAGTGATTGAAACTAAAGGAGGTTATATAGAATACTGAGAAATTCACAAAGGCAGCATTGCCAAGCATTTAGTCGTGCATGGCTTGGGAGAGTGAAATATTTGGGGATGTAGAGGCCTTTCCAGATATGTAAGACGATACGCGTGCCGTAATAGGAAACTCTATCATCTTGCCCGTGCACCATAAGTGGCTAGGCTCAAATCTGGTAACATAAATACAATGCAAATGTCCTATATCATGTCCAATCTATGTAATAGAGACCTATTTTCCAAAGTGCCCAGACTCGTTGCAGACGTATATAGTCGAAATTTTTTATCCTGTCTCTATATAGCAAGTAAAAGGCAGTTGCCGTTCTCTTTATGCCTATCGAACACAATGCCAAGTCCGTGTCGACCGAGATGTACACTTTTCCAGACCGCTAAGCTCTTGAAAGGTGCTGGCAGCCTAGTTAAGATCTGGAAAGCAATGCTTCATAAACACAGCGGTGGTAAGCGGGCATTGCCCGATTATGGGCCCTACGATGCTTAATAACTGTATTTCTTATACAGAGTAAGGGATAGAGTGTACTATAGAATGTATTGACACCAATACTGTTTAGTAAAATAAGCACTTGCCTCTAATCAATGCTGCATTGTACTAGCAAGGCTCTTAGCGTACATCAGACCGCACGCAGAAGATTCAATACCGAGCAGCTAGAACACCTTTCAGCCATTAAATCACCAAGCTTTTGAGTTGTTGCCTGGCTTACTGTGTGCACTTTGGTGTAACATAATATAGCAATCGAGCCATGTATCTAACGGCGGTGCGTCTAATAATAGCTGCGAATAAATTTTCTCATGATTACTTCGTCGATTGCTGCAGCTGACTTCACGTTCGCTCTGATACGAATTTTTTTTTAACTGGCTATATCTTCATTTGTAATACACTTCCGCAGTCAGCATTTGACTAGTCTCAAGGGAATTGCTAAAAGATGGCTTTAGGACTGAATGAGTAGTAATAGATTTGAAAGTTTATGAATGCAGGTAATTAACAGGAACAGGGGATGTGATTTGCGTGGATTCAGGAGTTTCTCAGAGCGTTGGCTCCCAAAGCTGAAATAGCGCCGTTCTGCTTTGGAGCTCGACAGATATAAAGCACCATCATTACCCTCCATCTTGACCTTCTTCTCAGATTCGTCAATCATATACTTCCGACAACTCAAGCTGAACTTAACATTTAATCATAATCAACTACCGTCAATCCACCAACCAATATTATCATGTATTTCTCGATCCTCACCATTTATCCATTCCTTGCCCACGCGTCTGCCGTGGCAGTTCCTACCTTCGAGGCCGAGACCACAGTCTCTGAGGGCGCCGCCCCCATCCCCAAGGCATGGGAAGTTGCGCCCGCGGCCTTCCAAAAAATTCCCGAACTGGTCGCGCTGCATACTAATCCCGATTTACCTCAAGGTAAACCAGGGAAAACGGAGGCTGAGGCCAACCCTGATGCTGTATGTTCGAGATCCACATGAACATTCTCTTCGTAGCTGATGTCTTTAGGTTGCCTTGGAGGAGAGGCAAGCGCATTTCAATTGGATTCTGACGTATGTCCTCCCGTACACTTCGGCTAGCAACACCTACTACTATCTTCCTTACATCTACAACACCTGTTTCTCCTTTGCCGGCAGCAACCTGGACAATGTGCTCTCGGCTGTCAGAATTCTTAACCCTGTCGTGTACTGCTACTTTTACGAGTAAGCGCTATCCCGGAGCCCCCATGCTATTGTGGATAAGAGGAGAAAGATTGATATTGCTCATCTAGCGATTACACCTGTGGAGCTGTCAATGGATTCACTTTAGCTAGCTATGCTAACACCCCATTGAATGCCAATGCCTTCCTGGATAATACCTGGTCTTCGTATATTTGTTATGGGGCGTAAGTCTCCCAGAATTCCTGCTCCCGGCTCGTGCATTAACCCCCGAACAGCTGATCGTGACCCCAGCTGCTTGAGACTCGCCGAAGTCACGGCAACGAATTGTGTGCATGCCTGTGATGAGTTTTGTTACTAGTTTTCTCTTTGATGAGAGACGAATATCTTGGGCTTTCTTTCTAGTGTACCATTGTTATGATATACTATCTGATTTTGCGATCTATTTATCTTGCCAAGGAATAAGAAGGTTTAGTTAGCAGTATGCTAAATTATATAGTTCCTAGTTGTGGTTTTGCCTAATGGGTTTTCCACATCTGTCACGTAAATGCGAGGAACACTAATATTATAAAAATATTGGATTTTCTTATCACAAGGACTTATTTCAATATTCTCACATCTTCAGGACCTATCTGCAAAGAGCGGCTATTATTGTTACGCCAATGTGATAGCCTTCCAAAACTAGGGCGGGAATTTGAACTATTTAGGTCTTGAACCAGCTTCTTAAACGGCATCTGTGATAATGGCGGCTTCTGCTGTAACCAGTCCAGCTTTTACAATTCCGAACCTTCTCGTATTAACTAAGGTATTATATATCGTGTTTTGTATGGCCAAGTCCTGGGCGGTGTATGATTTAGCTGCGACGACCGGAATCTGACGGCCAAAGTGACGGCTGTCAGATAGCTGAGTAGCGTTATATTTTTCTTCGAGCACAACTTAATAGTACTAGCAATTTAATAGGTCGGCTGGCACAAGTAATGGTCTGGTATAAGTAATTGGCTGGTGCAAGCTATTTATTTGCTCGTACTAACATTTCCCTAAGCACTTTACAGGTGGCACATTCAAACTTTGTAGCACAAAGCGGGTCACTATGCACCACCAATTTGGGGGTTATTTATTTGCAAGCATATCACCACTACGGCTGCATGACAAAGTCGTACATGGTTTTCTTCACATTCAAACCTGAGATTACTTTGAGTCGAATTGCGAAAACATATACTCAAGATTACCGAATCATGGGCTGCCCCAGGAACGTCGCAAAAAATCGCTCTAGCAAATGAACAAATTTCGTAACGGAGAACAGCGCTGATTGTAGTGCCTATAAAGGGTTTAATTCCGTATATTCAATTCTACATAGAGATTTGGCATTGGTGTGAAGAGAGATTCAATACCGTGCACGATGATTCGCAACGGCAAGACCGCAGCCATGGTATCTTGGAGTTACACCACCGCCTCAAATTGATTCTGCATGATCTGCGGGTTGGTCCACTGAGATCGCCATTAGGTTTACTAATCCTCCTCCCCTGCCTCTAAAAATAACGTAGAAACATACCGCATACGATGCTGTTTTCCTTATTCTTTAAATACGGCTCCTTTCACATGAGGAGTATGCACAGCGAATTTGCGATATGCGTTTTTGTTGTGTTACAAGGTTTCGGGAACGCTGGATATATTGCCGCTGCTCACTAAAAATAGTGCTGGGTTATCTCAAAGTCAGTCAGTCAGTCAGTGTTTGGTAATCCCATAAAGCAGCCCTTACCAATATTTCGACGCCCCCCATCCACACACGGAGCTCTTGAGGGGTTTGATGTGGCGCACATTCTGATTGGAGCGGATGAGCCCCTGTTAAGCTTCGCGTTCTGTAGCGAAGCTCGGACCCCAAAAATGGCGTGGAAAGAGGAGAATCGGACCAGGTGACCTCGATCTCTATCGTTTGTATATGTCTAAATTGTGATACGTTTTATTGTATGGTAGTGGTTTCATATTAGAGACTTGAAAAAGAGATGTTGAGATTAATGGAAGTACTGGATAAGACATAGTTTAAGTGAAATAACATGGACGGAAAAGCACAGACACTGCTTCTTCAGATACCTTGCCACTATAGTCCGTGCGCAGTCAGATATCCCGCGTCAACCGGATAGTACGGAAGTAAAGAGTTGTCAAGCGGCAAATCGCCATACTGGCTTTCTTATTGGTTGTTTGCCTATCAACCCTGGGTCGACTTTTTTTCTTTTATTTGCTTTTTATCTACATCGTGATGAGGTTCATGCAGGTGCCATTGCAGATCTGCTTGTCATGCCCCACTTCCCCAGCCGTGCCAAGATATCTTATACTATCCTCCCCCCTAAATAGAGGTTAAAGGGTGGGCTTTATGGGTACTGCCTAGAGCTCTTGTCGCCAGTCAAGTTATGAGTTTGACCTTCCCGCCCTATCGCTGATGGCTCGTGCAAGAAGGAAAAATGGGCGTTAAGTGGGCTTTACAAGGAGCCGCAAGGGCCATAGCCATTCAGAAGCTGCAATACCCATGGAGCCCACCATTTAACCTCTATTTAGGGGGAAGGAGAGCATTGGTAGTATCGATTTTTCAGCTGTTGGTAGTAGTAGTTGTTCAGCTTAACAGATCCTAATCCGCACAGTTGAGAGAAGCCGGTGGATAAATTGGGTTATATATCATTCTCCAGTTTCGCATTTAAATGACATCTGAACCTTGTTTCCATGTTCCTGTGCACTAAAGATGAACTCCCCAGGCGCAATAGCTCAAGCCGAGACGCACAGACCATCCCTGAATGACGCTCAAATGACGGAAGAGAGTCTCGATTATGAAGAGAATCCATTAATCAAAATCGAGCAACAAGGTAATGTGATCTTAAACTTGACTCTGTTGCTTGTCTAATTATTGTATCCAGTACTCCTAGAGCCATGGCGACGACAGTCACGGCCAAGGGCTCCCATAATGTACTTGCCGATGGCAAACACGCCAACGCTCGATCTGTTTATAGAACAATTTATTGATGCATTTGCGCCGGATGGCCGCGAAGATTGCGGGAAGTCAAGTGCAATTCGGCAGGCGGGTTTAGAAAGAGTGTTCTCGCCGTTGCTTGACAAAGCTTTCCAGGCTGTCTCCGTGGCATATTTTGCCCAGTGCACAGGCTCTAGGGTTGCCGCCGCCTATAGCTACAGAGCTTACTGTCGAGTCCTGAATCATCTCCAAGCTGCCTTGTTTGATCCCAATCAAAGCAGATCAACAGGAGTGTTCGCCACCGTCATTCTGCTGATGGCCTACGAAGTAAGCTTAGAATCTATCAGGCCCTCTAAACATAGCAGTAATATCTAATACAGAGTCTTCAACACACCTCTGAGCGTGCTCTCATCAGCCACTGTGCAGGTGCTTTAAAACTCATCGAGTTCCGTAATCCCTGGAATCACATGTTTGGGGTTGAGCATTTGTGCTTTACGGAGCTTCTTCCTTATTGGGTAGGATAAGCAGCCGCTCTCGCATTACAAACGAGGACAATTGTAACACTATCTAGGTTTGTACAGCATTAGTTATGCGCAAGCCTACCTTTCTGGCCAGATCGGAGTGGAAGGCTGTCCCCTGGTCAGCCCCTGGCTGCTCTAAAGACATCATGGCGACCCTGTTAGAGCAAGTTGTTGACCTCCCTGCCATTCTATGGAGATATGACCAACACAAAATCTCACAGCGGGCACGGTCTAAGCCACTTAGCGAGCTCAATGCCCAATTAAGAAGACTCTGGAGCTCTATTCTGGAGCTCGAGGCACGACTTCACAATTGGAAGCGCAACTGGGCAGATAGTTATCCTTCTGGTCAACCACTTGAAGTTCGTTGGCAGGGCGAAGACCCCTTTCCTGTTTTTCGATACATCGACCCTTCTACTCTAGAATTCGTTATACCGCCTACCCTGGTGTACCCAGATCCGCGACTTGCCCATACCCTTTGCCTTTACTATGCAGTTATGTTAGTGTTATCATCCGTAGACACACGACCAGTCAGCAGAATATCAACGTCTCAGCAGCTAGAGTTTGCGCATTTGATTTGCCGTAGCTTGGAATATTATATCCGGGCCGTTCCAGGTAATATGATCAATCGTTTGGCATTTCCATTGCGAGTTGCGTACGATTCGCTTCCTGAAACAAGCCTAGAGAGAAGCTTCATTGAAGAGGTCTTTCAGCTTGTTGAACGCCGAAAAGCTCTTAGATCATGGGGTAGATTCATTCCCGACATTTCGACAAAAATTTGACTAAGGAATATGCAGTTTCTGGAGGAGCCACATGGTATATGCTCTGGGTGCAATAAAAAAGCAGAAATTATCAAGTTCACTAACTTCCAGATTCTGGCAAAACAAGACCGGATATATATAAGTAAATAAAGTCCTTTAGCTAAGAGCTTTTTGCTCGAATACTTCAGTAATCTGAATATCAGTTAATTAGCTAGCTTTATAACATTTTCACTTTCTAGTCAAAAACCTTTATCCAATTGCTTCAATACACATTACCAACCAACCTACCCCAAGCCCTCCACAGAGCCTGAGGCAACCAAGAACGTTGCAGGTGGCCATGAAGGGGGCTTTTGTCCTGAACTCTAGTCCTACTAATAGTTATCCACATCACTGTCATCATCGCGACCATTATCATCCGCGATCCACGCCCCAGGCATCTTCAACTCGGGGTTTTCGATCATGTGCCAAAACTGACCAGCGAACTTGTCTGTAGGTTCTTCAAACCAGAATTCCCAGTCGCTTGGTTGAGCACCATAGGAGAAGCCGATTACACGCGCCACTGGAAGGGGATTATAACATTTCCGAGTTCCCCCCTCCAATTTAAGCCGACGTAGAATGATAGCTTCGGCTATGCCAAACTTTGTCAAGTCGATTCCCGCGTCTGCTAGTAGTTGAAGTAAATAGTGTAACTCCTTTTTGTGCAGCCAGTCTTTCCGAGAGCACCTTCTCTCACAGGCTGTAAGGAAACGACTATAGCCAGTAACACAATGATGAAGATCCGCACCAGCGGCTGCCAGGTCCCGAATTAGCAGGATCCAGTGGGGAACTGAAATATTCACGACAGAAGTGTTGCTGCCTGCTGCTGAAATGATGGGATCAACCCATTTAATGTCAGGCCCTGGAAACTCGGATATTTGTCTCAGTTCGCCTACTAAAATCCATAGTGAGTATATGAGAGCACTCATCAATGTGTCGCCATCTTCATCCTCAAGCTCTAATGCCAGTGACTTAAAAGGATAGTGTCCTAAAGCAGTCCGGATAAGGATAGGTGTATTGTGACCACGATACAAAGCTAGTCTGAGAGCGAGCCGCTGTCTTTCTAGCAATGTTATTTCTCCACGAAACTGCATCAATGCATCTAGAAGCAGGGAAAGAGAGCTTGTAGGTCCACTGAAGATACTTTTTCCTGGTCTAAGTTTTTCATCTAGTCCTGACCAGTCGCACTCTCCTGCGTTTACAAACAGACGAAGCATGTCGGTTACTGGTAGTGGTGTTGTTAGATGAAATGAGAAAAGTTTTCCAAGAGAAATAAGCTGATCGAGTGGGGTTCTGTAAGGATTAGTCTTTAGATTTACATTTTTACAGAGAGAACCCTACATCATTTCAAAATCAGGCTCAATGGTGTTCGCTCCATTCTCAATCAATAGCTGCATAATAGCCAAATCTCCACACCAAACTGCATGCTATCCAAGCAGATAGTCAGTATGTTGACATATAAATGTAAAGGGATACTCTATAGTCTTACATGTAGAAGTGTCCATCCAAATTCATCTCTATCGAATGGAGATGAAGCTTTCTTCTTAAAAAGTGTCTTAATGGCTTCTATGTTACCTGCTTCAATAAAGTTAAAAATAGTTGAACTTTCAGGAATAACATTGTATATTCGCATACGAAAATCCGAAAAGTTAGGATTTGCGTAGCCGGAAGCTATCCAAACTTGGTTTGCTAACCAGCCCGGCATCCGATATTGTAACATAGCGTATTTGAGATGCTGTTTATTTTTTGACTTGTTTCTAGCATTGCGAGACGACACGTAATATTTTGTATATGCTGCTTCTCCGCAAAGGTACCGAAACCAATTAAATGCGGTCGATGGCGCTGTAATATCGATATCACTAGCTTGAATCAAATGCTGATTGTCTGGACTAACGTTTGACTCTCTGCGTATCTCATGTAAGGAAGGGCCGCCTACAGCAAGGCTTGAGTCGCTACATATCGCTTGTAAGGAAGGTTCATATAAAGGAAGAGAAGGCCTTCTTGAACCACTTGTCAAGGCATGAGAGACAATGGAATATATGCATCGTTGATATGCCCTATAAAGTGTAAGAAAAGACGAAGCCCAGGAATGGGAGCTCTAAAATAGCCTATAAAGGAAACTACGGCCTATTCTTGAGTGATTTAAGCTACTTACTTTGAATAACACTGCTCCGACAAAGACAACAGTCTTATAGCGCCTTTCAGCCGAGACCGATATTTTTTCACTTGGTCTTTCTTCAAAACTACTTTCGCTGATGCTATATATCGACGGTATCCCTTTTTTTTGTTTATATCAAGTGCCAGATCCTCTACTAGTAGCCTTAATTTCTCCGAGGCCGCGTAGCAGTGTTGTAAACAATCGGCAGCAAGTTTTTCGTGTTCAGGACCGAAATTTAGAAAAGAACTGAGCTCCGTTTCATTTTCGAGCCCGAGTATTATCTCCCCAATCAGATTGGCCTCTTGCAGGAGGTCTGCAATATCACTCGGTGCTTCTTGGATATTGTCCCAGAACCCTTTCAGCTCGGCGGAGCTTTCGAGAACCTTAACGGCCAGAGTTCCGATCGCGATACCGCTCGCGACAACACCAACGATCTCAGCCATGATGTTTTAGAATGTGGTGAGACAGGATGGAGAAAGACGGGCATATCATGTACGACACCAAGACTGGTGATGCCTGGAGTATTATATGCTAAGTTGCGATGCAGCCTCGCGGAAAGTCATTGAGGTGGCTGTGCTGGGATAATGCAGCGCAGAATAGTTCGATTGAGCCAATTATCTGTGTAACCACACGTGCCAGGGGACTATATCGCGATTTCAACGTGGCAGTGTCAGAATTCATTTCGCCGACCAAGGCTTGGCGCTGCAAAATCATATTTTGACAGCTTTTTATAGGTTTCTTTTAAATTGGACAAAGTAGTATATCAAAAAGGCTGTATACAGCCCGACTTACGCAGGTATGGGGAAAATTATGTTACGGTCTATAATTCGGCTGACCTATGGATGGAAGATCTTAATCTTAGAATATAGTCTGAACAGAAGCGGATGTATTGCATATAATAGAAAGATCCCAATAACAGTATTCGCATACTGTTTGAGCTGAGCACAAAGCTCTTATCCTAAAGAAAGCTATCTACTTATTGGAACCTTCGTACTTCCGAGATCAGTGAGATCACTGGGATCAGCACCCTGATCCCCATGATTCTACTGATCCAGCCAGGTGTCCGCCCCTGAGCTCTCTGTGTAGGCGAACCTACCGAGCCATACAAGGGGCTGACGTTCACCAGTGAAGGCGCTAGTAATACGCCTTCAAAATTTTGCTTGGCAATATAGAGAAGGGCTTCGGAAACTTCGAATCTGAGTGTGAAACAGCCAAGCCTATTGGCCAGATTTGGCATAGTCAGCTCTTGGCGTCAGGACCACTATCTTCATTACTCTAGATAGCAGACTCTATTAGCTCTACAATCAAATATTTATGCCCTATTCTACAACCTATTCTGTGATAATATCGCCTCTAGAGGCTCCGTTTGACACTGAGCCTTATATCCGGCGATATTTGTCTAGACTATCAGCTGGAGCATGTCGCACGCACCTAAAGAACATTAATATAATCGAGGTGTGTTCCTAAGTAACTTACTGGGTACCCCCTCTGTTATGGCACGAGAAATGGTAGGGAACACAGAAACGGTAAAATATACTATCTAGAAAGAAGGCTCCTCCGGAGAAAATGGTATTTGAGAGGATGTGAGAGGGTATAATTGTGGCTGTATTGCACATAGGTCCTCCCCGGCGGCTTGAGTTGAGTTGCAGCGCCCGCAAGTTGCACCTTATACCCCTGTAGAAGGGGACTGCGACTCACAATCCCGTTCCACAGGGGTATGCCGCTGTGGAAGACACTAAGGCGTAAATGTTGCGTTGAAAATGCGGCTCTGAAGTGCGACGGTATCAGGAAAAGGTTGGGTTCAGTACACTGCCACTGGGGTGTTGGAAATGCACGCAGTATAATTGATTACTGTGGGGCCTGCGGAGTATCAATTCCACCGCATGCATTCCCGACGGCGGAACTAACCCAGCCCCTTCCTGTAAGGTAGGGACTAATCAGCCTTCAAAGACTCCGACCCCCGTGATGATGCCTGGTTTCAGTTGGCGCGATTATTGTTTCAAGTCGTCTTCAGGCAGCACACTGTTCCTCTTGATGCACCTGCACATCTTCAACCGCCAGAACTTCTTCAATTAGGTACGCTTAAAGTCTAAATTAGATCGCTTGAAATGGGGTAAGATAGACCACGAGAGTTATTCCAGACTTTTCTTTCAGACTCGGGCAAAGCTATACGCACTACTGCAGTATTGTCGGGTCACACACCGCGGAATAGCGAGTTGTATGGCCAAAACTCATCGAAGAAGTCCCCCATCCTTGAGACCGCGGACGCTCTTGTTTGCGGTCCTATAGATAATGACAAAGATCTCGTACCGCCAATCGCGAACGTGGATGAGGTATCGCCTTCAACGGTGTTGCCGATGACAGCCACGAGGCCTCCTATCTCAGCCGAGAGGCTCGACATAATTTCGTCCAGACCCTCCAGAAGCCGTACGATACCGTTGTCGCTTACTTTTTGTTAAGGGCGTATTTGCTTTCCCCCAACAATTTTGAACTAATGTAAGCCGCTACTCCTAACCACTATTAGTCGTAGGGCACAAACTCACTTCCCCCAGCCCTGATGGTACATGGGATCAGAATAAGTGGAAAAGCTCGTCAATTATACCGAGAGCTCTAGCCAGGAGAGGACATCTGGTGTCCTTGGGGTGAGGTTAGCGGCAACACCATGAGCAGCTATGAGAAAGCCAAGGGAGAGACCGCTTTGGGAGCGCCGAGCAGAGATGATGCTCCAATTACTGCAGGTATACCAGATGATACGACGGAGGCCGCTGGAATATGGAAAAGACTGCAGTCAAATTATCGTTATCATCAGAGCTCAAAATAGTGAAGTTTACAGTATCTGGAGCAGATTTTAGCCACATCCGCAGGTGGCTGTCTCAGTGCGAGGAAGATGTCAACCATAATGAGTGCAAAACTTTGAAATTGCTGTAGTATTATCTTCCAGGAACTCGATTTAGGGTTATTGATGTACATCAACGCTGTGTAGTCGACGCGCCAAATGACTGCTCCTATATTGTTCTATCGTACGTCTAGGGTGGATCAACTCAAGCTCACGACAGACTCAGTATCGTCTCTGACGTGTGAAAGAGGACTCGATGGTGTCTGGTCAAAGCTCCCTACAACTCTCCAAGGCGCTATTATTGTATGTGGGAAGATTGAGGAGCGCTATCTATGGATTGATGCCTTTTGCATCATGCAAGATTCTGTGCGAGACATGAAGCTTCAGATCTTGCGGATGAGACAAATCTACGCTGCGGCCAAGTGCACCATCGTCGCGGTTTCGGCTGATATGGTCAGTGTAGGGTTGCTTGGGGGTGGTCCGGCCAATAATGCTCTTTGCTGCATCTCAGAGGGTTATCTCAATAGTCTACGCGAATCGTCACCGTGGAGTAGTCATGCTTGGTGTTATCAAGAGAAGGTTTTATCCCACTGAGCCATTTTGTTCACATCAGGTGGGATATACATGCAGTGCCAGAGTAGTACTGTCAATATGAATGGAATGCCGCCAGCAAAAGACAGAAAATCTGAATCTGGTCAGGTTCAATGCGATTGGTGGTATGCTTTCGATTCCTTTTTGGAGCAGAGCTAGAATCCTATGTTTCAGCAGTAGAGTATTACTCTCAACGGAAGCTCACAAAGCAGGAAGACAAGATGAATGCCTTCCAAGGGGTATTTCGAGGATACCGGTGCAAGCTGGATGGTAAAAATACCTCGTTCTGCTACGGCCTGCCGATATCCGCATTTGACCAGACCATTTGTCGGCGAACTCGCCGGCACAGTCCCCACCTCCGTAATGGAGCGTTCCCCAGCTGGCCGTGGCTGGGATGGAACGAAACCGTCTCATTCGACCGGGAAATAATTCAGACAACTCGCACGAGCCAAATTATTTACAGCACTACAAATTACTGTACCTAAGACGATTACAGAGTTATGTGAACTATGAAGGCTAGCATCAAACAATGGGCTAGGTGGTTGCGAGTTTGGATTCCCTGCATCAGGCGGCTAGTTCTACAATAGCCCAGAGCTATTTTCGTCCGCGAGTATGTCCTGCTCAAGGACCGCGCCAGATCCCGTGGAGTCCGGAGGCCTAAACGGATTCTACGCAGTGTTTCCTACCAAGTACTAGGGAGAGCTACCTCCACCGCCTACGCGGCCGATGACCATACTTGAATACTTCACACAGCCGATTCCGAATATCAGATGGATGGACGTCGAGACAGCGGCGGCACCATCCGTGCCAGCCACCCTGCACGAGGACAGTCCTCACCTTGTCACAGCAGTACCATGGCGACCACATGACGAGTTGGGTATTTGGCTACGTGAAACTTTGTCCAAGCTTGCGAAGCATGACTGGAACGTGATATAGGCGCTAGGTCTGTTCTAGGGCCTGCTATGTAAATATTCCTTGCCCCTCTCCCCTCCCTCTCCCTTTCTTTCTCTAGCTTTAGGTTCTTGTAAAATACCACCGTTACCCACTGTATCCGTAGATGTATATGCCGTCACACAAAACAATTATAGTGCGAACTGACCACAAATTATAATATTTTGAGCAAAAGTAGACTAAATAGTCCGCAAGCTCATTACCTTTATAATCGAATACCGGCCCCCAAAAAAATTGAAAAAATTAAAAAGAAATCCTACTAACAGCTGTTTTGGAAAGCCAGACTATGAAATGTCGGTTTTAAACTAGGGTTTTTTTTGAAACTCCCCACCCCCAAATAGCTGCACCAAGGCTCTAAAAAGCGAATGCATTGTTTAGTGCAACGTGTAAAAAAAGAGATTTTAAAGTCGAATTAAAAGTAATCAAAAGGCATAAACTGTGTGCTAACCGCTATTATAAAAATGAAAATCAAGACGTAAAGCTCCTGGATCAGTAGAATCAGCAATAGACTTTTTAATAGGCATAGTTGTGGTAGTACTGCGTGGAGGTTGAAAACGCGTTAGATTTTGATGTGGCGGTATCACGTGATTAGATACAGGGTCTGAGCACCTTGGCGATTAAGTGGAGGAAGGATATCGCAGAGGCTCGTATGCGACAAAAGCCAAATCCGACAGCAACCTCTACCGGTCGCAATGCGGTGATCCCAAGACATCTTACTTACTACTGAATTGTCTCGAGCGCCTCGAACGCCAGCACCGGAGTCCGCTGCTGAATGTCTCTTTGCTAGTTGTAAGAACGGTACAAAACGGTATTTCCCCGCCCGAATGTATTTACGGATGGCGAGAATCCTGCTTACTAGTTAACATGGAATTTCTTCACTTATTCTCAATCGAAACTTGGTTTCTGAAAAGTGCTGACAGGAATTCGACAGCTTGATTCTTCCAACCGCAATACCCTCTGACAGAATGACGAATCTTGGGGAACGGGCCAAATCCATTCAGGAGGATGCCTTTTTCTTGTGTGTGCTTGCAGCACACATTATATCCTTCACGGCTGGTATGGTTATGGTGATGGTTCGCCGTTCGCAGACCCACAAATGTCGTGTAAAGAAAGTCCAAGCGGGCATGGCGAAACTGTTCTGTGTTGCAGCATCGAAAATATACAAATTGGGAGCAATATTTTGGGTGGAGGTGTTGAATGGCACTACGCGGCAAACTGTCGATGCGACTGCCATTCGATTGAGACGTGCTGTGGGAGGTTATGCATCCTCCAGTGCTATGAGAGGAGTGTATGTTTGGATGTCGGCAGGTCAGGACGACTGCAATATGACTCGGGCGCGTCGCTTTACTATGGTGCAAGCTGTAGCTACAGCTCTTAGCCGCATATATCCTACTTTGTCCTACCATACTCCATGGAGGATGCTGGCTGGATGTGCAGGGCAGATCATTCGTCCTTTATTCGAAAAGTTTGGAGGATGCTGGCTCCATTACGATCTGCAACGGTCCAAGTCTGGCGTCACTGCTGCAGTCAGCATATTTACCAGCTCAATTCGCATATCTAGAAAGGCGACCTGGAAACTTTTCTCCTTGGTACTTGCCATCCACGGAGTCAACGCCATACCATACAGCACGCCGTCGCAGGCCTCGATACCACGCCAGGAAACAAATTATCTCGGGGATATGCTCATTAATATGCCCAGTGTAGTCGTGATGGGTTACTTCATAGGCTCTATCCGGAAAGGTTGGGTAACCCGTATGCAGTTTCTTGCCCTGTTTGTGGGACTATCCAGCTTCTCCTTGACTGAGACAAAGTATGTAATACCTTTTTACCGTCCTGCAAGCTGATAGTTTCGGCAGTATTTCACTATTCCTTGTTCCGGTAACTGTCGTGATGTCGCTATCCATATCCGACCCTGATCAAGATCCTCCTGATTGCGGCGACCCAGGCTGCGAAGGCAGCTGCGAGTGAGTGAATAAATGGATTTTCTGATCTGATACAATGTCATGACCATCAGCCAAGAGAGTTGAGTGCTAGCACTGATCTCGCTTCGAGGATGTAGAGCTCATGCCAGACGATATCTTCTTCGGTCATATCCGAGCCAACAAGCTAACTTTCTAAAGGATTTGCGGGGATGGCGGAAGTTCTAGTCAAAATGACATTGATCGCAAGTGAGTGCCATGACCGGATGATATTGTTGATGTTTCGAAGACGCGGTGGCGATGGCGTGGGTATGTTTGAGTGATGCTGTGTGGTTCGAGGCAGGATGGAAGGTTGGAAAGCATATTGGACAAAGGCGTTGAAAAGTTTGTTGTCTTTCTCCTGTAGAAGTTATAAAGGTGTCGTTGGGGGCTGTATTCACGATGATTGAGAATTTTTCAGTGTTGATAATTTAGTCTGTGTGTAAAGACAATCGAGGATTGATTCCTAAAGGACAGAGTGGTGGAAGCATGTGGATGTGACCAGAGGCTAGTACAGATCAGCCTAAGTGGAAATCGCTCTCATGCAAGGAGGTTCTCGTGTTAGACAAAACACAATTACCGACAGATATCCACGATGCGAAATAGAAATGAAGGGTAAGGCTGACCAGTTTGCTGGCAATGAATGACCTTCATTTAAAACCGTGCTTCTGAGGCTGTTGGGCGCCGACACTTCAATGTATCCTGTTCGAAGTTGCATTGTGGCGAAGCATTTACCCTGTCACGAATCATATTTTATGATGGCGAATAGAAGGCGACCATCATGCTGCAAGTTTCCGCGATCTGGTCGCCAGCACCAATACAATATGTCAATTACGAGGAGAACAATGAAAATAGGCTGAATATGTAGGGCAGATTTGATAGATGGGGAGCTCAAAGAGGAGTTGGGGATAGCATCCCCGAACCCTAGAGTGCTTTTTTCTGTCTTTCTCTCTCTCTAAGGTGTCATCCGGTGGCACCGCATTCGGTTCGTTGTCGTCCCTCCCTGGTACCAAATTACTGCAGTCTAAATTGAAATTGCAGCTGGCCGTGCGTGCCAGCTTACGGATGATGGGCCAGGTTTTAGAATTCCTGCCCACATCCAGCTCAATGAGGGGTGTGGGCCAATGCGTACTGCGGTGTGACAGGCGTAAAACATAAGTCGTCTGATCCTATCCGGCCCCCGAATAAAGGGCAAAAACTGGGTCAGAGTGGATGTGGCCAATTCCACGATTTTCCAGTTGCAGGCTAATGCAAACAAAAAAAAGTGGGATAGGGATTCAAGCGAGGGCTTGCAAGTGGTACTAATACATCGACGCTATGGCGTTAATGTATTGGTACCCTTGCAGGGTACTTCAAGCATCCATATGCATCCACAAAGCTGCGTGGCTGCTTTTTCTTCTTTGACTCCATAAAGACCCTGGTTTATTAGTAAGGAGGGGTGGGGATCAACGCGCTTCATCTATGCCAAGACGAAAGGAGAAGGCGTGTGTCGGTCATCCGGCTGTTCTATCGATTCAAATCATTCTCACGATTCGAAGCTGTATTCTGCGCAAAAACAATAATTTTGGCTGCCCTACCGGTATATGCCTTCATTCATATCACGTGCGCTGCAGTGGGCCCTCCTTGGTGTCGCTTTTGTTATTCAAGCGACCTGTATTATCATAATCAGCCAGTACAGCGCCACCCATTCGAACAAGGGACTAGAACGTATCAAGGCATGGTTTGATGCACATCTTGCGAGTCGCGATGCTGTGATAGCAGGCTGGTTGAGAGCAGAGATTTTTGTGATAGTGAGTTCCCTACAATCACAAAAAAACGCGATTTGCTGATCAGGCTACTATCCAGTATGAACATCGAGCATTCCACCTCCACTTCCCTCACCTATTTCGAGATAGCATCCAAATACCAATACCAGAAATTTTTATCGACCCTTCAGCCACTGTGTATATGAATGCTTTGGCACTTTATTGTGCAACGATCATTCTATGTTACGATAAATGCGTCAAACGTCAACATCAGGACTACATCCTTACCGGAGTAACAATTTTTGCAGTCTTTGTTGGGGCGTATCTTATATGGACCGCTGATGATTTGCAACTCTTGAAAGACGTTGTTCCTCTGTCTCTCACGATTGCTCTGATAATAGCCATGATTTGTAGTAGCATGAGCCGGGGAGTTGCACCTGCGAACTTGAAATGAGAAATGGTATAACGGAATGCAGCATGTCTATCTTCAAAAATTGCGGGCTATGTTACTCATTCCTCAAAAAGCACTCTTATTTGCTTTTAATTTTGAGTAATCAACATTGACTTACCCCCTTTTTCTCCAAGGCAGAATCTTCCGGGCTGTATATGGTCATATTCTTGCATACGTGGACAGGCTCCTCGCGCCTAGATGTCTAGCATCGGCAGCCCTGTTGAAAAAGTGCGGTTGAACCGAACTACCATTCGCCAAAAGTGATTCGCGACTGCATAACCTTGTAATAGCAGTCTGCCTGCCTTCTCACGCTCCCCTGGGCGAGAGCACCTCATAATAATGATTATGCTTGTCTGACCATCATAAAGCAGATCTCCTTTCAATACCGCGCTACTTTGTCAATATTGAGTTCGTTGCAAGATAGAAAGGAAAATATGGCAGATCCACTGAGTATATTCGTCGGTGTCGTTGGACTCGCCAGTGCTGTTGGTCATGTATACAAGTCTATGAAAACGTACAAGAAAGATTATAAAGAGGCAGAAACTCAGATCCATCATGCTCAGATCCAGAAAAGCATGGTTCGATCTCACCTCGCGAGTGATATCATTATCACCAACTCAGAGTTTACCGCTGCACAGGCTTCATTTCACACTATTGAGAAAGGTCTATCGCAGATACCTTCAAATCCTTGCGAGAAAATGAGTAAGAGGACACGAGCCGGCTGGGCTGTTCGTGGTAAAGACATAACGGATAAAAATATTAGCCAGCTCAAAGATATTGAAATATCAACTATACTAGAAGTGAGTTTAAACGCACAGTAAGGACACTATTGCCCAACCCCACGTATTCATCTCAGCTACTGACAGGCTCTAGTGCCCAGGCTCAGGCGTATCGGCAGAAGCAAGAGCTACGTGATGCGCAACTCAACTCCACGAACATACAGATACTACAAAACCTGGAACTTATTGCGTCTATAGTAGCATCACTTAAATCATGTACAATAACAATTCACACTTCTCAAGCAAGTCTTTCTTCGATAACGCTTCCGTGGTATAATGTCTTTGCGTCGACTATCTTGCTGATCACATATAAAAGCAATGGGCGTACCAAGAACGATATACGCCTCCAAACCTTTTTGCCATGGTCAAAGATTCTCAATTTTCGAGTAATATACTCCTGGCCAACTTGGTTAGCATTGTCGTGCTCTGCTTTATTAAGGATCCAAAATATTATCCCTGCAGAGTCTCCTATTGTCCAAGCATGTATAGAGGGGAATATAGAGGCTATGAAAGCATTATTCGCTTCTGTTCAATGCCATCCAAATGATACTGTAATTGGTCAACACAGTCTTTTGAATGTATATTATGGTTCAATTCTCTACTTTGAAAGGCTTGAACTAACCGCTTTAGTTGGCAATTCGTGCCGGGAAAATAAACGCAGTAAATCTTTTGCTTCAGCTTGGTGCTGATCCTAATGTCACTTCAGGCCGATGGGAGACGTAAGCCTCACATTTTGAATACTTATCGAATGCAGCTAATCAATATTCAGGAGTCCTCTGGATTCAGCCTTTACTTATGGTCAAGTTGAGGTTGCTCAGGCTCTTCTGAACAAAAAAGCGGACATCCATTACATCAATAAACGAATGTGGACAGCTGCGCGTCACATGTTTGAGCCGCAAATCACGCGTACATGCTCTATTGAGCTGCTACAAATATGTGAGGATGAAGGGTTAGACGACTGGAATGAGAAAGATGCAAAGGGGTGGACTATTCTCCATCGAGCTGCTGCTTTCGGTCGAGGCAAAGATATCCGAAAGCTTTTGCATCTCGGTGCGTCATCACTTATTGCCACGTATGCCATGAAGTGGCTGCCAATATTCTGTGCCGTCGAATACGGTAATGAATCTACCTTCGACGCTCTAGTTGAAGAAATCCCCCTATGGTCATTGCCCAGCTTGACTGATGTACGAGGATGGACATTATTGCACTTGGCGGCGCAACACGGATCTGGGAATCTGATCACCAAGCTTCTGCAGCGTGGTGTACGAACGGATAGAAAGTCTATCGCTCATACTAAGAGATTACCGGACGAATTGCGTTTTCGAGAGCTGGTGCCAGAAGACATCGCTAAAGCTTTTCAGAGGAATGATGTTTACCAAAAGTGTCTACATTTAGCGTCCACAACATCAGCCTAGATAAACGATCGGGCCTACTCTCCATTTAACGGAAAAGTGCTCGTGAAATATATTTGCCCACAAGTTGCTGCCTTTTCAGACTTTCGCTTTTCTACTTCATGTTTGGTCGAAAATGCATAACAGATCTTGAAATCGCACGTCTTAACTTTTTTTCTGTCTCAGAATATTTTATGGAAGCGCGAGGTGGTACTCAGACTCAGAGGACGGTCCGAATAAAATAAATGCCGGAAATTAGGATTAGGCTACATTAAAAAAATAACTCTGGCAGAAAAATGATAGTGCACATCATGCCAATCTGTCGGAGCACATGTAAATAGAATCACGTGAACCACCGGATCATGTGAGTCGAGAAGTATTTTCTGTTGCGTTTTGGAAGAGGCTGGGCCCATAACTATTCAAGCGGGATACCTTGATTCAACTACCAGAGAAAAAAAACGAATATTATGTATACATTGTAGGCTGAGACCATCCTATTCCGTAAATAGATCACATGCTAAATCACGTGACACATTTGGACCTTGACACTTTAGTTATGCCACACTGTTGTAAAGAGCTACAAGGTCTAAGAAGGCGGCACCAAAAGGACGGCGCCAAAAGTAAAGACCGTGTTTCTAAGGTTTCCCGAATACGTCCTGCTTGATGGGGAGGTTCTGTATAGCTTCGAAACAGGGGTTCAGAGAGGAGTAGAGTAGGTAGCCAAAGCAGATTTTGAGGGAGAATTCTCAGAAAAATTGTTAGCCTTTTACCAAGTGTTCCTGAATGCAAGCAGCAAATAAAAGGCCATGCTTGGCCTCTTGATAAGATGGCTCGACTTTCCAGAGCGGAAATTATTCACTACTCTATCTAAATCTTTAATCCTCTTCAAGTCCTCGTTCTTTCCTGGCCTACATCTTTACAACTGCTCTACGAAGTGACTAACCATATCCTGGGACTTGCTACAACTGTGCCTCTAATACGTGCCAATGTCTGTGCGCCTTTTAAAACCTGTAACTCCTTTTTCATATTCCCATACTGTTGCATTATATAGGCAATGCCATACAGTAGAGAAGTCTTTATCTTCTTCGCTTCCAATAGCTAGCAAAGGTACTGTCGGAATACCTACCACGTAGCAAAAAGGCGTAGTAGCTGTGACTACGCTCCGTGGTTCTGGTATTCGTTGATTGATTCCACGGCTCTAGTTCTACGTAGTTGAGTGAGGTCGAGGTCCCACTGTTTCGGGTGCTGGCCACTTGATCATAACTAGGTACAAATAGTCACCAACAGGTACTTTAATACATCTGTATTGCGGTGTTGGTGACTCTGCAACGGCCTCGCAGAGCGAAATATAGCCCGCAGGCGAAGAACCGAGTGGAAGGGAGCAGATAAATGCAGATACAATTGTCGTGGATTTACTCGCAGTAGCGGCGGGGGCTGCTGGCAGCGTGTGGCTCCATGCCGTCTTTTAGATGCACCAACGAACAATCAACTTAAACGTTCTTTCATCGTAAAAACTGACCCCAGTGGAAATGGCGGTATGAAAGGCTTTTACATTTCTCAATCATCATAATACATTTTTTAAAGACGTCGGCAACCATTGGGCTTGGACTCACTGGTCCGATCATCACCCCGCCCTTTAATTGTTGCTCTGAAGGAGCAGAGTCTTGGGATGTAACAATGCCACGCATGCTATGGCCGACGACGACGACATTTTCCGTAATGTTGAGTAAGTCAAGAAAAGTGCGCGCATCTGAGGCGATAAAGCCGATGCATTACTGTTACCCATGTCGACGAAAAATCCTGAACTATGCGTGTGTCGAATGTAAAGTAGTGATAACCGGGGAAGTAAAGCGGACCACAATAGGAAAGAGGAATTAGAACGAACCGAGGCTATAAATGAAGCAGAAAGTTGAAAAAGGGTCCGTCGATGTGGAGATACGTAAAGGCTCAAAAGTATAAAAAAGAAAGTTGAAGTTAATGGTAGCGTCAGGCATACTTGGCATGCTTGAACAAAACAGAAAAGAAATGGCGTCACAGCAAAGGTGATTGTGAAGGGTCTGGGAAAAGGCAAGCTCGTTTTTGTAGCTCCTTTATTCATGTATATTATCCTGGGCCTAGCAGTCACCTGAGCCCAAGGCTACCCCGTACGTTACATTTAAGCTTTTTGCAAAGCTTAAAACAACTAAAAAAGTTACAAGTAGTTATAAAAAGTGGCTTTTGTTTTGAATTCTAGTTATACTAATAGTTATTTATATTACTGTTATTATTACTACCGTTATTATCCGCGATTCACGCCCCAAGCATTTTCAACTCGGGGTTTTGATTGTGTGCCAAACCTGACCAGCGAACTTGTCTGTAGGTTCTTCAAACTGGAATTCCCAATCGTTTCGTTGAACGCTTCTTCGCTAGGGAGAGACAGCTTTGCCACGAATGATCGGGTGGCTCCATTTGCTGGCGACAAAATACAACGCCGGTGTAAGACAGGGTTCCAGTGAGAATCTGAAAGCCTGCTTCGGTATTTAGATAGCCGAGGAGATATGTGAAAGTATAACCTTGTATTCCAGCATGTAAGAGTCGTACGCAGTTTCAATTCATTTGACATCAAATCCTCCAAGGTTTAGATCCGTGCTGACCATGAATCTCTGTATCTTCAACGTGCACAGCACCTTCCTTTTGTTTCTGTTCAAGAAGAATCTTCGATTCACTTTCGATGCGTGCAATGGCAGTCCCATGATGACCCAGGAAAATCTAAAGTGTGATAGTGTTAAGGATCACGAGATCAATCGATTCAGTAGAGAGGCAGAAGCCTAATCTCAATGAAGATGAACAGAACTCGAGCGATCAAGGCAATATTAGTCCCCAGTTTGCTGTTTTTTTCTGAACCGCTAGGGAATTATTGGTATGGACTTCACATATTGCTCAAGAGCGAACTGTGAACTAGGGCCGTTTAGAATAATTCATGGAAGCAGCGGATATCTCCTTCTTTGTAGCAGCATATCCGGGATGTTATCTACGAAGAACAATTACAGGTTTTCGCTTGTCTAAGAAGTATATCGATGGACCACCAAGTGATCTTCAGGACCAATTTAACATCACGGCTATCATTAAACGTTACCCAAACAATCAGTCAAAGGTCTCAAGGTCTGACACTGAAACGATATAATTGGACCGGAGAGGGTAGTGTCAAGATCAAATCGGAAGAGAGGCTTTAACTCAAGAAGTAGGGTGTAGAGATGACGGCGGGAGCAGGAAATTTTCATCAGTACCTGATACTCAAAGTGGTAATTTTCTATATTATCTTCTTAGAGCCTCAAATCTACCCAATAGCCGTATTTGAGATTCTGCTCACTGCGTGCGCTAGTGATTTTTATCGGTTCGCAATCCGGGTTGGAAGTGCACATTAAACATAGCCTTGCCCCCTGGAAAAGTCGCAGACTTTGGCCCTAATTTAAACAGAGGTGCCATCGCCTCTATAACCTTTGCATGTTCAGGAGTTTCCCTCCATCTCGTATGATCGTCAATCCAATGGTAACCACTGATCCCCTGAAGAGCAATGGGGTGGCCTTCTTTTTCACTGATATGGTTTTCGATGGCATAAACTGCGAATTCTCTAGCCTTCGCAGATTCGAAACAGAATGGAACTCCATATACTTACCCATCCAGCTGCCTGTCTAGTACATTTTCCAACAGTTTCAACATAAGTGCTAATAGGGGGCTCAAACGCTTTCGCGGTCACTATCTTAGCTTCCTTGAGTTGTTCTGGAGTGCCATTTGGTATGTGAGGATCCCAATTTCTGTGACTGGAGACGTCAAAGTCACGGTTGGTTTACTGTCAGAGGTGAAATGGGTAAACACTACTCTGGTCAGCAGCTCACTCCTCAAGTTAGAGACAGATGATTTGGACTTAGAAGTAGTAGCGTCTTCTGAACGTCGAGGGCTTCATCAAATCCCACCATGAATGATCTATAATCCGGAGATTTGGGGAAAGCTGACACTAATTCGGATGATTCCCAGGCTAAACCAATGAGTATGTCTGCTGACTGCAGAACTATAGGAGTTACACACTAATGCACCCAATAAAGATTTTTAGATCTTCCACTTGATGCCACTTCGTACGTCAGCTTTTGAAGCAATACTGGGGAGAACACCTACCTAGTATTGGCGAATGCACCCCGGCTGAGCCTTGGAGTTTCTCTCAACTTGATGAAAGCCTTTACTTCTGCGCTGGCATCTTTAGCGCTAGACGGCACGTTTTCGAAACTGATGCCTTCTTTAACATAGGCCACGATGGTCTCGACGACCTCTTGGGAGGATCCCATTATTGCTAGAGTCGCTTTTTTACAGCTGGAAAATGATGAGCAAAGAAATATTTAAATGCAAGTAATGAAGAGCATCCAAGATATTTTGTGTGACTGTGAGTCTGTGTCGTGAACAGAGAGCAGATCGAATGATATGAAATTTGAAAGAGTGAGAAAATCGGTTCGAGGCCTCAGCTTATGCAGTGAGAGAGATAAGTGCAGCAGTTGCACTAATTGATGGCCGATTTGTCGGCACTCGCAACCACCAAAATCATCACAAATGTTCAATTTTCTAGCTTTATCTACCATAATGCCTTTCTTAAGAGATTGGCCACCTGTTTTAACTAGTTCCTAACAATTCTAAAGCATCTGATTTATTCCTTTTACGAACTTCTGTCATCGTGAATTTGCTCCAATCGTCTCGAATAGTTTGTGTAGGCTCCTTGTCATCATGCCAAATCATTTTCCTTATTCTTTGCTTTATAATGTTCCGGATACCTTCCATAGGATTCAAATCAGGGCTTTGAGCAGGGTGACCTAAAGTAGGGTATAATTTTCTTTCAATAACCGCTGCCCAAACCCAGACTTTCTTTCACCATGAGAAGGATCTCTGTCTTCCTGTAATACCCAAGGGCCGCAATCGTGAGCTCACTGACGCTGTAAGGCTTCAATATACACAGGTAATAAGCGATCTATGTAGTATTTTTGAGTCATGTGGTTGCCTTGCGGTTTGACTTCTTTTGGATGAGGTGTGGGAGCTTCCTATCCAAGAATACGAGCTTCAAACTCTTGATCTGTTTCGTACTTGCAACAACAAGGTTTTCGCGAGCGTTTCGGCCTTTAGAGTAAGCAATGTAACTCCCATTGATGCCCGACACATCCATTAAGGCTAGCACTAATCGACAGCTCAGCCCTCGAGAGTTACCGTAAAGTATTGTCGTGTGCAGGAATCAGAAGCCTTTATTTATAATCTGCGAACCAATTATAGGAGGCTCGTCTTTTGGCAAAACACTAAAAATATTTCTTTACACTCCTAAAAAGCAATGAGACATTACGTAGAATTAATCGTATCCTGAATCTCTAATTCTATCCATTTGTTCCACCGCCTCATCGCTCAGCCGTACTCCGCCGAGTTTGGGATTGCTGGTTGGAATCCGGGAAGGCGATTTACCTGTGAATGTCAGATAGAATAACGCATGGCTTCCAGGAACTGTTCACTTACCCGCTACCTTCCACCCGGCTAAGGGCGTCCAGACTGCTTCGCTGAAGAAGGATGAAGCGCCTTGGGGATCCTCTTCCGCATCGACCGACTTGTCCCAATAACCTAGCTGTATAAAATCTCCATTAGGAGAGACAAAGGCTGGTGCATGACTGTTAAAAGGAACCGCTGCATTACTGCGTAGAATAGGCCCTCCGTCATTAGTTTGGGCCCACCCGTTCTCCGATGTCCAAAAAATCTCCAAGACGTTACTACCTGCGACGACCGTTTCTCCATTGCGGAGCGGAACCTCGTCTCCTCCCTCCTGGGGTATAATCTCGTATGCGTAGAGGCGAAGGTTTTGAACGTTCTCGGAATCTTTCCACGCAATTGCGCGACCGACAAAGCCGTGGAATTCCTTGTCGTTAAAGGCAGTATCACTGCGCCTGCACTCAAAAGTTAAGATAAGAGTTGGATCACGATCGAAATTCAACATACCAGCCGTCCGATTCCGTCCAGGCTATAGAGCTCAAGGTCCCTTTATCATTATCGGTATAAAATAGTTGAATCTTATGACAGCTCAGTAAGTTGATTAGAGAATGTGAGAGCAACCCATACCAACTCAGGATCGTCATTAGAGGATTTTATGTATGTCGCATCGATTGGAGCATGGGGATAGGCGCAGAACGGAAGAGGCTGTGACTTCCACACGTATTTGGACGCATCAAAATAACTTTCCATAACGGTACAGTTGTTCTCAATTACGTAGTTACGCCATTGAATGCCAGAAGAGTTTCGCCAATTGAACGCAGCAGACATCATTCGCAAATTAGACACTGTCTCCTGGTCAGGGGGGCTTGCTAAAATATTCGATGCCATAAGCCCAGCAAGGGCAAAGCATCGCAAAACGCAGCGGGAAGACATTGCTTGAGGAATCGCTTTTTAGCAATACATGTCCGTGCTTGGTTCTGTAACGGGGCAATCTTCGGTATAGTCGTGCGAAAGAAAATATCTTATCGAGGGGTGTCTCACGAATAAATGCTGCTGTGCCGCACAGCTTGGCCCGAGCGCTTTCGCGTAGCTAATTAAAGACGCCAATTTGTGAAAATATCTGGTTTGCACTGCCCCACTGAAGAGAAGCAGGGGCTGCATTTGTTAAAGTTGCAGGGCTTATCATAGGGCTAACCTAGCCAAATGAGCCGCTCGTAGGCGGCAACGGGTCCAGTCTTGCCCTAGATTCCTCTAAAGGGGCACGCAGAGCCAAGTTAGTATATACGATAGCAGTAAGAGTAGCACCATCATTTCGTCGGAGCTACAAAATTCTCGGTTAGCGGTTGTCGGAATGTCTCGCCACCATCGGGAACAGGGTGGCCGACCAACAGCCACCACGTTGAGCATTCCTGCCCCCTGCTCAGTGGTTTCCGAAGTCCAGGTTTTGGCAGGTTGGTTAAGAGTCGAATCAGAAACAGTCCGATTACAAATATTTAACTGACAATACATTTGTCTACTTCTGAGGCACTCTCGTGTCCCCTACACTCCCAGATACCAGATATCTACAGTCGGCATGTCGGCCGGCGGCAGCGAATCGATTAGCAATGGCTCCCGAATGTCGAAGCAGGATGATAGCAATTCAACTATCTTTGCTCCAGCTTACTCCCCAAAAGCAGAGGCAAAGCGTATATTCGACGTACTCTGCGGGCTCAAAGAGGAACTGCATCTGCCCAGAAACCTAGCGGAACTGATGAAGGGCGTTGAATTCACATCACAGTATGACACAATATACTTCCCCATACCCTTTAAAGAAACAGAGACAGCAGCGGCACTGAAGGGCCTCGAAGCACTCGTGGTAGTTGCCTTGGCGAATCTTAAATATGGAGAAAGGACACGGAAGGTAGAGATTAATCTGGAGCGGACGACATGTTTCCTCTTCCAGACCTATCTGTCCACCATTGGCGGGTTGGGCAAGTATGACGTTGGAGTGAAGGCAAGACTAAAAGGTGGAAACTCGACCGTCTCTGAACACAAGGTTTCCATGCTCATTATTGATATGCAGATACCGACCTCTTTGAGGCTCAATCCGACCCTTATCGTCGCATGTCGGCCAATCTCTATGCCACGAAGACGCCCAACACATATTTTCACATTCATGGTTCCCTCGAAGCAAGCACAACGCTAAACATGATCGGCCTCCCTCCTTATCGTCGTGATCTCAAAACTATAGACGAGATCTCGGACTGCATTGAGTCGCACGTCCAACAATTTACCCTCAAGGAGCTAGAGGCTAAGAACAAAGACCTACGCCAGGCAGGCGTCCCGGCACTGAAGTATGAGGAATTTGTTTCCATGCCTCACGGGAAGACGAACGCCGAGCTGCCGCCATGGTCCGTAACGCCCCTTGAGAAGAGCACGCCGCCAGTCTCTCTGCCTCATGACGCGCCAGGGGAAGAACCGCGGGTCCTCTCGGGCATTAAAATTCTCGAGTTATGTCGCGTTATTGCTGGGCCTGTAATCACACGCATCCTTGCCGAGTATGGGGCCGATGTCCTTAAAGTAACCTCTCCAAACCTCCCCGACGTTCCGTTCTTTCAGGTAGATGTGAACATGGGCAAGCATTGCACAGATATTGACCTCAAGTCTGCTGATGGGCGCGAAGTGTTTGAAAACCTACTACTAGAAGCCGATATCGTGGTCGACGGGTACCGACCAGGATCCCTCGAAAAGCTAGGATATGGCCCGATTGCGCTGAAGGAGCTGGCATTGAAAAGGAACAAGGGCTATGTATACGTGAACGAGAACTGCTTCGGCTACGAGGGGGAGTGGGCATATCGAGCTGGATGGCAACAGATTGCTGACTGTGTATGGCTTCCCTCGTTCCCATCTAGCGAATCACCTTTCTTGATCTGTTCATCCAGGGTCAGCTAATGCGGTTAATATAGGCCACCGGAATTGCATGGGCGCAAGGGAAATTCATGGGCCTCGACGAACCGGTTGTTCCTCCCTTCCCAATATCTGACTATGGCACCGGCGCCATGGGCGCGATCGCCGCGCTCACAGGTCTCTACCACCGTGCTAGCTCTGGGGGCTCCTGGCACGCTAAGGCCAGCTTGATGCACTACGATTTACTTCTCTTTCGAATGGGACAGTATAGCGATAATATTCAAACGCAGCTGCGACATCAGCAGTCGGAGGCGTTCTTCGAGTTGCGGCATAACCACTCTGTGGACCAGATCAGTGGAACGGTGATGAAGCAAATGCGCTCGCAGTATCCGTGGCTGTTTGACCCAGAGAGATACCGTGAAAGGTGGGAAAGTAAACAGTGGAAGGCAGAAGTCAGCGTGATCAAGCCCGTGGTAGAAATTGAGGGGCTGAAGGTCGAATTTAGGAGAGCGAGCAGGCCGAATGGGAGCGACAAGCCAGAGTGGATATTCCCTGATGATGAAGATACACGGCTATTGTGAGGAAGAGTCATGGGTCTTGGGTATAGCATAGCACAAGCATGGAACATATTTCTACTACATCTCCCTTAATTTAATATACAGGTGTGAGTTATTACGGGTCTCACAGTTATTCCTTTATAATTCTAAGTTAGCCATACAGATGGCGATCAGTGTTTCAAGTCCGCTTATAAACCGCCATTTAATAAAAGCTAGAATGTCTTCTACCTATACGATCCGCGCCGATTACTTCTTCTGTTCGGGCTCTCTTCTCACCTTTATGTTATAAGCCAGCTCGAGCGTTGCCTTCGGATTCCCCTCCAAATGTTTGAAATCCACGGTTAATGAGTCCTTCACAGCGAAGACAGAGTCGTCCTTCAGATACTTGTCGTCGCTGGCAAAGATCTGAGTAGTGATGGGCATATATTCATCGTGTGTAACCTATTCCTGTCAGCCTGGGCTGTCCTATCCTCGCGCCGACATCCGGGGCCAAAAGAAGGTCAGCTTACAATCAGGTGTATATGAGCAGGACGCATCGGGTGTCTATCCAACATCTGCAGAATTTTGCCCGCCGGTCCATCAAATGGGATCGGATATGGTGTTGGCTTCAGGCAGTAAAGTGAGTAGTTACCGTTCTCATCCGTTTTGAACTTCCCCCTCAAGTTACAGTCTTCCTGATCAGGGTCCTGCTGCTCGTATAGTCCGTTCGTACTCGCTTGCCAGATATCAATCGTGGCGCCCGCGACAGGAGCACCAGTAGCTGCGTCTCGAACCTGACCATGCATATAGGTGAACTCGCCATCCTCAGGCGCAGTCCTGATGATGGAGGCACCGTTAGGATAATGAGGGGCATCATGGCGAAAAAAAGGGCCAAGGATGGCAGTCGCCGTATGGGCATCGGGAGCGTGGGCTGCGGCGGAGAACGTGATATCGTCGACCAGACTGATGATAATTTAACTAGGCTGCATTGCATGCATACAAACAGAGGAGGGCGACATACGACTCAAGACCGAGGACATCGCACACAAGCTGGCCCTCGTTGCGTTTGTCATCGCTCATCTTACCCGCCCAGTTGATAAGATTCACACCGTCCATCCACTCATCCACTGTGAGGTTGACCTCACGAGCAAAGTCGTGGATATGCCGAATAAGTGGCCCAATTATCTCCCTCGTCCGAGGGGATGCTTTTGGGCCTGTCGCATTGATGACATTCTCTGTGAAGGTTTGGCCCAGCGTGTAACCCATGCTCTACTAGTTTGAATGATGATTGAGGCGTCCTTTCAATGAAAACGAGTAGAGCGCTCAAGCACCTATATAGAAATGAAATGACTGCCAGCTCAAGAGAGATATCTCTTGTATTTGGAGTTTCCCAGGTGAAGCCTAACCTGACGTACTTCTACGCTGCCCGCACCCCCCTGGCGTCCAGCCATCTCGGATCCGACCCGATCCGACCCGACCCGATCCGATCCTACACGACTAGGCGATTACTGTACCAGCCAGGGCGGGGTAGCATAGTCGGAATTAGAGCCAACGCCTAAACTGAATTACTAAGCTGGACCGATAGCCCGCTGGAACCAGCTAAAATCTGACCAAATGAGACGCCACAACTGATCTCTTTCTTATTGCATATATTATGATGTGTTAGCATTGAATGTTTGAACTGGAGCGGCATGCCCCAATAGCTGGTTGCTCCTAGTCATTTTCCTTCCGTCAGGGTCTCTCGTTTAATTTGAAGCGCAATGCACTGTGAATATTGACGGTTTCGAAGCTCCAGGATGACGGCATTATGTCTCTAGCAACTATCCCTTCTGAGATATTGGTACATATCCTGGCCCCCCAGCTCCTCTCACCCTGGCCACTTCAAGATGCCTTGCGCAAGGACTTAAGCAGTTGGCAACTTGTGTGCAGTAAGTTTCTCTCCTATGTCGCTAATAACATGATTCCTATTCTATCGGTAGCTAACTTCGCCTGTCTGATAGAGCGATGGTACACAGTACTTGAAGAAGTAGTTATAAATATTCATATGTTCTGTGCTTTGGCACGACGTGGTACACAGCGTGTTATCCTTCGCGAGCTTGGGAAGCTAGACCCTCAGAGCGTAAACATAAACGACGCCCTGCTTATATCGGCATCTCGTGGGCATGATACGGTGATGCAGCTGCTATTAGATAAGGGGGCGGACGCTAAGGCAGAGGTTGGTGGATTGATGGTGTTGTACAGGGCTGCCAGGAGCGAGCGGGAGGAGGCGGTACATCTGTTGCTAAAGACTGGCGTGGATATTGATGGGCATGATTCTTCTGGAAGGACGGCACTGTACCGGGCGGCCAGGGACGGGAACGAGGCGGTAGCGCGGATATTGTTAGAGAAGGGGGCTGGTGTTGACGTGCAATCTAGGCGGAGATTTAGGAATATAAGGACGGCGTTGCATGGGGCAGCTCGGAACGGGAACAAGGAGGTAGTGCGGCTGCTGTTAGAGAACGGGGCGGATGTTAATGCGAAAGACGAAAATGGATGGACGGCATTATACGTGGCGGCTTATCTCGGGAACGATTTGGTAGTGCGGCTACTACTAGAGAAGGGGCAAGATATAGAGGAGAAGGATGAAAATAGACGGACGGTGCTGCACTGGACGGCCAGGTTTGCGCACAAGGCGGTAGTACAGTTACTGTTAGAGAATGGGGTAGATATAGAGGCGAAGTGCAAGGACGGATGGACGGCGCTGCATTGGGCAGCAGGGATGGGGCACGAGAAAATAGTGCGGCTGCTGTTAGAAAAGAGGGCGGATATTAATGCACAGGATGAAAATGGACGGACGGCGCTATATATAGCGGCTTGGGTTGGGAACGAGGCCGTAGTGCGGCTACTACTAGAGAACAAGGCCGATGTTAAGGCACATGGCTGTTATGGATGGACGGCGCTATATGGAGCGACTTTGATCGGACGAGAGGCGATAGTGCGGCTCCTGTTAGAGGATGGGTCAGGTGTCGAGGCAAAGAATGGAAATATACACGCAGAGCTCACACGGGTGGCTCGGAACTCTGACGACGAGTGGAACGAACTACTACTATTGCATCAGACTTTTAATTGATCAAGGAACATATCCTATTAGCCTTCAGTGAAGCCACCACCTACCTGCCTTATTTTTGTCGGGATCCCAGGCTCAGACACGTTGGTGCAGCCAACTCTGCAGCGCATAGAGACCCCTTTGCAATAGACAAGCGCGGTGTTCTATGTCTGCTTAATTGCCCCTTGACACTTCGTCTACAACATCTAGAGAACGAGGGAGTTTCAACCAACATCGACAGAAGCTTTCCAGATTCCACCACAGATGCCCACTGAATCGATCTTTTACTATGCTATGACAGTCGAATACAGAATCAGCCCAACTCCATGCTTGAAAGATCCGATGGCCAAGCGCAGCTGTCGACTTTGACTGCTATGCCAGGCCTTATCCCTCACTTCGCAAATCGCGATCTTCGACATCGGCCCTCTATTCTCATGCCCATAGGGCTTCACCGGAGGAATATATCCGTCGATAACGACTGGCATGTTAAATGTTTAATTGATCTCGAGTGGACATACTCACGGCCACTTGGGATGCTACACTCACCGTGTTGGTTGACTGGTCGAAGGGTAGACCAACTAGCCAAGGGCGAGCACCTCGAGGCATACAGCAGAGTACATAGAGAGTTCGTTGATGCTTTCGAAAATGAAGAGAGACTGTTTCCTTCCATAAAGGGCGATGCCTCATATCAAACACGCATCATGAGAAGAAGTTGGATAACCGGAATCTTCTGGTACTTTTACGCTTTGAACAAACACACAGATCACTCTAGTCTCTCAGCACATCATTGGTGTTCTGTACTTCTACCCTCCTGATCGATGGCTTCGCCGTTAAATGCATGCCTTTTCGAACATACTTGGCAGCTACTCGCTTTACCTCAGAAGGGTCACTATATGACATGGAGCGCTCCTGGTCTTGAAGGGCCCCCCCTCTGATACGTCTGGAAGACTATCCGGCGCCTAGGGAGGTCCACGTCTCCTTCGCCAAGATGCGTGACAACCGTATCATTTTTCTGTTTTCCGAGGAGCATGATCTAGAAACAGGGGATGCATACATACTTTCTTGCTGGCCTGCGAAGCAGGCACCAGGGCCATCTGTTCCTGGCTTGACGGAGGCGGGGGCGTCAGGGGGTCTCAGCCCACAACCTCTCTATCTTTTTTGTCCAATCTGAACTCATTTGGACAGTTTCCGCACGATTTTGTTGTGCAGTTGCAGCCAAGCCGTCAGCCTCACGGCAGAAATCTTTCTTTTTGTCACTCACCGCCCGAATCAGCTGAAGAAGTTCCCAAAAGAAATTCTCATCGCAGATGTTTCCTTGTATCTAATCTTTTATTTTCTTCCTGAAATCTAAGATGACTCTAGAAGACGTTAAAAATGCTGTTGGTTATTCTCCTCCCTTTGTGGGCTACTACTGGGCATCCATCTTCCGCAAACGCATCACACCATTTCCAACAGCTCGAGGAGCTGGCGGATCGAAGTCTTTCCAGCGAGTCAGAGATGGGCACAACTTTGTCATTGTGGGCTTAGTCGTTGTGTTCTTTTCGTCCGTCCTTCGCATCATGGACCGCGTTGAAGAAAGCGCGCTTCCCCAGGGGTGCGATCCAATGGCATTCAAACGCTCGTTCAGCAGCGACTTCACAATGCTTTCCGTGACTGGGGCAATCATTGCACAAGTAGCGATCACTGCCCTCTCACTCCCAAATCTCAATCAAGTCCACTGGACAGCAAATGCGGGATTTGTTACCAGTCTCGTCACTGGATGCCTCTCAGTCTGGCTGTCAACCACCACATCACGACTCTTGACAAGCCTAGATACTCCTGAATCTATCCGCGACTGGCTCAGCGGACCAGGTTGTTGCAAGCACATTTCTGCGTTCGAGAAAGAACTCAAAGCACGCCTAGATACCAGAGATCTTATATCGAATGAGGAAATCGAGTCAATCCGAGGCGAAATTTCCCAATTCTTGGAGGACAACAAATGGAAGCTGCCGAGTTTCTACTCCTGCACCATGCTATCAGCACCTTCGCTCCTACTAAACATATCTCTTGCATCTTTCCTAATCTCTCTGGGTATATATCTCGGCACAGTCTGGAAGAAAAATCTAGATGTTGTTGCGGGAACGGTAGCCGCTCGAGCTGTTATGATTTGCTATATCGTTTGTACTGTTCTGGCCTTCGCTATGTTCTTTGGGTCTAGCAATCGGAAGGAAAATGAGTATGCGTTCCTACGAAGGTGGATGATTGAGTTGGAGACGAAGCCTGATGTCACGGCTTCGTGTTCGGACATTGAAACTGGAAATGCTCATTCGTTGGCTGAAAGCGCCAAGAGGAGAGACGCAGTTGCCGCAGTGGTAGAGGACGCACCAGCATCAAGCATCTAGGCAAGTGAGAAAAGCAAGGCGAAGACTTGGGCAACTGTACTGGGCGAGAAGTGAGGCGGAAGTTGGTGTGAAAGAAATATCAACCTCCAACTGCTTGTCACGAATTCATCACGCAAATTTGTTTTGGACTAAGTGGTAAACATAATTTATTCAACGATTTTCATTTAGACCCTTGTTTTTTCGCGCGCTGGCATTTAACGATTCTTCGCTGACTAAGTGCCCTAACTTGCCGTGCGTGTCAATAACTAGCCGGCACTTGCGACTTTTCCACTGCAACAGGCCAAAAAGATAAGATAATCGGAGAATTGGAGTATGGGCTATAAGAAGTAACAGATAGATCTCGAAGATTGGAATGGCGGTCTTGAAAGTTTGAGAAAAATGAAGTCGAGAGAAGTCAGGCTGCGGAATAGTCGAGGCTTGGCTTACACACACCTGGGAAAATTTAGCCAGGCCATAACGGTACCAAAAGGAGTCCTCTATTGTGGTGTCGAAATAGCCCTGATATTCACCACTGCCAAGTGGCGCAAGGAAGATGTCTGATTTCATTTCTCGCCCATGCCCTAGGCTGTCTTCAAGGACTATAAATTCTGATCTTTTCTTTGTTCTTCCTCGTTCTCTGTTGACTGTAGTCTAAGGATTGCCATACTTCTCTTAGGAGCAAAAGGTCCAAATATTTCGTAAACACCCCCTCGAGCAACTCAACCTTCTCAGTTTTGATACACAGCCTCTCGCACTTAGCTTTTCGAGATAGGCATCTCCAGTTTTTTCGAAGATAAGTACCCTGTTCCACCTTCGGTCGATGCTAAGATGTTCCGATGATCATGTGAAGTTATACGGAAAGGGTCACAAGGAACAAGTTCCTCGAAATGGAAGCACGAAAGATTACTCTTGATAAAAGGTGCCTTCATTAAAGCGCGGCTTATAGCGGTCAAAACTGCAGCCTTGAAGGCGATCGTGGGTGATCCAGATCCGGGTCAGTGAAGGAAATAGTATTTTCTCGAGATATCGATTCCAAGCATCGAATATTATACACACGCAATATGGGATTTGAAAATTGTGTGCGTGTCACGGCAGAATTTGCAATCTTATATTATATTACACTCTGCTGTAGTATACCATGATATTGACTTTAAGTGGCGCTATTCCTAAATTAGTAGTACAATAAAAGTATATAACTAGAATTAAGATCACGTGAATTGTAAATCTTATTTACTCATTGTAGCTTAAAAATTAATAACAATAAAAACCACATATTATACTAGCAAAAGTATAGCTATGTTTTAACAAGCTTTTTAAAATCAAATAAACCTTATTTTTACTTGCTTCTAATTAATTTTTGCAGTGGCATATTAAGTCAGCTGACTAGCCTTGGCAAAATACTTAGTATATTGCCAAGGCAATATAAGATCAAATTTTCATATTAATACTAGTGCCTGCAAGAAATCTCATACTAATACTAGCGTAGTATCAAAAAGTCGATCTCATATGCCTCGAGACTCGATATTACTAAATATCACGATACTATTTCCTTCACCGATCCGGGCGAAGTTTTGCCCTCGATGGGAGTTGATTGAGTGAAATACAACCCCAGCAATAAACCACGGCTTTGTTCAGGCAAGCTCGGGCACTGCTCAAGCTTTCTCGCCTTGGCTCAGGTTAAAGTGGCCGCTGATCACGTCCACAGACTAAAGCAGAACAAGCGAAGATAAGATTAGAGTCTGACTCTCTTGATAGTGCTCCCGGTAATCGTGATCCTCCTCACAAGTGGCCAAGCGATAATGGCCGACGTGGCGCTGCATCATCCTGTGGATGGTGAATAATGGTGTTAAGACAACCTTTTGGTAGACCAGCCTCGTGAAGAATGGACGTAATATCCTAGTATGCGTCCAGTC
Organism: Chalara sp. BL73; assembly: GCA_918026815.1. Lineage (NCBI taxonomy): Eukaryota > Fungi > Ascomycota > Leotiomycetes > Helotiales > Chalara > Chalara sp. BL73. Next base: position 149,737 of record CAKJVC010000013.1, on the reverse strand, counting down.
TTGCTTCCACACCCTTGGGAATTACAGTGTTTTCCATAGCCAAGGGGGCGAGACTCTGTCAGCATCCCCGAAGGGTGCTGATGCAGACTGATAAAGCACTTGATTTGTGGCGCGAGAGATAATGTCAAAGCTGGCGTCTGTGGTGATCTCTATGCCATGGAGCCACATCGGTACTATGGAACCAAATGACGTCTTGAGCAGCCGTTGTCAATAATATATTGTATAGGCGAACCCTCTAAACCGCTTTGCACGATTTCCAGTATCCATCGAAATTTAGGATCAATATCCTCAGAAGTGGCAGGATAAGAGACTAGGGCTCTTGCTTAGGTATGTCCTGAAGAAGTGGTGCCCTACCACACCGAACGTTAGCGTTGCCGAAGATTCCTCGGATTTTCAACCCTACTGCGGGGTTGAGAGGCTGGCCGCTGTGGGTTATACCAAATGCATACCCCAAACCTTTCTACGGCGTATTGATCTAGCGAGGAGACAAAGGGGGGGGGGGGGCGGTGCGATTACAATCATGGCTACTCCCATGCATGCCATCAAGACATGTAGTGCGCCTCACACGGGAAGACTCATCTTCAGGGACACAAGTCACACAATAGGTCTTTCTTTGCGGTGCACAAGGTTGCACTTTACCTCTTACCCTTTTTAATCAAGTAGAACCCTAAACAGGACCGAGAGTATGTTATTACATAGCCTGATGAGTCTAACGTAAGGCCAAGCCGCACCCTGCACAATTAACGCGAAAGTAAAAGTTACAGAAGGGAGCAAATTGCAAGACTTCGAGTCTATTCTAGACTCTGCGCTTTGCACTAAATTTTACCGTGTACAACGTTCTATGTCTGGCCTGAGTTTGCATCGCCAGCCAACCTTTTGCCCAACTCCTCTTTGGCCTGCGTGCACATTTTCTCCATGTCGATATTGGCAATGACCCCATTCCTCCTGTTGATCTCGTTTTCAATCTTACTAAAATCTCTTCCGATTCCCTCAGCACGCCACTCATAACAATCCCCGATCCACCTACTGCTCTCAACTAGCCACTGTGTCCTAGATCTCCTCTCTGCGTCAAAGGTAGCAAAGACTGCCTCGAGTTGATTCCGTGACTTCACCCGCTCATCTGCTAGTAACTCAGCCAATATCGCACTATCCTCAATGCAGAATCCAGCACCAGCGCCGTGGTGTGGAGATGTAGCATGAGCGGCATCGCCAGATATGCAAACACGGCCTTTATGGAAAGTTGGAACTGGCTCGCCCAAGTCAAATATGGCCCACCGTATGAGGTCAGCAATGGAATATATGCCATAGAGGAAATTACTTACGACATCTAGGGTTGGTCTTACTAATTTCAATAGTTTGATGATGTTGGGTTTATAGCCCTCGAAGTCATGGAGAAGATCCTCTCGCCGACCCGGCCTTGTCAATCTCTGACTATCAGGCCAGTTTTCAGAGGACGTCTTGAAAGCGACGATATTAAGGGTGTTACCATGATTCACAGGAAAAGTCAGAACATGCCCACCATAGCCCATCTAACTATGTCAGCCAAAATCGATGCATCTTAAGTTGGGGAGCACCTACATACATGCAAGCATTTTGAGCTCGCTCTTCCCCAATAGTGGCAGAAGCATCGCCCATTGGTACGAGCCCGCGATAGGCATATTTGTGCGTGTAGACAGGATATGCGGAGGGGTGAGTAACACCCACGATGCTTTGACGAACACGCGATTTGATACCGTCGCAGCCAATTATCGCATCGGCTTCTGCTGATGTCCCATCCTCGAAGTTCATGACGAGTTTACCATTGCTACGTTCAGTAATGCCTTGAAGCTGTTTACTAAATCTCGCTAGGCCTTTAGGAATAAGTTTGACCATCTCCTCCAAAAAATGTGCACGATGCAAGCCATTTTGGCCCAAGTTGTTCGAGATCGAGAAGGCGGTGGGTTGTCCAGCACTCTGCGTCTCACTTCCATACCCATCAACATAATCAAACCAGACCTTCTCCTTCTCCGGCCATAGGTTCCGCGTGCGCACTTTCTCGAACGCTTCGTAGATGCCCTGGTGGCACATCTTCATTGCCTGAGCAGCATTAGGACTGAACGACACGCCCGCTCCAATCTCTCCAAACGCAGGCGCTTGTTCATATAAAGTGACTGGGATCGATCGACAGTTGAGAGCGATGGCCAATGTTAACCCGGCGATCCCACCCCCGACAATGGCAACCTCGAAGTCTTTTGTGTGCGGCATTTTGCAGATGGTGGTGAATATGAGAGGGTCTAGATAGGTACTGGCTGGAGACAACTAAAGATAGCAGGAAACAAAGTCTGAAATATTCCGGCTTGCGGATCTGTCGGATCGCATCTTTCCAAGAACAAAGCCCCGTAGGGAGATATCCCGACCGAGAATAAGGGAATAAACCAACCAGCCGCTGCCTGTGGCGATGACAATGTCATAGCTGTACCGCACTACAGAAGGCAACCCCTGAACCCCTCACGATGCCTCTTTTTGTATTTTATTTTACTTAGTTAATTTTTGTTGCGGGGGAAAGGAGGCGAGGGTGATGAAGACCGTCGGATCGGGACTACGCGAGCGTTGTCGGGAGACCCTCCGATATTCCCGAACAATTCATCGGAAAACATTCCGATGCCGACAACAGCAATAGAACCCAGGATTCCGGTTGATGGGGTTCACAGACGCCTACAAAAGTGTCATCTCCACAACTCTCCAACTCTAGCTACGTGTGGGGGAAAGGGGAAAACCTAAATATTACAGGGTTTCGCGACAGGGAGGTAAAACGAGCATATGTTCTGTGGCTAATGCCACGCTACGTATAATGTTTGTAAATTATTTTATTTGTCACTATTTCACGTGTTCTCAGCAATTTCCACAATAATTATCACAGAAATCTACGAGTTTTATAAAAATAAAAATAAAAACAAGTGGTTTTGTAACAGCGGCAACTGGCGGCCTAGGAGGCTGTCTTCTGTACAAGCTTAGCATAATGCTCGGTGTACAACGACCGTACGCCCTAATTCGTGGATCCAACAGGTAGTTGCATCCCGAGGTAGTTTGACGAAATCGAGCCGAAAGGCAAATTAAGGCACCAGCACGCTACATACATGCTTTATCTTTAAAATATAATGGAACGAGTCTTTATGCATCGAATAAGCCTATTTCCAATATACAATTGAAAGCGTGACAGGATCTTCGTTGCCACACGGAGCTTATCCACGCACCGCTCGCACGAGCCACCTTGCATGCCGAAATTGCGGAGACAGCAGGCACGCAACACATACAGTACGGTTAGTTGGCTATTCTGGCTCCCTGGATTGTATCATCCTCTTTGTGTTCCCCTGTCGAGTTACGCCATTAGCGAAAACACAAATCATGTCGGCCTTCCTACAGTAGCCGACCAGCGGTTGACTAGGTTTGCGCGATCGGCAGCTGCGAGACATATCGTCGTTGAGTTCAGCCTCACGTGGCTGAGCTCTACGCCTTTCAGGCAGATTTCTTGGGCTAAGCGAGTTACTTATCACCTCAAGTTCGATCCTCTCAATTTTATGTGTTGTCTACTAACTATGTTGACAAGCCTCATGTCGCGGAGAGTTAGGGGTCTATATATCACTGTAGCATGTTTGACTATCAGTGGATTCACTTTTGGTCGCATGGTGCAGTGGTACCATTTTACCCGTCACATCTCATCTATGCTGCAATGGAGGAGACTTTCCTTACCAAGACATTGGAGAGATGTACTCACGTCTTTGAAGAAACTTCATTCTTGGAAATTCAACGATACACGAGCGACAAGCTCGGCACAATACTTGTCATAACATCAAAGTTCAGCAAGTGACACCATACCCTCTTCCTCTCTTCAACTTGGATCTCATCGTGGCCGGAATCCGTGCCATCTTTGTGAACGCCCATGGCCTGGCACATTCGAAACTTCACCGCGACAAGCGAGGAGCAACTGAGGGGTTCCTCTTCTCATATGAGCACCGAATTGATGAGAAGAAATGCCACGAGTGAGCACACAAACGGGTTGTGGGGTGAACCAACCATTGCCAGAATAACTGGTGTCAGATAGTACAGCTTTTTCTGCGTTTCTAGAATTGGCTACCTCTTCGCAGCTACATCAGGCCTTGACTGGGAAAAAGGAGTCAGCGAACAGCGCTGTGATGAGCAGCCGCTGGAAGCTGGCCAGCACTTCTTCTAGGGCAAGCCCCAGCGTCTATGGCTTGGCTTAAGTTGGTTTCGTCAGTCAGGGTAGGCGATTTTACTTGTTTTATTAAGCCTTCTACATAAGTAAACTCTAATCCTCTACGTCCTTCTTTGCAAGTCCGGCACATTCTAGCGGCCATTTTAGCCACCTCTCCCATCCGGGCATAAGATTACGCGCAACAACGCCAATAATGTAGGCCGGTAACCCGCTGACCCACCATTCCCCGTTGGCCTGCAGCAGCAGCACACAGAAGTAGGCCAGCACAATCTGCGCCTCGGCCACCTTCTCCCTAAGCAAGTCTACAAACCCCTCTTCCATAAGTACAGCCCAGAGGAATCCTGCGGTCCGATCTTTTGTGCGGCTCAGCCTCGCATACAGCCGCTGCAACAGGACAAGGGCCACACGGCAGGCGGACAACACCTCCAAGCGGGTGTTACCACCGCCTCCATTGGAGAAGAAGTTGATCAGCTCGTCGAGGTGCTTGGGGATGCTCGGGCTGCCAAGGTCTTCATCCTCGAGGGCCATGGGGTCAGGGCGGATTAGGTCTCCCAAGGAGCCGCTCTTAATAGTAGCGGAGTAGGGGTACACAAGTGTGGCAATGCCGCGGATGAGAGAGATCCACTCGAGCATGCGGGTGTAGCCCTTATCGTGGTCCAGCGAGGAGAACGAGTGGGTACTGGCGAAGGACGACTGCACCGCGCCTGCCTGCCGCGCGGATGAGGCTACGAAGATCAGGATTGAGCAGGCAAAGAGCGCGTGGCAGTTCTGGTCGTTGAGACTCTGGAGGTTCTGGCGGAAGCTCGGGAGCGCGAGGTCGTAGTGATCATAGGCGGCGTGAAGGTAGGCCTGCTCATCAAAGCACCAGTCGACGCTGTCCGCACCCTTCCGCTTTAGGCTGACGATGTGGAATGCCGACACAGTGAGGATGCCGTGCAAGAGGTAGTCATGCTTGAAGCCTTGCTTGATGACAGCAGTCTGCCAGCACTTCACCTTCGGGCTCATGGCATCGTCGGCAAGGCACGTCGAGGTTGCGAAGTGGTGGATGAGCTCCAGGTTGATGAGCTCCAGGTTGATGAGCTGTGCGGGTGAGGTGGACGAGCCGTTGCCGGGCTCCCGGGTGGTACTGTTCGTTGGCTCGCCCACCTCAACAGTGAACGAGCACGGTATCCGATGCTTGACGCATTGCTGGCAAGCAGGCGCCTGCTCATCGCACTGTAGTCTCTTGTTAGTGCTTTTGAGTGAGGTGTTGTGAAGCTGGTGAGCGCTACTTTTATTTTCCGTCGTTTGCACTGGTGACAGCCTACACGCGACCTTAAGCGAAACTTCCTGGTCTTACTGGGGGGTGGCATAGTGGAGGCTTCTTGCTTTTCCATTTGTACTCATTTGTCAAAGCCAAAGGCTGATGAGGCATGATCCTCTGGTGGTCACGTGATGTATGAAATACCCTTGCCAACCAACCAGCGCCAAACCCGAGAAATTCGGATGGGTTGCGCTAGTGTTTGCTGATATTAAATCGGTTGGAACTTTAATAATAAAGGTACACGGAAACTTCGGATGAAAAGTTTGCAGATTTCTAGTTGCCAAATATCGAGAGGCTAATTCTATCTACATTGCTATGTAGAAGCTTCATTGACGCGTAATGGGTTCTAAAATAGGGGCTCGTGTTGTGAGAACAAATTGCTCTGATACAATCGGATGCCAAGAGGACATAGGCACAGCCTTGCTTCATAGAGCTTATTATCTAGCCAACTATATTTATTCCCGACTTTCTCGGCAGCCTTTGCTCTCTCCCTCTCATCTCTTGCTTCGTCGGTCTCGGAGGTGGAGTTGCGCACGCCCCACAGCCAAGACACAGTCTTAGGTAAATAAATACAATCTCGAATTCAGGTTTTACTACAAGTATCAGCTTCTCCTACCAGCTAAGATAAGCCAAATTTGTCGATCTTAGGATTAACATCCCCATCTCCGTCCGTTCTTGCCCCAAAACTATTGATTCCTTTTTGGTTTAAAAGCGATTTCCTCTTAATATCACCATTCGGGTTGTTTTCCCGTTTGTCTTATCTAATTGGCAATGGCTGAAAAATTTAAGTACTACCACTACGACCCCTCCAAGGCAGCGGCAGTGATATTTACTGTCCTGTTCCTTCTTACCTCGCTGTTCCACCTCGTTCAGACGATCCGCCAACGAACATGGTACTTCCTCGCTATGGTGGTCGGTGGTTTTATGGAAGCCGTAGGGTATGCTGCGCGTATCAAATCCTCGCTGGAGACCCCCAACTGGAAACTTGGGCCGTACATTATGCAAGCCCTCCTAATTTTGGTCGCGCCCGCACTGGTGGCAGCCACGATATATATGATTTTGGGGCGCATTATTTTGGTCAGCGGGGGAGAGCAGTACTCGCTGATTAGGAAGAAGTGGCTAACCAAGATCTTCGTGGTTGGGGACGTGCTGTCATTTTTGGTGCTCGCTGGAGGTTTGCATCCCTGAATTCACTTTTCCTTTTCATTACGTCAAGATTCCCATCCCAAAATTAACAAAATGCAGGAAGCGGCCTCCTGACCAGCAACGACCCGACGAAGATTAAGAACGGCGAGCGCATTATCCTCATCGGTCTTTTCATCCAGATCGTCTTCTTCGGCCTGTTTGCGCTCGTGGCTCTGATCTGGCACAAGCGCATGCGCAGCAACTCGGCGAACCTCCCACTGCCGGCACACCTCCCCTGGCCGAAACACATGTATGTACTGTACCTCACCATTGTGCTCATCATGGTGCGGTCCATCATCCGTGTCATCGAGTACATCCAGGGCTCGGACGGCTACATCTTGACCCATGAGGTCTTCCTATACATCTTTGACGGCGCTTTGATGTTCCTTGCTGTGGCTATCTTCAACGTTATACACCCGCGGGCCCTCATAGACGCTGGCAAGGGAACTCCGACATCTAGTAGTGTGGAAATGGCCCTAAGATAGTAGAACTCAAACTAGACGGATATGGTTAGGCGGGATGTGTTAAACATATAGACTTCTTTTGTATTATAATATGGATTTTTGCTTTCCTTTGGTGTTTCATCCGGGGGAGGAAGGATTTTAAGTTCATGTATTTGATCAAGAAAATATACGCTGCTAAGAGTGAATAGCCTTAACAGAGCTAAGAACAGATGGCCGGTACCCAGCCAACAACCATGGTCGCTAGAAATACCTTAATATATCACATTTGCTGGCTCTTATTGTATATTCGCAAGGCAGCCGAGCCAGTTATGAATAGGCATGCTTAACGTGTAAGATCGCCCCCTTTTTGCAATAAATAAGAGCACCAAAGTGAAGAAAACGAGAACAGGATCTCCGGTTCATCCGCGCCTCGAGTTTATCGTGCAGCACAATGTAATGCCAGCTTACCATTTGGCTATCTATTCTTTTATTCCCGGCCGGTCTTACTTCGGCAATGTAGTGTCTCATAATATCACTGTAGGCAGTTTTAAGACGGAAATGCATTTCAACAGCGCTTCTAACACAATATTTTACACGTTCCACCGCATATAGAAGGTCAAGGTATTTCCAAAATGAAGTTCAACATCATAATTTCGCATATTCTCACGCCTTTCTCTGCACAGTGCTGGCCGTGGACCGCTTTAAGCCCGAAGCTAACTCTGTGAATTAATTGACTAAACAGAGATTCTTGCAGCACCAGTTCCCTGCTTTATTCGTATCGCCTTTGCTAGTATAAACGGCCTGATTGGGGTATATACAGATGAGGCACTAGCTGAATACCTTGTCTGTGATGGCGTCGTTGTGCCACTTGGTTGCGATGACTTCGGTAGGTGCTATTCCCTTCTCGATTCAAGCCATCATGGCAAAGAGAACGTCGTGCTTGTTGTCTCGGTAGCCCGGGACGCCATAGCAGTCCGGATTAAGAAAGCTAGACTGCTTAGCTCCAGCGAATTACCAAGGGGCATTCTAGCTGAGGGGTGGTGCTGGAACAGTATCTAGAGCGGGAGAAGTGAGCGTGCTGACTTGTAGCGAGAGGAGGAAGGCTGGGCACTTACTGCAATCCGGGAACCAAGAAAAACCGGTAGAATTCATCTAACTTGATGCCCTTGGGTGTGAGGGTCTTCAAGATCCGGTTGTAGTGGTACAGACTGCTTCCAGCTGCGATGGAGCTGTCGAAGTAGCCGGATAGTGAAGGAGCTTTCCTACTTCCTTGTGGAAGGGGGTCAGATCAAAGTTGCCCGCACTGGCATAGCCTAGTGATCCTGTCGGAGATGGCAATGATGCTGTCGTTCCAGTTTGCCAGTCCCGGTCAGGCCCAAATCCAAACATGTCCTTGGCGTAGTTGGTCATAAGAGGAGCCGGCTCATCAACATAACCCGCTAGTTCCACTGTTCCTCGATTCCTAGCTCGAAATGGGGGAGAATAAAGGTCTGGCTGGCAACCACCAGCTGCTGTAAAGTGGACCGGTTGCGATAGCCCCCAGTAGGTTGACAGCGTGGCAATGTCTCGCCTAGGATATGCCCCGAGCCTGTGCGTCCTAATGGAAATGAAGCGTACAAAAACATGGCTCGCCTTATCGGAGTATATTATAGAGTATATTGCAGCTTGCCACTCCCCTTTCCTTAGGAGGATCATATCTATATGAAAAATAGAAGTCTAAGCTCGGCGATGTCTCCACCCCAGGTCAGCCCCGCCTCGCAGCTTCAATAATGCCTCGTGCGCCAACAAATTCGAACTCATCCAGAGTTTCTTTCCATAGCCTCTCCTCAATCTCCTTACCTAAGGTTGTATATATGATTTTCGGATACCTAGCCATAACAAGAATCAATAATGTCCCGTGAATAGCTGCCGCATTTGACATCTCGGGTGAGTGAAATTAAAACAAGGAACTGTGACATACGGTTTAATTCTGCCTTCGCTATGATAGCTCCCGTGACTTTCTTTCCCTTTAACAATCGCAGCATCGATGTATGTCCTTGCTCCATCTACTGTTGTCCTCGCGACGGTCAGCGCAAGGAGCGTGGTGAGCCAAGAACGGCTCGATTCTCTGTTCAGAGATGTACCACTGCAAAAGCCTGGATTTACCAGGTTTATGACAACATCGTTGGGTGAAATTTGCTTGGCTAGTTTTATGACAAAGAACTGCTCCATAAGCTTCGTCAGTGAGTATCTTCCCATCGGTTTAAAATCTCTGTCTTCGTCAAGCGACTGGATCAGCGGATCCGCATGCGGTTCTGGGAAGCTCGCAAAGTGCGACAAGTCAGACCCAACAATCGTCAGCCGCCCTGGGTGATGTCCCTCAAGCTTGGCCTTGAGGGTAGGCACGAGGAGGATGGCGAGCAGAGATGTAGATAGGTAGTTGACCTGCAACATTGTCTCGTGGTTTGTAGATGGACTCCGTTCGAAGTTCTGTCTCGTGAGTCCTGCATTGAGAATCGCGATATCGAGCATGGGGAGGCTTTCGCAGCGACGAGCAAATTGAAGGATGGAGTCGTACGACTCCATGTCGAGGACCCAGACTTCTATTTTTGCTCTCGGATATTTGGATTGCAAGTGCAGGGCGGCGGCATTGCCCTTTGGCTCAGACCGGACCGCCAGGATGAGGCGTCGAAGATCCATTTCCAGGAGCTGCATAGAACACTCGAATCCCAGGCCGACATTTGACCCGGTGACAATGGCAACTTTATCAGTCAGTCTAATTGAGGCTGGTGGAGCTGGTATTTTCACAAAGAGTTGCCGATGCAGCCAGGCGAGTATACCAGCCTCCCAACCAGCTTCACTTTCAAGCTGAGCAGACATGGTCGAAGAGAAGGGCGGCTAGCTGAGGAAACAGTGAAGCAGGATCAAAATCAGCGAGATTGAATAAGTGCTAAAGGACTCCCAGAGAGTGGATTAACAGGCTGGGAACGTAATCTCGCCTTATAGGCTCACTAGGAATGGCGCCGCCTTTGGAGAATATCTAAGAATCAGTAGACAGTCTCTCTAACAAGCAACCCTCAACAGCATTGAATTGTAACAATGCAGAATAAAAACATGTAAGAACCGTGAGGATGGGGCAGAGGATATAGTCCAATAATATCCGCGCTGGATGCAGCCATGCCACAGCTCAACTGATCGGCCTCTATTAATCATGTCCACCGGGTGGCGTGGCACCCTCCCGGTATCCTGTGGGTCACGGAGTCCTCGCACACCTGGAGACGACAGTACACAGCATGGGAAATGTCAAGGACCGCTCGGTTGCCGCAGCTGTGCACAAACTTTAATGTAAGACTTAGGAGCTGAGACCTGGCAGCACCCAATCCCCATCGTCGGCCATGCTATGTAAGCCCAACTACCAACTTCCAGCTAATACGGTTGAGTTCATTACCTACATATCAATTGCCATGCTATGCTTAATGTTCAACAACCACCAGCCGCTGCTCTAGGCCAATCTCTCAGCCCCTATTTGATGACAATGGCGGCTTCCCCGCCTCCTAAACGGACTGTTAGCGGCCTTCGTTGATTATACCTTAATAGGGTTGCCCCTTTACTGTCTTAGGAAATACGTTTTCCTGAAGCAGAAAATTATCTTAGCATACGCTGGTCCCGCGCGGGATCTCTCGCGCGCGGGATTCATGCGTGCGGGGCCAGAGTAGATCAAATGATTCCTGGGACTTGGCGGCATTAGTCGAGCTTCTCCACCAATAGGGAAGAAAATATGGTAATATTGGAAACAGGTTATCAGAAGCTATGTGAACCTTAACGTTAACCTTAAGCTTTAAAATTGAAAGTAGCTATGGATTCTATATGTGATAGATAAGGCAGTATAGACCCATACTGGAATTAGACGTGCATTGAGCTGGCCAGGCAGTTGGGCAGCACCTGCCTATCCAGATATCATCGGCGCCTTGCCGACCCACTTATCATTGTACAATTCCTGCATCACCCAGTTCACCATACTCCTTCTACTCAACTTCATCCCGTCATTTCCATCACCCTTAAATGCCTCGTTGACAGGGTGTGCTTCTGCGTCGGTCAATTGTGGGACCCGGAATAGAGTCCACTTAATATCGTCTGCTGGTTGAGATGACCAGAACGCACCAATTGAATGTGCCTCGCGATAGAGTGAAGGGTTCGTCAACTTGAATAAGCGCATGCCTGGGCCCCATAGGAGAGAAAACCCGTCTTCAGGTGCCGTCCACGAAGGTGTGCAAAGGACTAGAGCCCGGGTGAAGCTGTTGGCGACCAGCAGAGGGAACAAGATTTTGTAGCATTCCGTTATGGGCTATGAGAAACGTCAGTATTCAGCACACGGACTTTGGAGGTGTGACGTTTCTCTGACCGTTCCTTTCGATTTCGGTCCTGGTCCAGCAAAGGAAACTAGAATGGTCGCTCCAGACTTTGCTGCTTCCGCCAGCTTTGTTTCATCGCTAAAGTCGCCTTGGATAACTATCGCACGCTTGTGCTCTGATATAGATTTCGACAGCTTAGACGGGGATCGCGCATAGATTGTTAATCTGTGCTCATGCTCGCTTGCTAGAGCCTTCTCACAAAAGATGATACCCGACGGACCTGTCCGAGTTATTCATCATTCGAGGACATCGCTGAAGAAGAGGGGGGTAAGGAGCCTACCTGTGGCGCCGAGCACTAGTATATGCGATGAATTTGTCATGGCCACTCGGTTTTTCTGTTGGCTGTTTCTATAGTATGGGGGGCTTCGTTGGAACAAAAAAAATAATCGGCGGGGGAAACACGGAGTACTATATAGAATATAGATAATAGCAAGCTTAAAGAAACATCCATGGATAACCCTGTATCCGTATGACCGTTTGCTTTGAACTTCTGATAAATACACACCGAGCGGAGCACCTTTATACAGCAATTGTTCTAGCCGAATGCAGAAAGGTGGCTATGTGGTTCAGCAATTAAGGCTTGAACCAGCAGTCATAGGACTTCTACTCGACCGCACGAGACCGCCATCCACTTTACTCATGCGTATTGTGGGTGGGAAGAAGGGATTTGCTAGAGTACCTTTCGTTTCAGAAGCGATCCTGAGTTTACTTAGCTCTACCACGAATTTCTGCCTCTGTTTTGATTCCCTGTCTGAATGTCAAATCGGCCGAAATAAAATGAGAATGTGGGACCGATTTTCGAATTGCAGCAAATGTCCTAAAATCGCACGAGATGCAACATTACCGGCAAGCGTAACGCATAGCTTGCTACTTTATAAATGACAAGTAGCCTGCTTCAAAGACCTGTGCGCCGTTAAGTGTCAAGTCCCTGAAGAACACATGACTTACTGTGGCCGAGCTCCCGGAGCTTCTCACGTATATAGAGCCTGCTCTCCTCGAACTCTTCTTCCTTCTTTAGCTTTAGATTCTTACGCATTATACCACCGTTGCCCACCGTATATGTAGATGCACAACGTGTGCCGTGACAAAATTGGTTTGTTCTTTAAACTTGGTTGGCTAACGCTTAAATAAAGGAAAAATTCGCGAATACTTTTTCCTGTTATCTAAGTACATACTTGTGTTTTCAATATAGTGCTAGAAACCTCCATCTTTGCAACGGTGCTGTTGATATTTATCTGGGCACTTCTAAGTTCAAAAGACTCACCTGTAAAAAGTATGCATGTTACTTTATAGAACTATTGTCTTAGCAAGGATTATGAGATAGCCCGAATACTATGCCAGCACAGTTGTGCTAACCATTGCATGTGAGCTAGCATAATTGCGCCGGCGTTCATATCTAACTAATCTACCCCACCGCCTATCCTCTCCTGAAGACCTACAGCTACCTTGTGGTGCGGCTGTTCGGCTTCTCTCGCGCCGAGACTTTGCAGGATTGATTTCAGTTCTGTCTGCAAGATCTCTATATATGCTTCATTGACGTTCTCATTGCGGATTGCGGATGCGATCCTCGGGTGATAAACCGGGTAACAGACCAGTGACCGAAGAGGCATTGTCAATACCGAGAGCCATGATGGGGATGCTAGAGGTGCGGTTCTAGAGAGCAGGACTCTGATTTATGAATGTTATACTAGTTTTATCGCCAGGTCCTGTCTGCCAGAGTGGCTGGCATAGTGATTGTCAAGGAGTTAGCTGTCGCGGAATCAGTGGCAACTGCTGCTAAGGATTAAAGCAAAACTGTACGATACAACGATACCGTGGATAACAATAAGCGCGCGACTTATTGTATATTATATTAATTATTTCCGATAAACATGCTGCGGCTCATTTCCTTCTCCAATCTCAACCTTTTCATTGTCTCTTGTGGTGCTCCTCACATGATGCAGAAAATGCCGCACCAGAGAGCCAATGAACAGCCTGAATCGTTTTGTAGAACTAGTTTATAAATCCGTTTCCCACTTTCGTTTCTCCTTCCTCGACAAATCTAAAAACCGTAACTTATTTTTTATTGTCTTTCGAATTTCGACTTGAAAAGATTTCGTTACACTATGTCAAATACGGCTCTCGTCGCAGAGTGGTACAACAAAAACGCATCTCTTGAAAATAACCGCCTTATCAGCGGAAAGCTGGAATTTGCCCTCACGCTGAAAACAATCCTTTCATTCCTCTCAACAAATAACACGTCCCTTCAAATTGCTGACATAGGAGGAGGCACCGGACGCTACGGCACGACAAAGTTTCCCTACTTGAGATCCAAAACTAATATTCCTTCACAGCTACCGAGCTAGCCAAACTAGGCCACAAAGTGACACTATGTGATATCTCTCAACGCGAACTCGCTCTCGCGGCCGAAAACGCAAAAGCAGCAAACATTACCCTGGAAGCGATCGTTTGCGCCGACGCGTCAAAACTCCGCGAGTCCAGTTTCTTCAAAAAAGAGAAGTTCGACGCAGCGTTGCTCCTAGGCCCGCTTTACCACCTCCTGGAGCGCGAGGAGCGAGTTTCTGTGCTCGCTAATTGTGCTGCGATGACCAAAACGAACGGAGTAATCTTTGCTTCTTTCATCACTAAGTTCGGTCATTTGAGAGATGTGGCACGACGAGATCCGGGACGGCTAGTCCAGGAAAAGGAGTTTTATGAGACGTATTTGGAGAATGGGAGGTATGAGAGGAGGAAAGACAATTTCTCACATCATTCACATCCGGATGAAATTAGGGACCTCTTTAAGGAGGTTCCTGTGCTGAAGGTTGAGAAATTAGTGGCGTGTGAGAGTTTTCTTGGCTTTTGGGTCGCGGAGGGATTGAATGGATTGTGTGGAGAGGAGTTTCAGGATTGGGTGGACGTGGTGGAGCGGTTTGCGGATGATCCGTGTGTGCTTGGTGCTTCGGAGCATATTCTGGCTGTTGCTCGTAAGGCTCCAAGAGATGGATTAGGATCCTAACCAGAGTTACCACGCACAACCTGAGCTGATGCACTAGCCCAGATGTATAAAACGAAACCCCTCAGAAAACAGAGGTCCGACCCTCAAGTTTTTGCGGTATTTAGTTTAGTGCCAATCGAGATAGATGCAGACTGCATCGACCTGACGAGCGAAGTCGATAAGTCACACCCCCAGCAGGTCCTTCGGCACACCAAGACTCTTTGTCCACTGTAAAGTGCCTTTCAGAGATACAGAACATTGAATTCTACGAAAGTAGCTACCGGCTCTAGATTGAGCTTCTTAATTCTAGTGCCTAGAGATTAGAAAATCGCACTACAAGATTGTCAAAACATGTCTTGGCCCCCATCCTTCTGCCTCCTGTTTCCCATCACCTACTTGTGCAGCCAGCTGACGACATGCGGATTGGAACTCTCTAGGGTCCCCAAAGTCCTCAAACTTTCCAACTCTAACATACTCCCCTTTCAAAGAACACGTCTGATGCAGGATGATCCCAGAAACTTGAGGCACGCCCATTGACACGCCATTTCGAATCACCTCTTCATAGAGTGGCAGATATCGGATGGGGAGAAAGTAGAATTCCTGGTCGTCAGCCTTCGCTCCCTCTTCGCCATTATCGAAAATTATAGTGCTGAAGGCGTCTTTGTTGATCGACAATCGGAGATACTCACTCCCGGACGTCGACTTGTGGATGAGCACAGTGCCTTTGGCTAGATTGCCCCTGACACGAAGAAACCCGCTCTTGACTTGCCCGAAGGGATTTGCCGCGTTCACGAGCTCAACTTGCCCATCAAGGACCTCAAGGATTATCTCCCGATCGTCGGCAAAGCGGATGTCGCATGCGTTTTCGACGTTCCCGACCACAGACGCCCAAGACCAGCTCGGCGCAATGTACTCGTTCGGCCGTCCACGCCGAACAAGCCACTGGATTCCGCGGACTTCCCACAGCAGTTGGTAGGCTAGATGCTGACACCACATGCCCGCCAGATATTCAGACTTGATGTGCCCTTGCATCTCAGATGCGATGGCTGACAAAGCAATGAGCTTATCAGTCGCGTAGGTGAGGTAGCCAAGGGAGAATCTCTCTACGAGCTGACCCCACACACTAAACGCGTTCAGAGACGGGTCAGCTTCCAGGCCCCGCGACTTCCGGATGCCTTGTCCGGTGATATGCGGCTGCATAATCTTAGAGCCCACGGCACCAACCTGTGGCGGCAGTTGCACCGGGAATTGCTCGCTGGCTGCGCCTTCGCGGCACTCGAAGAACACCTCCGTGGCGCCAAAGAACAAGTTACGTGGTGCCAGCGTACGCTCCTGAAACGCCCAGGCGCGCATGTTGAGCGGCGCCTCGGACACGCTTTGCCTCCAGTACCTGCTCTGGACCGCGTAGTACGCCCCCGGGTTCGGGCCCCAGTTTAGGTCGAGCTTGAGAGGCTTAACGAATGTCGGATTACGACGAGTGAAGCAGCCAAATGTCCCATCCTCGGCGTGGGCTGCAGAGATGTTGCAGTATGAATTGGAGTACACTTGAGCCATGGTTGCAGATTGCTCTTGCCAGTCCTGTGAGGAGTCTTGGATGATGCACAAACTATCGATCCAGAGGTAGTGGATACCGAGGCGGCGGGATGTGGCAATGCCGTCTTGGAAGGTTTTGGAGAGGCGCGAGAAAGGGATCTCCTTTTGTAGGTTGACGATATTGCTGGACAGAAGTCGCAGAGGCATGTGGGAGCCCCAGCAGTGGCTTAAGGTGGTGTATCGGGCTGGCCCTATCGACTTGCTCACGACGATGAGTCGAAGGGGCTGTCCAGGAGTGATGTCGATGACGCGAGATGGCAGAGGTTTTAGGTCCTTGGTTGCCGCTGCACAGCTCTCATGAGCGCTGCTACATTGTGCCATCCAATTTGATACAAGAGACCAGGTTGAATTTGAATCTGTACACGGCTCAACCACTTTATGGTTCAAGGAATCTTTCAACTCTGGCCCAGTACATATTATCAATGGCTAAATTACTTGAATCTTTTGACTTGAATTTTAGACAGGAACTTACCAGATACAGGGTAGAGATTCATGAAACACTTAATTTCATCCCCATTTAGTTCTTCCCCTATGTCATCCGATGTTACAATCATCGAAAGCCACCCGGGGTTTCCCTCCTTTAGATGAAGAGCATACTCATAGGTAAGATCTTTTCGTCTGAAACGGTTGAAGGCGTCCCGCATTGAGGCACCCATGATGTGCATAAGACGTTGGCAGAGAGGGCATCCTCCCTGGGCCATCTCCGTGAATTTCGAAGTTTTTAGTGTTCGACCCAGAGTCTTTCCTTCTCGAATTGTCCTCTCGCCCTTCTCTTCATAAACAACCTCATCGGGGTATTGAGAGTTCAGTAGGGCTTGGCACTTCCAGCATAGTTGTGTGTTTTCCGTTGAAGAGCCGGGAACGTCTGTGGGGCGCATTGCGAGTGGCTGCAACTACTGCTGTGAAGTCTACAGTGCCGTCGATACTCATTTGTATAAACTGGAAAGCTTGAGTTGCTTGGAAGCTAGGACACTTTCACATAATAGAGCCTGGTAGAACGCTCAACGAAGTGTCTGGTCCAGATGAGCAAACGACTGTTGGTATACATAATTACCCCGCGCCACGTATCCAGTTGCCTAAAGTCGTGAGTACCTGAAACGAAGGTTGTCATCACATCCGATGAAGTTACATTAATCATGTACTTCTAGGTTGTTTAGACTCGTCATATGAAGAGTTAAGTTTCTTTATGGGCAAGCGTCAAACCCATTGTTCATCGTAAGAGGTGCATTTTCATATTGCTATGTAATAGCCCATAAAGGAGTACCAATCTAAAATTGTCCTTTGTGGTGTCACGTCGACCTCAATTGAGATATACTATTGAGAATACGGGTACAAACGTCATCAAGACTAGGCAAAGGCCTTGTTGACGGTCGTTTGGTACGATGTTGCTAATAGGGATCTAGAATTTGTACCTCTACTCAAAAAAAATCTTGACTTGCTTTTTCTAATTTTAGTCGCGGCCGTCGTAGCCGAGAGGCCCCCAAACAGCTGCCAGCTGCCAGGACCAAATAAGGGGTCAAGCGCGGCCCACTTATATGCCCTTTAACCGCCAAAGCGTTCTATCGGAAATAGGATCTATTGCTTGGAGGTTCAATTAGAGGATTTGTGGAAATATCGCAACAATAGGTTGTATCTTATAGAGATTAATTAGTTGCAGGTCTACTCTGTGATATCTATCTCTTTTATATGGCCCGTAGCAAGCCATAACAAAAAGGTGTCCGCAAACAAAGATGTTTTGGATTTTATTATATAAGCAGAATCAAGTTTAAAAATTTTGGACGAAAAGTGTACGCATTGCTTAACTTATTACAATTGCTAAATTGTGTCGCGGTGCCGATCCCGTGATTTTCTAAATCGCGTCATCTACGGCGCCTGTCATTGGCTCGGTCAGTTGAAGGTAGGGCCTTGGTAACGTAATATATTCCTTTTATATACCGGATACTGGTACTACAAGCACCGGCTACACTTTTCTTTTTTAGTTTAGAGTCCTTGTATTAGAGACCTTACGAACAGCTGTTATAGGCGCCCATATTTGGAATTGTGACACCGACAAAAACAGTCGATTTTCGGTACTAAGATGTCAACTGAAGAACGCGTGACTTACTACAGCCGAGCTTCCAGAGCTCCTCACGTATATATTACCCGCTCTCCTCGAGCCCCTTTCTCTCCTTTAGGCTTAGATTCTCCCGTATTATACCACCGTTCCCTCCTATATCTGTAGATGCACAGCTCGTGTCGTGACACGGATTATCGAAGAAATAATTACCCTAGGAGGTTTGTGCCGACACTACAAATCTACTGTCGAGAATTCGACGATGATTTAGTCTGTTGCTATCTATAGTTGTTGAATTCGACTTAAAGGCGTGGATCCTCGGATGCCAACTTGGCCATCCCTTCGCAGGAGGAATCGATTTATTGTGGACTACTAAATTAAACATCTGCCGTGGCTGCCACTTACTCGAAAGAGACGGCAAAGTTTCATTCCCGACTTGTAAAAACTGGTATTAAACATTAACTGGCTCCCAAGCCACTTCCAAGACTCACCATCATCCATACTTAGACAGAGCAGACTATCAGGAGCCATCTCCTCCAATAGCGGCCCAATTGAGACACTAGGTGTGAATGCAGGTGGATAAGCAAATTTTCTATACTTGGTTTCTCGTGATTTGTGATTCTTCCTTTACCACTGTCTGGCGGATAGCATGAAATGATGTTCTTGCGTATGGCATAGGATCCGATTTGTCACGTGGTCTATCACATGATACATAGAACGAAATATATTTGGCTTTATTCTAGAATCGTGTATATAGCACTCGTTTGGTACTCTTAGAATCCTCGTAATAGGACCTTCCAAATAGTCGATATCTCGACGGCTGAATTAGATTCGTCACATAATTCAATCAAGTTCCTTTAATGTCGGGTGTCTCTTCGGCGGAGGTCTTAGCGCAGATTTTCCAACTTTGCAAGTAGTCCTTGTATCTCCGTCTGGCTATTAATTTGACCATTATGCTATGGGAGCCTCGCTCTTTCTTCAGTCTCCTCTTTCTGCTCTCGGGCCAGTGACTTCGGTTGTTTGGTAATTGGACTTGATTTTCGTACTGTTACGCGACCTTCCAATTTCGGGGCGGGCGGGGTTCGCTTTTCAGCTCACATTGCGACGACCAGTCTCGTTCGGCATGCCACCTACAACGCAAACCACGTCCACGCCAGAAACTTTATAAATGATAGAAATATGGATCAAGATCGAAATTGTATCAAAGTTTCCCTATTCGGCAACGATACAGTCGCTTTCAAAACCCGCTTCCCCTTCATGTGAAAATTCCCGGAACTTTGACTCGGCTCTTGACCAGGGTCCCCGGGCTGATGTAACCATAGGCAGCTTCGTCATAGCAGTCTTACGGCTGGAACCGAGTATGACGAAATTGATCATCCAATCGATTGAGGCATCATTATAATTACGCTGCCTGCACTGAGACGTAGATATCGCACCTTCACAGCGTATTAATATCAAGACCCCGAGCCAGTATTCACCATTTGTGTCCAACTTATTGGCTGTCAAGATGGACCCGGGCACTATCATTTCAGTTCTGGAAATATTAAGCAGTGTTGTAAAATCCCTTGTCGAAGCTGGCCAGACCATCCACGACGCTCCCGAGGGTCTTTTTCGGGTAGTTAGAGAGACGGAAAAGCTTAGAGCACTAATAGATCGTCTGTTGATATTTCAGAAAGGCCTGTCTAAGGAACAGCAAGGTATCCTTGACGGGCAAGTGAGCACTGTAGGTTGCAAAGACATTCTGAAAGAGTTGAGCGACCTCACGTCTGGCATAAAATTCGGCCATAAAGATGGAGTTAGTGGAGGTGAAATGAAACTCGCCGATAGATGGTGGTGGCTACGGAAGAAGGATGTTGTGGAGGGCCTTGTGAAGAGACTCGAAGGCGAGACAGAGCGAATCTCGAGGCGCCTAGTGAAGTATACAAGCCTCTCATAATGCATTTATAAACCACACGACTCACAAGGCCTACAGCGAATATCTTTTCAAACAGTCTCAAGAACTCTCTCACAGTTCTGAACAAATCAACAAGATCATGGAATTGGTGATATCCATTACTTTGAAGTTGAACTCAGACGCTCTAAAGGCACCCCTACTTGATGACAACGGCGTATTCTCTCCATATAAGGCTGAAGGAATCTCCTGGTATGGGCAGTTTCGTTGCAAACCCGGCCAGGATCTCTCCATGCCATACTTCAGAGACAGGTATGCACTAGCCAATGCTGCCTGGGCAGGTGATTGGAACGCGTTTGAAAGGCTTCTCGATCACGCAAAAAGTGCTTATAGGCAGAATTGGATTAATTGTACTTCAATATGTATGCTTCAAATGGATCAAGGTGATGTGGTGGTATTAATTACTCCCCAGACAAGGCAACCGACCAAGATAGCGTAACTAGTGGCTTCAGGCCACTACACCAAGCCGCCTGGCACGGCGACAAGTCAGCTTTAGAGTATCTTATGAAGAATGGGGCTTGGCGTAAGTGACAAATGGTGGGCAACGAGCATTCTGTAGACACCCACTAACGATTTACAAGGTCTGGCAAGGACCATGCGACACACAAGGGACTCTAGTAAATATAGTACGCCCCTCGACATTGCCCGAGCGCATGGCTGGAAAGATCTGTACGAAAATCTCAATCCCATTATTAGACGACCAGTGAGCCACAAGGTGTTACAGACCCTCCAGAGCCACCTCGACTCACTGATCAAAGAACAATTTGAGAGTCATCCGGACGTACATCTTGACTGCTTCCTCCTTCCTGAATTAGAAATCCTGACGGAGTTTGACCGTTCGAGGCTATGGTTTCCCCTAAATCCCGAGCTTCTCGACACGAGAGATGGACTTGCCGTCCATATCATTCTAGAACGCAACGAGTTGGTTGTTGTCATGCGGTGGGGCAGAGTAGTGAAAAAGCATTATCGGATATCGATGTCTGGGGTGCAGGAGATCGAACAGGCTGTCGTTCTTCATTAGGCCATATGCTGTCAGAATTATTAGGTATTGGATTGTCAGAGCATTCTTCGAAGCTCTTTCCTTCCACAGCTTAATCGCTTGTTACAGCACATAAATTAGCCTCTTGATCTATTGCAACAAATACGTAGGAAGCAAATTTGAGTACTGTGTTAGATTTGACAGGTGGCCCTAGCCAAGAGCAAGTGTAAAATGCATCGCGTACAATATAACAATTAAATCCCAATAACAATAAAAACTAAATCCAAAACATTTTCTTATGTTTACGGTATTAGTAGTAGTAGTAGTAGTTTATTGCGCCCGGCTAAGCCTAAAGGGCCCTATTCTATATTACATAATACGCTTCCTTCGGTGTTTCTAATGCCTCCTGAAGCCCATACAGAACTGCTTCTATTTATATTTTCCGATTTCAGTAACACATATTCCACGTGGTCTCGTGCGTAGTTAGTGGCAAGTTAACTTGAAGTTCATTCCTCCAAGTGTTCAATGTCCTATTGTCGGCGACTGAAGCGAGACCTGCTGGGGACACGAGGTGATAAGGGGTTAGTCGGGATAAAAGAAAGAAATGGGATTTCCTATTGTAGGAAGTTAGTTGCCTACTCTACTTCCATGTCCAGTCGTCTTGTGGCTATGGCGAACTTGATCGTTGCTCGAACCGCGTCTATATTTGGTGTCCATGTCTCTGGGTCAGATGGAGCTTTCCCCCCAAGATGGAAGGAGAGGTTGCCTCTTCTAGTGTCTGTCTGTGCTAGCATTTGCGTTCGGTGTGCGTCCCATCTCGTGCATCGGAAAAGGAAGTGCTTGACAGTTTCTGTTGCCTGTCCGCAGGCACACTGGTCAGATTCCGCTGCTCCAATCCGGTGAAGATATCCGTTCAGTCGTGCCATTCCTGTACGGAGCTGTGCTAATACGCTCGCTTCTCTCCGCTTGAGACCGTCGTATAGGGTACGAGTATGTTTTCCTGGCAGTGCGGTGTCTATTTCTCTGGAATACTTTCCCACCTCGTCTGGTAGTGTCCTTATTGCCTTTTCTGCTTTTCCCCTGTTGATAGTTGTAGATTTGGCTTGGTAGCACTGCCCTTGTGGTGTTCGGTCTGGCTCGGTAGCCTGTCGTGCGGCTTCCTTTGCTCTCCTGCCGAGCTCGAAGCTCTCCTGAGACGGGATCCATATCATCGAGATAGAATTGCCTCCTTTTCTCAGCGCAGACGCTACCTCGTAAATCTCTTTAATGCTGGTTTGTCCTGATTGATGTCTTGGTTGGCTCGTTGCTAGCAGGGCTCCCTGGTTGTTTGAAATAATCGTGATCTGTCTTCCCACCAGATGTAGCGGTAGGCGCTTCATTGCCATCGCTATCGCGGCGAGTTCAGCCGTGTACGGGTTCTGCTCCGTTCTTGCTCCCAGCGTGACCGAGTATGCACTCGGTTCTCTACCTGTTACAATGCCGAGAGTGTCGTGGATGGCTCCTCCCATCCCCACTATCCTCTTTCTCGCGGACGAGCTTGTCGCAATCCGAATACCGCAGATAGTGTTCGCAATGTTGGTAATCTCCTCCGTTCCGAAGTCGATTGTAGCGGGGAGCCGTTCCTCCCACGGAGCGATTACATAAGGCTGAATAACCTCCATCTTATTTGTTGGCATGTTTTGATGCGCACAAGCTATCTTTTGCAATGGTGACGTGAATCTCCGGAGTGCTCTGGTGTTTAGCTTCGATATTGGATTCGTTTCGGGCAGCGTGCGGATGTTGACCCACACTTTCGTAGCCCTCTCTGCAAACCGCTCGCTCACTGTACGTATGCTGGCCTCGGCTTCTGCAACTGCGGTGGCGACGGTTCGGAAAAGCTCCTGTGACGGCCTGTGCTCCGATTCTTTGTATTCGGTTCATTAAGGCCATGCCCTTGTGCCCGCAAGCATGCATCCACACATTTGAAGCGTAGTCCACGACTGGCGCTACCGTCGCTCCAAACAACTGCCTTGCAGTTGAGGGAGAGACCAGCCGTAGTCGTTTTAATGCCATCGCGGCAAGAAGGCCCTTGGTTGTTGCTTTCCCGATGTGCTGTACATACCGGAGTCCGGAGTCCATAACGACTCCTAAGATCTTGGTCGCCTCCTTTGGTGCGATTGCCTCACCTTTGATAGTGAACGGTCTGGTACTGATTCGGTCATGCCGTCTAGTGAAATGAATGATTGCTGTCTTCTTGCCTTCGAACGTGGCTCCGCTCCGCCTTTCCCAGTCCATTGCTTTGTCGATGATAGCTTGAATCCCTTCTCGGTTCACATCCGCTGATGACCCTGTAACCCACGCGTTATAGTCGTCCACAAATGCTATTGATCCCCCATTTGCATTCAGTTTGTGTTGAACTAGGTCGGCATTGAAGAAGAGGAACAGGATTGGCGACAGTGGTGACCCTTGCGGTAGGCCTGCTTGTGGCAGTGGCTGCTGTTGAGACGTGTGGCCATTGACTAGTATGGTTGCGGTGCGTTCTGAGCAAAAAGCATCAATCCACCGTACTAGGGCCGGTGGGATGCCTCTCGCTGCGAGTCTCTGCAACAGCCTGTCCTTGTACACTCCATTGTATGCGCCCTTCACGTCGAAGCTAACCAAGCTCAGGACCTTCTTTGATCTCCATGCATTATAGATGTGTTCTTGCAACAGCAAAAGTGCCTGTTCAGCAGAGCGCTTCTTTCTGGCCCCGAAGTGATTCGTGGGGAGCAGACCAAAGGTCTCTACTGCGTGCGATATTCTCTCAGCAATCACCGATTCTAGTGTTTTCCCCAGTGTGGAGAGCAGCGAGATCGGCCTCCATGATTCTGCAACCGTGTAATCACCTTTGTTTGGCTTCTTCAGCGGTATGATCTTGGCATTTCTCCATTGTGTAGGGAGTTCCCCTTCGTCCAACGACGTCTGAAAGAGGAGCAACACCCTGTCCTTGACCACTGGCCATACCTGCTTCCATACCATGGCTGGTAACCCATCCTCTCCTGGCGCCTTCCGTGGCTTCGCCGCGAACATCCTCCGTTCGACTTCTTCCATGGTCGGGGGAGGCATCGACACTGCGGTTCGCTGTGGTCGTGGTCCTTCATCTTCTATCCTCTCCGGCAGTGGGGGAAAGAACACCGACAGCAGTTCCTCTGCTTGTTCAGTTTTGTTTTTCGTGGTGGATCCGTCTCTTCTCGTTAGCGGCGGTATCTTGTCAAATGCTGAACTGCCACGAGGATCTAGGTATTTTGCCGCTTGCCAGATGTTTGTGTCATCTGCGAGGAAGTCCTCCCAGTGCGCCTTTTTCTGTCTCCGGACAGCATCATGGTATTCCTTAGCAGCTTCATTTGCTTGCTGTTCTAGTTCAGGAAACATGCGACCCAACCGTCGTTGCGTTCTAGCCTGGTTCCTCCAGTACGTATAGACTCGCCGCAGCTGTGTGAGATCTGTTGTCCACCATCTCTTCGCGTATGGTGAAGGTTTAGCCTTTGGGGTGAGTGCATGGACTGCCTCCAGCACCGCGGTCATCAACCCATCTGCCTGTTGCTGTACACTGCCACCAAATGGAACGAAGCGAAGATTGGTAGTAATCCTGCCTTTTATGTCGGTCCACGGCGCATTTTTGAAAAGTAGCCTTGTTTCAACAGCTCGTTCCGGCGTCGCGACGTCGAACGTTGTCTGAATTGCTCTGTGATCGGATCCATGCTCGGTCGTGTGGACTGTACACTTCACCACTGATGTTGCCAATTCCTCGGAAGCCAGTACCAGATCAATTGTTGACTCATGATTCCCCCGTTGCCACGTCTTCGTTCCTCTCGAGAGCAAGCTGTGTAGGGCATGCTCACTCATGAGGTTGATGATCGGGTCGGCCTCTCCTTGCCTTTCCCCTGAGACGTCCTCTCCTCCCCATAATTGATCGTGCCGGTTGAAATCCCCGGCAAGTACCACATCCACGCGGGTGCCAATCTTGCTGCGTGTATCTCTTATTACCTGGTGTAATTCGCATATCGCAACCCTCAGTGCCTCTGCATCCTGCGGTTCAACGTAGACTGACACTACCAGTATCGACCGGTCTGGGAGTCGCAATACCGCTGCCGTGAGGTCCGATGATTGTATTGGCACCTGTTCTGCTTCGATATCCTTCCGAATCCAGAGCATGCTTCGAACCGCCCACCTTTCCACACGTTGGACTGTGGGTACTATTTTGATCCAGTTTGGGTGTCCCATAGGGGCTGTCACCAAAGTGCCGTCGATGATCCTCGCATATGGTTCAGATATCGCCAACACTCCACAATCCTTCAATTGCTCATCACTCATTAAACTGTGTTGCACCTCTCGCTGCTTCCGGACATTCAATTGGAGTATTTGAAAGGTTTTACGCATCCCGGGAGCGGTGTGTTTACGGTATTTCTGCAAAAGTCACATTGTTGACCATATGAGTCACGTGACCTCTCGTTTGATCTATGTACGGAATAGGTTTGGTATCAGCCTACAATGTGTATATAACACTCATTGTCCTCTCTCTTAGATGAATCAAGGTTTCTCACTTCAATACACATTTAATCATAGCCCGTGTCCGGCTTCTGATCTTTTCTCTAATTGTCTGTGCCAGTTTTATTTTAAAGAGGGGTCGAGACACATTAAATGGCGCATCCATTGACATCTTGACTCCTAAAATAAATATTTCAACAAAGTATCATACGCCTCGTAATGCTGAAAGTCAGCCCTTGCCCTGCCCATGAATTTGCCTGTTACTTCTTTTCCAAATAGCCAATCGCATGCAGTAGATTGTAATGTGTGTCAGATCCAGACTGGGGGCCTAGGAAACATGCGGCAAGAAGCGAGAGGCTTCACGTGACTTCGGGAGTATAGTCGGTCCGGAATGCTTGGCACATCTTTACTCATGCCTTGGGAGATCCCACTGCTAAAATACCATGACGGCACAGCTTTCTTTTGTAAGCCTCTTTCCTTAGCTGCTTGGTGTATTTTTAATAAATACGCCTTATAACGTTATGCAAGGATACATGATTGTGAAACTATTGTGAGCGTGCAATAGAACAATTCTATTTTAACTGAAATTAATTTATAGGAGGGTTAGAAGAGATGTCGATGATGCCTAACCCCGCTGCTAAGTGTGCGCATCACCCGCTAGATAACATGACTCGTCAGACCGATTTTGGCCAAGCCTTCTAATGTTAAATCTAAGCTTATCCAGTTCGTTATCTAGGCGTATCGGCCTACAACAATTATACACTGCTTCAGTCCCATGCCTAGGTTCAGGCAACTCAATTGTGTAAGAAGGGAAGCGGTACTTTGCTTTAGATGAGCTTTGAAGATCATCAAACTTCATTTTCGATTGAGTTGGTTTTGGACCGAGCTCTGTACAAATCTACTTCAATTGCTAGTCAACCATTCCTAGCTCTTAAGCACCTCTGAGATTTAATTTTACGTCATGGACCAACAATCAAGGCAACATGTTTCTAAGCGCCCACGTCTTGGAGAGCGTACAATGCTTGCCTGCACTCGTTGCAAGCAGAAGAAGCTTAAGGTATGTTGCAAATGTTGGGTCAGCAAACTTTCTTACTTGTGGATATTCACAGTGTGACGGACAAATCCCGAAATGTCAGAATTGCGTCAAGATAGACCGAGGTGGGTGCAAAGAACACTTGGATGTAGGTGCCGTATCTAAAATACGATTCTTCAGATTGTCTTGTTGAAGATCCAGCGACTGGCTTGCATCGACCCCGCGACTACATGCAGTCTCTAGAGGCAAGGGTAGCGTATCTGGAAGGCATTCTCCAACAGGTCCGACCAGACGTAGCTTTAGACCATTTTGTCGGATATCAGCCTACTAACCAACGGGTTGACGACGGTATCTTTCGCTATTCTTATGTTTTCATATATGCTGACCCAAGAATGTAGCAGAGGGTTCTCCGGCAACACAAACGGATGTTGCTGACATATCTTCCGACGTAGCTCTGCTCTGTGTGAGCGCTGCTGGCCGTGAACCGCATTATTTTGGACCTTCATCTGCGCTCTCCTTCAGCCGGGTCTTCAGCTCGGCGCTCCGGTTAAGCAAAGAACATGGGGGCTCAGCTCGAGGTACTAATGAACAATCGGGTTTACGAAGTACCTTAAATATCAACACTCCATTACGACTCCCTTCAATATCGGCCGCATCATCTTTCAGCAAAGCTTACTTTAACAATGTTCATCCGCAATACCCCTTTCTACACCATCCCACTTTTCGCGTTTGGGAAGACGAGTGCACGCAAGCAAACCAAAATGGAAGTCTACAGGATGTGAAGCCAATATCAATGTTCTTTGTTCTTATGGTATGTGCTCGCGGATATTCATTTGGTGATATTCGCATTGTCCTAACATAGTGCAGGTCTATGCAATAGGGTCTCTGATTGTCAACCCAAGCCAGCAATCTTCCGCCGAGGTATTCTTCAAAACTGCCTATCTTCTCTAAAATTATGCCCATTAACTCCCCGCAGGCTTTTTATTCTATGGCATTAGACTATATAGAAGACGTGATCCACCTTGATAGCCTTGAGTCGATCCAAGCAATATTATCTTGTGCCGTTTATTCCATCAAGTCACCTGTAGGCGCCTCGATCTGGTGAGTTATGTTGCTTCCACATTTTACCCCCCTTTGCTCTTCGACTTCCAAATGTGCTTATTCAAAACAGGAAACTCTCTGGAATGGCAATTCGCCACTGTATTGAGCTCGGCTATCATCGTAGTAGATGCAAGTTCCCATTGAACACAGATCCATTGGCTGTCGAAATGTCCAAAAGAGTTTTCTGGGTTGCTTACGATATCGATCGTGCTGCAGCTTTTACCCTAGGACGTCCTTTCGGCATCTCGGATGATGTCATTGACGTGGAGGTACTGACCTTGATACTCGATATACAACTACGGGACCTAGTGATTGCTGATTTTCTGTAGCTGCCTCTTGATATAGATGATTCCGATATCGCAGCAACTGTTGGGAGCGGTTCGCCTAACTACATTGGAGCAACGCCTACTCACATGACGGGTGCGATTCATATAATAAAACTGCGCTTGATCTGGTCCAAAATTAGCGATAATTTATACCCTTCAGTGTCCAAGGGTTGTGGCCATTCTACCAAGATTCACCCAAACATGATCCCTATAGTTACGAATCTCCGCCATGAGCTAGAGGAATGGCACGCGTCTACGCCTAGCCAATTAGACCATATTGATACGGATCCAAGATCCGTTTTTGCATCCCAAGAATGGTTTCATCTAGCATATTGCCATACCATCCTTCTTCTATATCGACATTATCTAACAACAGTAAAGACTCCCCAAACAAATGATATCAATGCTACAAACAATTTTGATCTACAGAATGCCATCGATGATGCTTTCCTAGAGTGCACGGAAAGGTCCAGGGAGATGTGTTTGGGGTACCGTCGGTCATATCAGAACTCGAATGTCCAGTATACATGGGGCTCACTTCATATTTTATTCTTGGCCGGCCTCACTTATCTTCATTGCTTATGGAGCTCAAATAAGGTTCGGTCTAAGGCAAGGAAAGTTGACGTCATCAGCACATGCACATCATGCACCATGGTTCTGGTGATAATTGCAGAGAGGTGGAGCGTTGCGGCGCCGTATCGCGATATCTTTGAGGCCTTATCCGAGAAAACTATCGCCATGATTTGCGGAAACAGCTCTTCCACGACCGGTCACCAATCGTTTGATGACAACCAGTCCAGCTCTCTTTTTTTATCCCCCAACTCGACACATTTGGACGAGCAGATTATGAATTTTGGTGATATTTTTGTACCAGATGAATCGGAATGGCTAGTGCAAGACTTCCTACACGGTTTTATGAACCAATAGTCTTTACCTTCTATGGAATATCAGTATATCTGGTATATTAGAGCGTGGAAGACTCATCACATTCACACGCGCATATCTTCTGGGCCAGGCAATTAGTTAAAAAATCATTGAATAGATCATGCTCTGTACATTGAAGTATCTTATTTATTTCTGGATGTCCATTGTAAAGTTACCATATAATCTCTTGTAACCCCAATTCTTTAGCACAAGCCTCCAGACTCTTCATTTGTGTCTCGGAATAAAGGAGATTGAAGTCCTGGATTGGAGCGCCAAGTGCAAGCTCAAGTCCAGTCTTATCATCGAATGATTCAAATTCAGCCTCGGCTGCCATACCGATAACCGATTTTGAATTTAAATTTGACTGGAAGATTCCTGCAGCGGAGAATGGTAGAAAGTCTTCGTAGGTAACTGGTGAAAAGTCAAGTATTCCTTCGACGAGGAGATTCTTGAGCGTTGCTGACTTCGCTGGAGGAACGTAACCCTTGGCCTTCGGCATACATCGGAATGTGCAGAAAATCAAACCGAGCTTCACTAAAGATTCTATATCGTCTGGAAATTGTTCGAAGGCTGTCGAAAATATGCTATCGGTCGTGGCCGAATCGGCCCCTTTCGCTTTTGCTTCTGACATAGCATTTTCCAGTATCTGGTCGAACAAAGCTCTGCCAGCAGGAGTGACTGCTGCGCCACGCTGCTCAATTTCGCCAAACCGTGCTGTGTGGTACCCGGTTATCAGAGGGGCTATGCCGTTTGAGGCATTGAATAGTGGGAATTTGATCTCTTCTTGTAGCGCCAAAAAGCTTGTCTGGCGTAGTAAGATTGGCCAACGTCGATGTGGTGGGCCTTCAATCCTGGTCTTGACTGCTAGTCCCGCTTTTTTCATCAAATCTTGCGAAGCTTCAATATCTAGGGTTCGCGGCGTGAGGTGGTTGATGTGTGCGCTGTTGAAGCATGCAATATCAGCGACTATGGGATGGGTGGCTTTCAAAAGATGATACTCTTCATAAGTAGATGCTGCTATGGACTGCCACTGGAATGTCTTCAAAGCTTCTGTAATGAACTGGTTTCCTTGTTCTGGTAGAAATCCACACTGCTTTTCGCCGATGTCGATAAGTTTTAACAGCGCAGAACTAAAAATGTTTCGTTTTTCCAACAGAGTGGCTGTCAACTTTCGCGCCTCTGTACTCAATAGCTCCAATCTCAAAAGAGTTGTAAAAACACGAAATGGATTTTTTTCAAGTGCTTTTGTTGTGATCGGACGAAACGCCGTGGCGTGCATCGGCAATCCAGCTTTGGAGAGGTCGTAATATCCAACCGGGTGCAGCCCCAGTAGAGCAAAGAGCCGTCGTACGGTCCTTATCTCAAATGGAGTTCCTAGACGAATAGCTCCGTGTCGTTCAAGATCAAGTCTCTCGCGTGCAGCACTCTCATCGTTTCTCATTCTCAAACCCCAATCTGCTATGGAAGCATTTGAGATAACCCCTTGATTGACTTTCTCCACTATATCGACAAGATCGCCGTATAGTGGCACTTCGCCTTTGTACATTGCAGACATAGATAATGCAAAAATTGTACGCAACGCATCTTGGTCACAGAATCTAGCTGGTGTCTCTCGTTGCTGCCTGGGGGTTGCATACCAAGTAGTTGTCATCTTGAATAGAAGTGTACATTTAGGGGGATCACGTATCTGCTGCTATGAAAACGACATCTCGTGTAATTATAATTTATGGCTGCTGGTTAAATCCCATTGGAAACATTGTCGGAAGTTTCCAAACTTGTTCAGGAGAGTAGTTGCTGAGTGCCGATAGAACACTAGCTGCCATTTGATTTAGTGAATGTTGCCATGGCTTATGAGATTATGCAACAGGCTCGGAAGAACAACCGAGGTGTGGTGAGTCCGCTGGTTCCCTATGGTCTAAGCTTGTCGGAAGAAACCGAACTACGCTGACATGACATTAGACTAACCCAAAAATAGCTTAGAAGACTGTTTGGTTGCAGTCTTGGTCAAAAAGAGGCCTCAGAGAGTCGAAATTCCTCGTTTCTATCGTGTTGCAAATATAACACTCAAACTGCGAGATCTCGTCTTGAGCTGTTATTCGAAAATGACTCCGATTATGAGCTCTGCCACCTCAACTTTGGTCCAAACCCAACATGCTCTCAACGGCCCTGAATTACATTCCCAAGACAGAAGTCTCGGAACAGCCTCTGTGTTAAACACGAAAAATGTGGTAAATGCAAAAAGAGTACGCCGCTTACATAATATTCCTACACCAGAGTCCAAAGGGGAAGAAAGAAGATGGCAACTAGAGCAGATGGCAGGTGCTTTCCGCATATTTGCCAAATTAGGATTCGCTGATGGTGGCAGTGGCCATATTAGCCTTCGAGGTAGATGGCATAGCCTCTCTACGTATGCTTCATCAGATAGATGGTTTGGCTGATATAAATGGTATTTAGATCCGGTCCAGCCGGATACATTCTGGATCAATCCATATGGCGTTCACTTTGGTCTTCTCCAAGTCTCAGACATGGTTCGTGTTGATGAGAGTGGAGTACGAATCGGTGGTGCAGACAAGCTTATTAATACCGCTGGTTTCATTATTCACAGGGAGATACATAAGATGCGGCCTGACATAAACGCAGCCTGTCATATGCATAGTCCCTACGGTAGAGCTTGGTCAACCTTTGGCCTGCCTATAGATATGCTAAATCAAGGTAGGCAATGTATACTCTTTCTATTGTTTGCGAGGATGCACTTACCTGATGGCTTCAGACTCTTGTATGTTCTTCAAAGATCTCGCAGTTTACAAAAATTTTGGAGGCGTAGTTTTTGCAAAAGATGAAGGCGTTCGTATTGCACAAGCTCTTGGTCCCATCAAAAAGAATCTTATCCTCAAGAATCATGGGATATTAACAGCTGGAGGCACCGTTGCTGAAGCAGCAGCATTCTTCATAGCCCTGGAGCGTGCTTGCCAAACACAGATCTTGGTTGAGTCATCCTTGGTATCGGGCCGTTTAGAGAAAAGTTATGTCGGTGAAGAGGAGGCCGAATACACCAAGAAAGGCACTGGTAGTGCAGAGGTTATGTACATGCAATTTGTTCCAGAGTACGATATGATCTTGAAGGAAACAGGTGGCGACTTCCTGAATTGAGGTTAATAACAGCTGTTAAGATCAAGTACATGTAGGAGATAGTATGTGACTCTGTCTCAAATTACTAATAGAGTTCGCAAAATGTGATATATAAGCTGCTACAAGCCATCATTAGGACCATGGATGCTGTAAATACAATGGATACTCTACTCGAAAGGCAGATATTGACTGAAGGTTCAAGCGCCGCTATCGAAAGGCCAGGATTATACACTTTTGAAATTCAAACACTATGTCTGGTTACTTCCATTGGGTTGGTGACTTCCTGACTAGCCCAGAATAGAACCATAACCCCATGGTGTATACATCATAAACAGGCAGTCTTATCCTTTCCTGGACAGCTTCGGCAAAAGGCGGCATTTGTGTACACTCCAAAACAATGGCACCGAGATCAGGGTGGGCTTTAACAAGGTCAAATGCACATTGAACAAGTTCCTCTTCAATGTGCAGGTGAGAATATGGTGCGCCGTCTCGAATGATACACCGCAGTGAGGAATCATGAGATACACCTTTAATATGAATATCCTGTGGATTCACAACGCCCAACTTGGATAGATGCAATTGCCCTAACCGTAACTCGTCGAATGTTATGACACCTATGCTTTTTTGTGGTGGTAGAAAAGCCCTTATGGCGGGAATTTGAATAAGTGCGGATGTGGCGATGGGTACAGGTAGGCGTGCGGCGAGTCTGAATTCAAAATGAAATTTGTTAGCGATTATTTGTCTGCTTG
This sequence comes from Chalara sp. BL73, assembly GCA_918026815.1. Classification (NCBI taxonomy): domain Eukaryota; kingdom Fungi; phylum Ascomycota; class Leotiomycetes; order Helotiales; genus Chalara; species Chalara sp. BL73. The sequence goes on along the minus strand of CAKJVC010000013.1, from coordinate 116,881 downwards.
AAAATTTGACTTGAGATTTCTGTGAGTGTTAGAGAATTGACAATACTTACTCTTGCTGAGCCATGGCTAAAAAACCACAACTCGTGATAATGCCTATGCATCCTTGATCTACAAGCTTTTGACCCGCATCAATAAATCGGTCGAGAAATTCTTTTGAATAGCTATCCTTGGTAACTATTTGGTCTAATTTTGATCCATCTGCCATCTGCTTGATCAAAGGAAACGGCCATGTCTTCTCATTATAAGGATCTCCAGGCGGTCGATGAAAATGTACATCGACAGCGATGAAGCCTAGGGGAGGTAAATCGTCTCCTGGTACATCCATCGTTCACGGAATGATGGAAATATCGGTCGTGAAGATCTGCCTTTCAATTCAAGACGATCAATATTGGAGCAGGCCGTGCTACCGTCACAGCTCTGATGTCTGAATGTGGCCAAGATGCCAAGAAAACAGCTCGATTGATAAGACGGATTATCCCGACTTGCCCACTTACGAAGACAAAAATCAGATGCATGTCTCGGGGATATCCTCTACGATCCTTGGCCCAAGGAAAACTAAACCTCAATTGATTTACCATCCTCGGCTTCTGCCGACATGCATGCTGTGGATCCCCCACAGAATCGCGTCTGGAGTGACATCACGTTGAGACAACTTCAACTAACAGAACATGAGCTTCGGTTGCCCTCTTGACGAAACCGATACGCCTATTCTTTTGTAGCGACTTGTTTTGAATCTAATTCAACTATAATTTTCTAACCATTTTACAATCACTCATACATACGCTACCAATATGTCGCCCAGCAAGCTTTCAGAAAAACCAAGGATTGTTAGCCTTGGACACCCAAAGTTTGTAGGAGAAGAGTTTCTTGCGGAATTCAAAGCAGCATTTGATTTTGAAGTATGATTGCAGCTTAATCTGGCACTTTTTCTCGCACCTCTAATTAGTCTGTCGCACAGGTTCTCGATGCGACCAACCGTAAAGAAGTGCAAAAGATGCTGCCCGAAATGATCAAGTCTTCGAAACCTATAGATGGATTCATCATACGGATGGGAACGCCGCCATATGAGCCTTTCGATGAAGATCTTCTCAAAGCATTGGTTCCCGATTGCCGAATCATCACTTCTGCCTCAGCTGGCTACAATGAGTTCGATGTTGAGTGGATGACCAGAAATAACATATGGTTTTGCAACACTGTCAATGCAGTTGCAGAGGCTACTGCTGATATGGCGATCTTTCTCACACTTGCTGTCCTGCGTGATACTACAAGAGCGGAGATAGGTGCAAGGAACGGATCCTGGAAGGCCGGTATTGTTCCTGCTCGCGATCCTACAGGGTTAACCATTGGAATAGTTGGTATGGGTTCTATTGGAAAGGTAAATATTGCCTTGTTCAGTTTTAACACATGGATGACATGGGGAAGACATAGCTTTGGAGGCCTCAACCATAAGAACAGATGAGCTGACTTTTGTCAGTATCTTGCTTTGAAAGCCGCTGCTTTCAACTTGAAAGTACGATATTATAATCGACGGCAACTACCAGCAGAGGAAGAACAGACATACAATGCCACTTACTGCGCCACCCTCCAGGGGCTACTCTCCACGTCTGATATTGTGTCCATCAATTGCCCTCTTAATGATGAAACGAAGAATCTCATCTCGAAGAAGGAATTCGATGCCATGAAGGACGGCGCATTCTTTGTCAATACGGCTCGTGGCCCAATTGTCGATGAACTTGCATTGATTGATGCGCTCGAGACTGGTAAAGTGACCCGCGCTGGCTTAGATGTCTTTCACAATGAGCCAAAAATCAATCCTTATTTCCAAAATAGCGATAAAGTTGTTCTTCAACCGCATATGGGAGGGTTGACAGATGTAGCATTTCAGAAGTCAGAACGAGAATGTTTTGAGAATATTCGTTCACTATTTGAAAGTGGCAGACCAGTGGCTCCTGTTAACGAGATAAAGGATAAGTTTGTCAAGGACTGAGAAGAGAGGAAGCCATACTTTTTATGTTGGATAATATTTCTAACGAGACATTGGTACAATCTTAGAGGGCCAATGCATTAGATGCTATGGAATAATAGATAGATTACATGGTCTAATTTAAAATTCTTACTGACAAGGGCTTTAGAGTTAGACTTAGGAGACGTTGACTAGTGACCAAAAGATAATTGTTCAATCTTTTTTCTAAGCAGTATTTAAAGTGGTCTCGAACTACAGTCCTCGAAGTATTTATATTCATTGCTTACTTGGATGAAACCAACAAGAAACAGGATATAATTTATTTCTGCCTTGAAATATTACTACAAGCAAAATATATACGTTGTGAAGCAATTGTAGTAGGTTAAGCAATTTAGTTTATATTTAAGCAAGCTAATATTCCAATAAGTCACATCAATAAGGTCATCAAGCATTAAAAAGTTTCACTGAAAGTCTATTGTAGAGTGATTTGAACTAATGTATAGCTCTAGAGATGATATCCCGATCCAGTGGGAAACAAGTGTTTGTTGATCTTGCCTTGTTGAATTAGCCCATGGCCGTTCATAAAGTTTTCTGCGATGAGGTAAATTGATCGTCCTCCTTTCCTATGCTATTTGCGTCGGTATTTCCATTGCTTTTATATATTTCTGTTAGACTTTACATTTCAATAGATAGAATAAGGCAAGGTTTGTCCTTACCTGATTTCAATTGAAACAATTGCATTTTTCTGGAGTTGGTTAGCTTTTTTTCGCATTAAATACCATGGCCCTTCGAATAGGGCATCAATATGCTCCAGAACCAAGCCAGATGTTTCCGGAACCAAGATGTAGGTGTATACTAAGGCTATCAAACACCAGGCAGCAAAAAAAATGAACGCTCCCCACCCACGCATACTGGATAAAATGAATGGAGTGGCTTTGACAATCACAAAATAGAAGAGCCAATGCCATGCTTGAGACAAAGAACCACCAAAAGAACGTATGCGGTTTGGCCAGAGCTCGGCCCCAAAGAGGTAGGGAAGAATGAGTAAACCTGTGCAGCCAGTGGTTAGCATCATTTTATTTGCTAACCCGCTATTTTGAACATACCAATCGACCACCCAAATCCATGGATATAAATTGCCGCAAATGCAGTTCTCGACGAGGCTAAATTCACATTGCTGGCATCTTCCATATAGAACTTCAGATAGACACCCAGATAAATATGAGAGAGCATTTGAATTGTGATGCCAATGAGTAAAGACCTCCGACGGCCGAGAGCATCAACCAAAAATAGGGACGCAATGATGATGAAAACCATCTTCGCAAAAGCATAAAAAGCAGCCATCATGATCGACGTTGATGTTCCATGGATACCTATAAGTTTGAAAATTCCTGGTAGATAGCTAGTGACCGCATTTCCGCCGGATAGTTGGGCGAGACCGTATGTGACGCATGTCAATTGTACACGGCGTAGATTAGCCGTGACACAGAATGTCTCTCGCAGGATCGATTTCCAATTTTGTTCTCCGTATAAGTTATGCTCTTCTACGATCTGAGTTTTAAACTCATTCCATTCTTTCAGCAACAGCGGATGGTCCCTAGATAGCCCACGAAGACGTACGAGTGTATCAAAGGCCGCCTCTTGCCTGCCAACAAGGCAAAGCCATCGGGGCGATTCGGTTGCAAAAAAAGACAGAATTATAACGATGACTGAAGCGAACGTTTGGGCAAAAAATGTGATTTGGTATTGCAGATGAGACGGTGCAACATGCATATAACATGCGTACACTGTAAAAACTCCGACCGTTTGACTGGCCAGGAGAACAATGCCAAACCACAAAGTCAGGAGACCTCTTGTTTCAACCGGTGCTATCTCAACAATAGACATTGGGCCAATCACGGTGAGGGGACCAATGCCTATTCCCGCGATAAGTCTTCCAAGGTAGAGGACGCCTAAGTGGCCGTATGAGAATGTCGAGACGAGGCAGCCAGCTGTATATATACTGAGGTAGAGTCTGAGAGACCATAGTCGACCGATACGATCATTGACGAAAAAAGAGAAGAGAGCCGCGAGGCCGCACGTGATGTTGACGAACGATATAAAGTTCGAAACAGCTTGTGGGTTCTTTGCAGAAGTGATGCCGAATGCCTGTTGGAAACCTGGAAGTGACGGAACTGAGGCTGCAGAACCTTCATCCCAAGCTGAATACACTCGGTGTTAATTTCACGCTACAAGAATATGAATAACTGGTTGGATACGAGCCCGCGCTTACTTTTAGGAATACCTCCTAAGGCGTAGACAAACACCGAAAAAAACAAATGCCGATTGTATATGCCCGGTGGTGAGTTCTTTATGGCCCGCACATATCTAGCGAATGGTGATTCTGTGAAGACAGTCTTTAGAGCCATGATTCCCAACGCACGATACAAAGTATGATATAGGATGGCAAAGAATTGAATAACCTGGTGCTAGAGGGTCTCAGGATTTTGGGTGGGCGGTTCAGATAATTATATGATACGGCTTTTGGATCAGCCGATAAACTTTTTGATTAGCTAGAGCCCTTATCTTGTACCAGTATTCATGACCGGTATGTTGATCATAAGTGTAGAGACTTTTGGCGTCGATTAGGATTTGGCGCAAATTCGATGAAGGAAACATCTGCCGAGAAATGGAAAGCCCCGGACCTCTTGGACTGAACTATGATAACTCCAGCTTCATGAAGAACTTCCCTACTAGAAGGATATTCCAAAAAAAAGGGAGGGAGAGGGGGTTCTCACGTGATCCTCGGATTCATCCCGCCGAGGGTAAGTTTGACCCACTTTCCACTTGCCAAGAAAAGGATTCTTCCGGTGCATATTTGGTCTCTGACTCGTAGCCATAACTCGTAGCCCACTTTTGTTTCCCCAATTCCATGACGGCATATGGTGGGCTAATTTATGGTGCTTTAGGGATGCTCTTAATGTTGTCTTAGAGACGGGTTACCGAATTGATGCTCGAAGTATTGGTTTCAAAACCGAAACCAAACAAGAAACTCATATTTTCTCCGAGCCGTCTACACTCTACACCTCAATTCTGCGCAATGGGCCCTTCTGTGACCAGTTTAGAGGACAACATTATTGTCGTGGGGGCTGGCATCTTTGGGCTAAGCACTGCTATTCATCTTGCACAACGTGGCTATCAGAAAGTTACTGTATTTGACAAGCAGTCATACGATGAAAAACAGTACTCCTACCTGGCTGGGTGTGATGCGGCGTCGGCGGGTGAGTGCCTGAGTTTTACCACCGTGGGCGGTTGTTGATCTTACTGATACACTCGATGAGTAGACATGAACAAAATTATTAGATCAGCCTACGGAAATCAGACACTTTACCAGGATTTGTCCACTGAAGCCCTTGAAGGTTGGACGAAATGGAATGCTGAGCTTCAGAGTGGGGAGTTTGTTCCTGATTCCATGACCCGGTCAACGAGGGTTTTTATCAATAATGGCAACCTTTCAATCACAGATCAAGACCAACTACCTCCTTTTGAGACTGATACGGTTAGAAATATGGAGCTGATGGGCCATTCGCATACACAACTTATTACAAATGACCCAGCCCACGTTGCTATTGCTGAGCAGAAAGGATTCCAATTCGGCATGGATCCGTTTTGGCGAAAAGCGAAAGGCAAGCCTTTTCTCGGCGTTCTCGACACGACAGGAGGCACAGCCGTTGCTGACAAGGCTTGTACTTTTGCACTTCACAAGGCAAAGCTGCTTGGAGTTGAGTTTATCCTGGGCCCTGTTGTGGGTGAATTTTCATGTTTCACCTACAGCAGTAAGAACGAGGTGATTGGAATTCAGACGCGTGATGGGAAAGCCTATCCATCAGCAAAGATAGTCATGGCTTGTGGAGGATGGACTCCTTCGCTAATTCCGCAGCTAGACAACCTTTGCGAAACAACAGCCGGCTCAGTGGTTCTGCTCAAAATTCCTCCAGACTCACCGCTTTTCGACAGATACGCACCTGAAAACTTTCCAACTTGGGCTTATAAAATCCGGGACGGTTCGGAAGGCGGTCTCTATGGCTTTGCCCGAGACGATCAAGGCTACCTCAAAATCGGCTATAGGGGCACCAAGTATACCAATCCAAGGATGCAGAATGATGGAAAAGAGAGGAGCCTTCCCATCACAAGGTATGGTTCTGGGGAGACAATCAAGCACATTCCACAGCATGCTCTCAACGTTATCAAGAATTTCATTGCCGAGTTCCTTCCTGAGCTATCAGCAAATGGAATCAATATTGAGCTTACTCGACTTTGCTGGTACACAGATACCTTTGACAATCATTTTGTTATTGACCGTGTTCCAGGTCAAGAGTCCCTTATGGTTGCTACGGGTGGCAGCGGTCATGCTTTCAAGTATCTCCCAAACATTGGGAATTGGGTAGTTGACATCATGGAGAATAAGGGCTTGGACCGGCCGTTGATAAAATGTTGGAAGTGGAGGAAAGCGCAAGAAGGCATGCCTACTCCAAACATTATAATGGAAGGTAGCGCGGGGGAGAGATCGTTAAAACGAACGAAGCTATGTACCAATGATGACTTGTTACTTGATAAAAAAGCTCGACTATAAGTCTAACGGGTTAACACTTCAAACTATGTTTCTTTTTGAGTAGTCTTTTTGCACTTGGAGGTAAAATATAAGGTTAAAGCTAAGATGAGATTGTTACGATCATGTAAAGCAATTAGTCTACAACGGCCAAAGCAACAACATCAATGGTATTTGATTTTGGCATTCATTCGATGCACGAAAGCGTGTGCTGATTGTGTGCACCTCCAATCACATCCCAGTCTCCCTGCTATGGGGGTAGCATTTAAGAACTTCTGAAGACAAGGTATTAGCCCAAATGAGCCGTATTGCGAATTGCATAGCGGGGTTTATCCCGTGCCAGTTATTATGTCTGAGTGCGGTGTAAGAAATAATTTAATTACTTGATTACTAGGCTTAGTAACTAAAATCAAATCGAAATCAAGTTAGAATAGTTATTAATTACATCGATTACTACTTGGTTAAGAAAGCGGTTGGCTAAATCTAGAAAATGGTGACAAATTTTGTATAGCAAAATTGCTACAGCTGTTACGGCTCCCGCAGCTACGTGGTATTGTAACAGCGGTATGACTTTATGTTACAACCGCAAGCCTGAGGCTCGATGGATATGTCCATATAAAAAACCCCACGGGTTAAAGTCATCTGGCAAAGGCCGATGAGAAGAAAAGTTCCAGGAAGTCTTTTTGGTCAAAGCCTCCGTGGATTTTTATACGCCCCCAAAAAAGAAGGTTTTATACAAATCTACAGTTAGTTTGTTTCACAAATATTTAAGTTTTGTGTTTAACTTAATCGTATTCTTATACTTGTTATTAAAATTATACTTGTCACGAATCCATATCTGACGGTATATAGGCGACTATTAGAGAGTGTTTTATTACAAGAATTCTAAGCTAAAAAAAATAATTTGTAAAGCCCAAGAGAATCAAAGACTAAGTAAAGGCGTTAGTCACGCGCGGACAAGTCCTAGATGGGAATAGAAACCAGGCCCGGCACTTGACATTCGTGACATGTGACGCGCTGCTAAATTTGTAGTAAGTCTAGCCTTTTTATTTTTTAGGTATATATGTAAAAGCACAGCTGTAGTTGGCATAATGTTAAGTATGTAACCCCCAGTAATTTTAAGCATGTAAGCAGATCAGATTGGACTTTTGAGGTCGATACTTACCAGGACGCTTCTAGCATGAAACGGTTCGCTTGGGACAGTCGCTAGAATACAACTGTTGCTCCCAAACATCCAGTACTTATCCTGCGATAATAATTCATTTATAATGTGGCGCATGCGATGCCTAAGTCGACATTGCTAAGTTGAATGAATCTGCCGGTACATCATTTCAGTGAAAGGCATATGCTACTAAAGAGAGTATCAAGATCAAACACTTAATTATTATGATTTACAGTCCAAAGCCAATAATACAGTCTATCTGTTCACAAGTCCTGAATATGGCACAGTATCCTTAAAGCTACAGTCAATCCCGACACGTGTATAGTAAAGCGTACAATTAAGGTTTATACGAAGGCAGGACTGGTAAATTGTTCAGGCGACTGGAGGCGCGGCACAACGCTAGTTGGAGTGAATGAGCACTTAGCAACACACCGGTTGTATGGTAACTTATGGTCGCTTAAATGAAACCGTTATCCACAAGATATCAGGAAGTAATTACTTATCGCAGTGATAGCAGAGAGCAAAGATCAGGTACCCGAAAAGCGTAAACAAATATTAGTAGTACTGAGGAGTAGAAAAAAAATCAGATAATTAACTCATCGATAAAATACATCAGAATAGCCAGAGCTCTTCCTGCTGAGGTTGTGTACGGCCCTGCGTTATTTCAGCCCAAGTTGGGCCGCCCGATCCTCTTGCCCACGACCATAGACCGATGCGACGATAGCAGTTCGGCTTGCCATCCACCGGTAGGGTTCGTTTGAGCAATAGAAACACATCGACGGCCCCGGACGAGTCAATTCGATGTAAAGAATGCAGCAAGAATATCTTCGAGAGCCCACAGCGGACCTTCGTTCTAGCTGTGCAATGAAGGAAAGGTTCTATAGTCAAACTTTCGGTTTCTGGATGACTGTCAAAAAACAAGTCCATCTGTGGCGTGTCAGCGATCTCGAGCTCCTTTGTATGCGTGGTACAAGTAACCACTTCCTTTGACCGTCTGACGTGCAAGCCTGTAACGGCCCGGCGAAATTTATCCGTGTGCTGCTTCTGAGAATTAATGCAAAACCAGCGGATGAACCAGGGATACAATACTGCGTGAACTTTCAAGTAGGCTCTTTTCGGTCTACCAAAAGGGTTGAGTGTCGATTCTGGTTCGCAAAAGACTTCCTTAATCATGTCATCCAAGAGCAAATCCACATTCGACCACTGCTTGTTCACTGCATGTGGGTTCGTGTAGGATATCCGTTGCGGCATAGCCATTGAAGCCCAAGACCACGACGGAATGCTCAATTGGACTGGTCGTGCTTTGCCGAAGCCAAACGGCTTATGGGGCCATACGAACCATAACAAGTCAGTGGAAAGTGTTTCTTTCCACATGCCAGCGACATACTTAAAGTTACGATGGTATGCAATTGCTTCTGCACATCCAGCAATTGCAGGTAGCACATCTGAAGCTACAGAGAGCTCTAATTGCATAAATCTTTCAGTAATAGTTCTCCAACAGGACATGAGGGTCCCCTTGTCATTATTTGGTGAGAGGCGTGTGACAGGACTGAGGTATCTCCGGAACTCCCAATTTAGAGTACCCGGCCATGCCTGACGTAGCTTAAGGATGTGTGGCGGTAGCCTCGAGCCGCACTCGCATGATTTAAGCTTCAGGCAATGGAAGGAAAATTCGCCGTAGTCACACTGGAGAAGGCGCGGTGACAATAGTCGCTCTTGCCATACCCAGCCACGCGTGAATAGTGGATATCGTTGAACAGCGTCCTCGATTGTGGCAACCGTGCCTTTTTGGTCCAGAACGCGGGCACCGATCAGATGTGTCTCACCTTGAGTATTTGAGATAATAAAGCACATATCCCGAAACATTGAATTCGAGAGACAGCCTCCGGCAGAATCAGCTGATGCTACAGCGGCGATTGTTAAGTAGCTGTTCCGATAGATGTAGCCCATATTGGCAAGCTCTTTCTCTAAGTCCTTTCCGTTGTCCCCGCTCTGGATTATACATAATGTATCTATCCATAGATATTGGATGCCCAGCTCTCTAGCAATCGAGACCGCGTCATGAAAATTCTTCGGGAGGTCCTCTAGGATCATGAAGTCGAGACGGCGCGCAAGGTTTCCAACATTCAACTGATGTTGCTTTAACCGGTCGTCCCAACGATGGCTCAAACAGGCATATTGATATGTGTTGTTGGCTGCCGTTACGACAAGTCTAATTCCGGGTTTTCCGAGACGATGAAGAGGCGTCAGATCAAGTAGCCGAGTAGGACGGATGTTGTTGTCCTGTGAAGCCATATGCTCTGAGCAAGCCTCATGGCTGTGAAGACATTCGTTAATCCAGCCTCGTACCCTTTGCATGGACACGTCCTTGTCGTAGAGAACTTCGGAAGGTCTAAGCCATTTTAAGGGGGCGCTGACGCCTGCTGGCTGTCAGTAGTCGTTCTAAATGTAGGTAAGGGCCCTAACGTTTGGGTTGAAACAACGCTATGGCATTCATCTGTGTCTCTGTGCCGACGGGGCGGCGCTGAATCTCAAAGTCAGGGCCGATCGAGTACTCGTACTGGTCATGATCCCCAGGAAACAGATAAATAATAATCTGATCAATTGCGTTGCAAAATTCGCAACCTTGTTTCGCAGAGGCTGCAAGACCTGGAGCAGAGAACCACTCCTGTCGTACCTTTGCGTATTCTTTGCCCAGTTGATTTTGGGTGGTGCGCATCTCGCGTTTGAAGCGTGAGCCGTGACTCGCATATGTGGGTCGAGGCCGTTGAAAATTCTGGTCCAAGTCCCTTTTAAGGCTACAGTTTATGGAACACGCGGAGACATCAAGGAACTCGAAAAAGCTCTTCGCAGGCTGGGGCTTGGCGCGCCGCGCCTCGCTGAGGGCATTCGCAATGTCTGCTTGCTTGACTAGAGTAACTGACATCGTTGTTAGATTGGTAATGACGAGAATACTGACGCGAATAATGTCCTTTGGTTGAAAGGTTCCAAATAGGTGTTCACCACAGCCCGCTTGTGGGTCAGAGCATTGCTTTCTGAATATGGCTAGGCGTAAATCGAGCACTGCCACGTCTTATACTGTGCTTGCGCAGACTCTGGTCAATGTTCTTCTGGTGTCAATCATTGGTGGAGATTGGAGGACTCCAATTAGTATTCAAGAGTAGCCACAGCACACAAGCGATACAAAGTTAGAGGAATCTATGATGTGCGCACAATTCAAAGCAACCTTTTTTTTTCTCGTCACGGGGTTTCTCGCAACCTGGTTCGATGCCATGTCACGTGCGACGGCGCTGCTAGCTTGTCCAGCCACAGGAAGCTTGTCGCAGGACAGCCACGTAAATACAGAGGGTGTGCCAGGACTTAAACAGTTGTTCCAGTTGCAAGATCCACTAGTGGTGGGTCACTGGGTTGGTACATGACCACCTAGATATTGAGGGTCGACGCAGGGACAGGCCGCCTGCTACCTGGACTAGAAGCATTGTTCCACAACCACCCGTACAAACAATTCATTTGCACACGTCACTTTTTGGTACCAACAAACTATTCGTACAAACTATTTGTACTAAAATTTGAGCATACAACAAGATAAAAGAATCCGCCAAAATCTTTGTCGAAGATGTGCTTCTTGTCTTACAGGAGACTTTGATCTCGATGGTCGAGATAGTTTACTGACTAATTTACGTGAGAAAACCCTAAGGTCTTCTCAGGACATGCTGACATTTCAAATATTTTAGTCGCCGACTTCCACGCCGACTTTAATCGTTATCTTCAAGGTCTTAAATTCACTAGCCTAACGGACTTTGAAGCTTTGAAAGACTTCAAGGAGCGCGGCTCAATTTGTCCCCGAAGACCGTAGCCACGACATCGCTGTATACCGCAATACACTCACTGCTAGATAGCTATACTATTCAGCGTGTCCAGATGCACACTCTTTCTCGCCACCCTTCCCAAAGAAAGACTTTAAATTGTGTGTAAGCGCCAAGGTCATTGCGTAGTTGGTACCGGGGCTTTCTTGCATCATGGACTGGCGTAATCATAAATCTTGGTAACTACGCTTCAGCGGCTCGAAAGGAATGTGGATTGAGTAGCACCCACAGATTGTAGATGAAGCTGGCAAAGAAGCAGGTGTCCCAAAGAAACCCTTTTGCAATATAACACGTGATACTCAAATGCGGGATATGGGCTCGTGCCAGCAAAGCCAAGCATGGGCACGGATAACAATAGGGACCATGCGAGGGGGCAATTTTGCTCGAGCACCAATATCAGTACTCCTACCATATGAACCCATACGCCGCTGTAAGTAGGCTGGGATCTCACACGGACCACACCTTGTTTTTACCTACAAAAAACTCCTTCAGGACGTAAATGAGGATAACACATTGCGGATTAACGCTGCTGAAATATAAAGTTCCACCACCGCTCGAAGCAGTCGAAATTATAGCCTAATGTAATCAGCGGTCCCGCAATCGCAGCTGTTAGGCCACCTTTACACTTATCTCAGTACAAAATCATGGCAGTAGTTTCAACGTGACACTTACATACGTATCCGCAAACCAAAGATAAATACAACCCGGAGCTACCATCTGCGGCCCTTGGGTATTCGGCTATAGGAATTGCGAATAAGGCGGTAAGAAACGACATTGGCAGCTATGTCTTCAGTCAGAATCTCACCGCACGCACTGCCTTATGGCGACCTACAAAAACTATCGTCACGATCGTGGAGAGCAAGATGATCTTCCCTTGTTTTGAACTATCCCTTGCCATCTGGCGGCTAGTAGTGAGAGAGTACTGGGCTTCATTTGCAAGAACAGTGCTTTGCTTAAGCTCCACGATTTGATTGATCTGCAGCCATCAGCTTCTGTAAATGTGAAACCATCAACAGAACCCACATCGACAGAAATTCTTGCGGCAAGCTTATGCAAATTGGCCACATCGACCACTTGATCATCAACTTCATCTCGTAGTCGTTTATACCTCAATTGAATATTTTGGTCCTGACGTCTGCATCCTCATATATCTTGCTGATAAGGTTCCGGATTTGCAGTTAGCAGCATATCCAGATAGTTAACCCTTCAGTATATCACACCTTGCATCATGTTATCTAGTTTCAATATTGTAAGTTCTCAGTCTGTGTATAAATTATTGGGCGTTATACATTATTGGCTGGAAGGTGGTGCCATCTGAGGAAAGGCTTGCCACACGCAGTTGTGGGCCTGGATTCCTCCATGATGGCCTTGGACCCACGCCATACAGAAGGTCATATACAGTGAGCTTTGCTATGTGAGGCGGTCCGCCTCCCGAATAGAAGTCAACTATAGTGCCACTACTCACTCCGATCGTCCAGCAGACGAAGCGTGCTCTACTACGTTGGTCATTGGAAATATATTATATAAGGCGTAGAATTCTTAAAGTAGTCTCCGCGGTGGAGAAGAAGTGACGAAATGTACTAATTTCAAGCGCGAGGGAGGAATTTATTCAGCGCCATCAAAGCATATTGGTGTGGGTAAGGCTCAACCCTATTTGGGTAACCGCCATGTGTGCTGATGGTAAGCCACTTACGGCGAGTATCGGCAACATTTTGCAGCTTGGCAAATTAACACAATCCTCCCGAGTTCGGCAAGGGTGGTGCTACCCTTTTTAACGCCGATGCCTCGAAACCCGCTGACCTTTCGTTGTATCTTTTTTTGTTGGGAGTGAAAAAGAAAGGGGGATTGGTGACGCGATTAGATGCGTAAATGAGAAAGTATCGGATACCTATCACGTAGCAAAAGGCGTAGTAGCTATTGGCTGCGCTCTTGCTGGTGTGATTATGGTTCCTTGATTATTGGGTTCTAAGTTACGGCCTTTTACCAGGCAAGTGCTATTTGGGATTCAGCAGATGGTTGGTGACGAGAAAGAGTGAGTAGAGCTTGAAAAAGTTGGGATGTGACAGCTGATAGAGTTGTTTGCACTTTCCCAGCGCCTTCCTTTTTTTTGGTCAGGGTAGCAAAATAAAAAAGAAAGTTAAACAATGAGATTACAACGCTTCCTTCATGTCTCGGCCACTGCCCGACACACAGCAGTCTGTAACGCGAATCGATTTTAAATCGATTTTAAGTGCATTAAAAACACTGTGCTCACGTGCCCGTGGCTATATCGTCCAACGATAGATATGACGTATCCGGCTTGAAAACTTCCACTTTCCAGTGTCTTAGACTTATGATGTAACCACCCTTACGCTTGTTCACAGGTGTGAAAAGTAAACATCTCTGCCAGTTGAGGGCAGTCACAGTTCATCGGTACCATAGCCTCTAGGAAAGACCCCAAGCCGTTTATATCTTGAGGGGGGCTGGGTGTTGATGGTTACTACCCGGAGCTGATCTTCGTCCTCTAAATTTTGAATTGTTCGCCGTCTGGGTGAGGGGCATATTCACGTGACTTGAATCTCACGTAACTCCCATCAACCATCCTCTTTAACTCTACAGGCTGTCCAGGACTAAGTAGATAATCAAGACAGCCCTGGGGGGTAGGATTTTCAAACACTAACTCTGTAATTGATACGAAGAAGTTCGAAATGGGCAGTCAAACAGACACGTGATCGAACTAATGTGAAGCACAAATATTACGGTTACTGTTTTAAAGTAATATCAAACTCAGCGATAAAATCGATAAAATCAATAAAGAATCCCACGAGGTCATTTCCCACTTCTGCCCCTCTTCCGGCCTGGACCTCCCCACCTGATTCCGTCAGACTTCCAGCGCGTTCGTCTGCCCCAACATCCACTTAGCTTCGAATCGCTCCTTTCCCTTCCTTGACCCGTAATTCGTCTATTCTAACGCCATGGTAGAAAGTGCTGGCGTCAACCAACCTTGGTCCTGTCCGTAATCTCCAGGTCAAACATTAAGTGTCAGAGTGCATCAGATAGAACATTTAAAGAAAGAAGGCAAATTTAAAAGCACTGGTGCTGGTCCAATAGTGTAATTGTGCATATCACTGATTCTGAAAGTTCTGCAGAGTAGATATCAGCTGGGGTCCAATCATTGGGTTTTGCGACCGTTATTTTCTTTGTTTTCCATTTTAGTTAAACAAAAATAAGGCCAAGAAAGTTGCTGATACCTACCTTGAATTGGGTGTCAAAGAGCATGGCAAGATCCTTGGCAATCTCATGTTTGTCTGTTGGAGAGGTCCAATCCCTTGTTGCCAGTGTCTTAAGAGAAGTGCTCTCCGGAAAATAGGGGGGGTGGGTATTGTATGAGCCGCCAGCAAGGAATCGGAACATCTTCTTTATATTCTCCTTTGCCTCTGAAGGTTTGGTACCGGAGGTTGCGTTTGCGGCTACAATAGGGGATTGCACTACAGTTTTATTGTTGACAGAAATATGGAGACGCTGAAGATAGAGCATCAAGGCAGCAAGTCCCGAACCGAGAGCCGTGGCGACGGAGCTCCCAGAGTGGGTTGTGGCAGGGGATCCATCACGGGGATCAAAAAAGATGTTCTCGCCGGGGAGCAATAAGTCAATTGACTGCCCGTGGACCCATGCGCACTTCTCGCCTGTGGCAGTTGATGCCCCTACTCTCAGGCAGTGGCCCCAGTTCCCTGGATAGCATTCGATAGCAGTGCTGTTTCCTTGGTCACTGGTTGCACAAAACATAACGATATTATTGTTGAACGCTCTGGTGACTGCAGAGTTCAGTTCTTTGAGCCCCTCCGAGTGATCAACTGTATTTGTTGTCTCAATGGTCCAGCTCATGGAGATAATATCAACTTCACAACTAATGGCCCATTCGACAGCCTTTGAATATCAGCTCACAGGGCCAACTGTCTAAGTGTGCGTTGCTGTAACACTTACATCTGCAGCAGACTTTGGAGTAATGTGTCTCCTCCCATTCATGCTATATCTCTCCTCCAGCTTGGCGACAAACAACTTGGCTCGTGGGCACATTCGTAGTATAAGATCAGCCATCATTGTTCCATGTTGGTCGGAAGAGACGAAATAAGGGTTCAGTGAAACATCCATTGCAAACGGGGACGAAAATGATGCGCCCGACACGATCTTATCATCGAAGATGTCGAGGGCTGCGTCAACCCCATCATCGATGATAGCAATCTTCACCGGGTTGGCTAAGTCCACTGGCATAGTACGAACAAATTTCGCAACGTTTTCCATGGACTCCAGCCAAATATTTTCTCTAGTGAGATGAGTTAGCTTCAGCTCTAGTTCATGATAACAAATAGTTGCTTACTTGGCGTCAACGGACGCGCTCTTGAACCCGGACATGTAACTCTGGGAAATAGAATCTGCAATATCCATAATATCAATACGACGGCGAGAAACTGTATGGACCTCAGGTTTGGCGTAATTCAGCGGCTTCGAAGTATCATCACACTTCGATAGGCTATCCTCCTCGTTGAATTGGCCATGTCCATTTGCAATACTAGTGGCGGTTGACATGCTTGGACGGTCAGCCTTTTCCGTTTGGGTGGCGGCATCTTTGATGGCAACACTCTCGTTAATCTTAGCTTTGAAAGTTTGAAGGTACCCAAGCTTTTGCTTTGTGCTCTCCAGGCCCTGGAAAAATTATGTTAGGGAACAAGATTGGAGAGACAGAGAAATGACGCGTTGGATACAGGGACATGGTCCCATAAATACCTCCCGGAGGAGACGTCTTACGTGACGGGCACGGAGTGAGACACACCTTCTGGTGATATATCCAGATACGCCTCAGCTGTGCAAATCATTTCAGTTAGGAAGATATTTTACAGGGTTTATACGCACCTCGGGGAATTTCTTCCTGTTCTTAAACCCTTCGTCGCTATACCAGCCCAGCAAAGTTGAATTGCTGCCAGACCAATACAGAGAGATATCCTGTATCTTCTTTGAAACTTTCTGGATGACCTCGCTGCAGATATCGAGCTTCTTCCAGTCCCATACTTCAATGTCAAAGGATTTCAAGGCCTCCTCAATGGCCTCATCTGAATGGGACAGGGTACCGTCATCAATGACCACAACTTTCATGACGCTGCGGACATGGTTGTCTTTGAGCCAATTGAACACCACTACTAAATCACTGATGCCTTCAGCATTACTGTCAGCAGTGGACCCAATTTGGTTACTGGATCTCTCGGCTTGATATGCACCACCTAGATGATTCTCATTGCCTCCAATGACTTCGATTGGATTTTCCACAGTCAGCCGCGGAAGAGTTACACACGCAAGAACTGATTCAAAGGAAAGGTGCTTGGCCAAACGGCTGAGGTAGTCCTTTGATATCGTCTTTCTTGGGAAGCCAGATAAGCTAAACTCGAGATGTCTCTCTAGAAAAGATGCGGTCAGAGGGGAATATTCATGTAATAGAGTAGCGTCTTTAACCTTGAAGTAAAAAGGGTAATCGGGAATGCTTATAGCCAAAACTGACCTTTACCGGATGAGTACAAGCACCCCTTTACCTTATTGCGGTCCCATGTCGGCTCGTGCAGGCAAAAGTTTCTAATGATTGACAAAATCGGGTCTTCGCCACGAACTCTTTGACGTTCTTTGTATAGCATGGGGCCGCATACAGTTTCCACTATGGCTTTGTTTTGTTCGTTCTGTTGGTTTTTGGGAAAAGCCTTCCAGAGTTCGTCAAGCTTTGCGTCCCATTCCCTGTCAACTGCTTTGTCAATTGTAGCCTCTCTCTCCCGGAATGGTGTAAAAACATCCCTTGAGGGCGTTTCTTGAGTACCCCACTTAGCCAGCGTCTCCTTGTCAGCCGCGATGAGTCGCTTGACTATCTCTCCTTGTTTCCAGATTGGCTCGGGTGCGGTTAACTTGAAACCGACAAGTCTCCCCTTGTTTGCATCAATGGCCCATTGGGCAGGACGCTTAGACGCTCGGGGTTTGGTTTGAACCAGAGAACAGGTGAGTGGGCTGTCTGGCTTGCCATTTGTGGTATCGTTTGGGGTGGCAGTTGCATTTGTTCCATTGTTCGGCATAGAACTCTTGCTTTGCGATAAGTCTACCCCCCGCTTGAATGTCGAATTGGCCTGGTCTTCAAACAAAAAGTCGAGAGTATAAAGCATGCTCTTATCTTCTATCTCCCTGTCATCACCGAGTTCTTCTTGCTCCTCGTCCTCGCCGACTTCTTCTTGCTCCTCGTCCTCGCCGAATTCTTCCTCCTCATCCTCGCTGGCTTCTTGCTCATCGCCTTCGTCTCCTTCATATTCTTCGTTGTCTTCCTGGTCAAAGAACATCCCGAGACCCACAGCATAGTGTAATGCAGTCTTTCCATCTATATCGCGGGACGTGAGCATCGCGGCTTTGTCGCTGCTCATCGCTTCGTAGAAAGCAATCAATCTCATAGTACAACGAGACTGTTTGCTGACAGCCAAGTGAAGGCACGTCTTCTTTTGGTTGTTTGTTGTCAATGCGAGGACCTTCTCCAGAGTCTTCTTGCTATTTGACTCCTCAAGGTTGTCCAATATATCTTCCACAAAACCATCATTCCCGTTTTCGAGCGCTTCATGCATCGCAGTGTACCCACTGCGGGGGTCGCGACACTCGAGAAGTCCATGATACTTTTCCAAGATCCATTTCAAAAACGACTTCTGTTTATCAACGGTCCAATTTTGGGAGGTCGAGCTTGGCGCAGTTTCGCCGGCCAACTCATGGAGAACTGTGCGCTTCTGGTCCCTTTCCTTGTAGGTTAGGAGAACAGGTACCTTGTAGTTGTTTTCAAATATAATTTGGCTCTCTACTACGCCGAAGTCAAGTTTAGAGGCGACGTCTAGCACAATGAGTGGTCGGACGTCTCGTGGAGGCGCCGTTACTTGGCCACTGGTCTTTGTTTGGCGCTTGGAAGTCTTGCGTTGATCTGCTTCCCGATTCAATCTTCCGCCCTCTGAATTCGGTAGCATCTTCCTCTTTTTGGTGCGTAGTTCTTCATAGAAGGAAATGTCTTTACTCAGGCGAAATTACTGGCTCAATTGCACCACGACGACCTGAACGATTCAGGTAGAGTGCCGCAGATGAGAAGTGATACGAGTTAGGTAACTTATCCATTGCAGTTCCAGTTCACGTGCCAACATCCACCGGAAGGAGCTGCAACCAAGTACGCAGTATTAGTATTAATCTATTTGTGTCCCAATCCGTTCAAGGACCTACATCAATCACGGAATATTCGGTGTCCGTGGATTCCTGCATCAGGTATGCCAATTCATGGCTGCTGTAACTTGCCGTGGGTCCTTCCGATACCGCCAAACCTCAGATAGCCATGTGCTGCCCAACTCTCGGTGCACAGTCAAGATGATAACACAAGACATAATATATAGTGGTGGAGGGAGAAGGGGGGGGGGGGGGGGGGAATCATCACAGCCTTCCCGCACGCCATCCGCCGCTGTCTATATTTGATATCCTGTGCATAGTTAGCATGCATCGGGCCGAAGCCTCCGCCAACGGCGACACCCCATCAGCTCATGTGTTTCCACAAGAGAATACAAGTCTGATGATAAATGAAAATGTGAGGTGCACATCATGAGGAACGCCTGCATTTCCCCACAACTTCATATCTTCGAGACACTTCATCTCTGGAAATATACCACCAGCAGCCCAAGCACACGCCAAGAATAATTCATCACAATCACCTTATGGTCATGACGGACTTGGATATCGATCTCCAGCCAGCAGGCGTTGAGGGTGCGAGTTTACGCTGGAAGAATGCACCAGGCCAGAAAATCCGGGAAACAGTGATGAACCAAGGTAATTACGGCGGCCATCGAGTTAGAGCCAGGGCTTCGATCTACAAGGTTACCAGCGGTACCTTGACCCCAGGAGGGGACCCGGCGTCGTTGATGATTCTAGGCTTCCAATTCCAGGCGCCGAAAGGGCGATTCAAAAGGGCCAAGATTGTTGTTGAATTCGAGCAAGCCAACTCCCAAGGCAGCAGCAACTGGGAACTCGACCCCGCCATTTACAACCTCGCCCCAGAGCATGATTTTGCACTGAACCTGAAGTCAACGACGGAGCATTCCACTCACCGCGTTCATGGCAATCTCCAGCCAAACTTTTACGGAATCGCAGGTGGTGAGATCGGGTATGAGTGGGAACTGACCAAGGACATGACCAGGGATCATTACACGGTTCTGTCTGGGACACGGCACAACGCTTGAGAAAGCGAGGTTGGGGATGACAATGCCGTTATTTGGTGGCTAGGTGAAGACGGGGACGCGAAGGAAGGAATTCCTCGGTGGCTCCGCACGGCAGTGCTTGTTAAACGAAAGGGAAATGGGCCGATCACCGCAAAATTTGACATCATAACCGAAGTTGATTTGGTCACAAACGTGCTCACGTTTTTTGGAGCCGGCAAGAAGGAGGTCAATGACCCGGTCACACTGGACGTGGATCTCCAGTTTGATTCTACCCAGAGCGGCAGCGTGACGGTCTTGACGAAGGAGATGATGGAGAACATGGGAGGCTTGGACCTGATGGAGTGTGCAAGGGCGAAGTTTGTGACACCATTAGACATTAATGAATGAAGAGTTGAATTACCTTTGATGGGCAGTAGTGTACCAATGGTAACTCTGCAAGGTGCCGCTTGGTCTTTAGCCCTGCCACTGATTCCTTCTCGAGTTTCATTGTTTTTCATTGGCCACCTCTCGTCCGGCTGGCGCCGTCTTGGTAACCCTCCTTTGTTTCAAAAGACCACCCGATTGGTCAGAATTTCTCTCAAATGTATGCAACCGCTTCGCTTGCTTAGAGAATCCGCAGACTCCATCGATATTTGAGGCTGGAAAGGGAAATTGTGGCCGTTACGGAGATTGAAGGATGGCCAGTGTGACAATCGTTCACGCAATGGCGGTTGCGCTGTGTATTAAATGATTCACCCTAATGCGAAAACACTCACGGGATAAGGATCGGATGACTCGGCGTAACCAGTCATACACAAGATAATGCAGTGAAACTTACCGGCCTACCTGCTTGTTCTCCAAGTCACCACCATCTAACCCTAACCTCGGGAACTTGTTACAACATCTCTCAGGACCGATACTGCCTTGAACCGAGCACCAAAGAGTACAACTTTTGGAATTCAATATTTTCCAGCTTCGAAAGTGTTGGGGGATCGGCCTCTTCCTAGAGTCATATCAAACGCTTTCGATTACAAATTTTCACCTATCAGCGCCGCTACTTCTTGCTGTGTGTGGACAAACCAACCAATATTTCATCTCTCCTCATGATAATGCATTCTTTCTTGTAGGTAGCCTTCTCTGAAAAGAGTCCCATAGATGGTCCAAGCTCTAACTGAAAATCTGTGCTATTACGCAAACAGGGTTGTGATTGTCAGGGGCCTTGAATCTATGAAAGATGACCATCAGTCAGACGAAGACTTAGCGAATCTATTTCAAGGCTGGTTCCAGGGTGCTCAAGTGATAATATTCAATTCTTGTCCGAGGAACTCGATTCGTCCTGGCTGGATACAGAAACAATCGGATGAGCTGCTTTCAATTCTGATAAAAGACCGCCAAAGTTTTGTGAGCCACCACCGGTGACGTTAAACCCTAACGATTTAGACAGCTTAATTTAGTGATTGGAACTAATACTACTACGCATAGACTTAAGTTGCTGGGGAAAGTTCCAGTAGCCGTCCAATTATCATTCTCGCCAGCAACGTCGGTGGATTTGTTGTGAAGCGGGTGCGTCACCAATATTTCTCTGCTAAGCCATCAGCCAACAGACGATAAACCGACTTATGAAAATGTGGCTAACTAATTCTTTATAGGCACTTGTGCAAGCGACTAACAATTGGCAATACCAATCAATTATTTCTTCAACTATTGCAGTCGTACGTATATTAAGTGGTATTGAGGCACCACCACTTATTAATCTCAGTTGGACTAGCTAATGGCAACTTCAAAGGTATTCTTTGGCACTCCTCATACTGAGACTCAACAGGTGCCATGGGAAGCACAACTGATGCACCTAATTCTTGCTTTCGAAATTCCGCTTTTAGACCCCTCTCTATACTGCAACGACACTTCTTCCGTATTAAGGGGCTTATCTGTGTGGTTCTCCATTGTGGATCCGAAATATTTCATTGGTAATTATATTACCAATCAAGAACGTGGATCTGGCACATATCACTATAACGTAAGGCGATCTAAAGTCGCTGAGGCTGCTCTTGACTAGGGCAAACATAGTCCCCTGCCCGCCTCATTGGTAGCTACAAGTATCTAATTAATGCTGCAGGTCTTGGACAAATACCCTACTGAGCTGTGCCATCCGTCCGGAAGAGAAGTTCCCGTTGAAGGCGGATACGAAAGTCTCTGGACTTTCAGTCAGTGGGAGGTAAAGTCGGAAAGCGTGCGGCTGCTAATCAGCGGTTTGAGGGAGTTGAGTTTAGAAGGTATGGCTTGCGCTAGCCTTATTTACAACCGCCGTGGGACTCGCATCCTTCACTTACTAACACCTTATTTCAGCTGCGGATTCACACTATTATTTGTTTCTCAGTAGTCTCTCCCCGAGAGACCCAGCAGTTCACCAGTTCCGTGGGTATTCCACAGGCTTCAGTCACCTTGACCAGATACGCGACCATGATATATATAAGAAGTGGTTGACATCGGATTCCTCAAACTTTCTCTCTATCAGCGCTGATGCTGGCTCGGGCACCCGGTCTTTATTGTATCAGATGATGCAATCATTGATTCATGAGCGTCGCGGCAAGCGCGATGTGTTCATCAGCTTTTCATACGACAACCAGTACGTCCGAGATAAAGTAGAAAGTCTCTATCTGTCGTTATGCCGGCAGATTCTCACGGCACGCCCACTACTTTACCAACGTATGTCAAAACTATGCAACTGGCTCCTCACGCATACAATATTTACGCCAGCTACGGCAATGGTCCTGCTACGTTCCCTTCTTGGATGCTATACGGAAGGACCTGTGTATTGTTTCATCTATAATGTCGACCAGTCAGGAGAAGTTTGGCAAGACTTTGTCGCCCAGATGGAAGAGATTTCGCGACCTCAATCGGCGCCACTAAAAGTCGCTTTTACCCTCGAACAAGAACGGCAGGTTAGCTTCACCAACAATGGCATTCCCCAGGGAAGGGACCTCATCCTAGACAGTAGCGAGAACTCCCATGATTCAGTTGGGCCATCAGTCCAAAAGATTCCAATACCTCAGGCAGCACCATTAAAAGTCGCTTTTACGATCAAACTAGAGCAGCCAAATAACCCCACCGGCAATGGTCACCCCCAAGAAAGCTCCCTAATAGTTGATCTTGGCGAGAAGTTCCAAGATCTTGTTCGGTTGTCGGTCCAAGAGAGGCTGCGACATGACACACAACGTCCAGCTCTCTGGACCAAATTTGAGACGGCTATTGCGGACAGCATTTGCCAGAGGCCGACAACGTTTCTTGTGATGACGCTTCAACTTGACTTGCTGCAGAGCTCAAGTCTCCTCTCTTCTAGGTCTAGCATCACGGAAGCCTTGGAAAGTCTTCCAACAGATTTGGACGGAGTATACGAATATTTTCTTGGACAAATTTCCATGCAAGACTATCAGCGACAAGCCTTGAACTGCATCGCTTCGGCAGTTCGTCCCATCAACTCTTCTGAACTAGCGGTTTACCTCTCGATCGGGTCACAAAAGTGCGGTAACCTGGAGTCTCTAGAAGATCGCATCCCGTGTGACATGATCGGAGATCTCATCAACAGCCCAGTCCTAAGAAGCCTTCTCAAAGTTCAGAATGATCACCTATATTTGATCCATGGGACGCTATCCAACTACATTGCAGCCCGAGACAGCGAGGGCACGCTCCAACTGCAGATGCTAGAAACGTGTCTCAACTACCTTGCTCTTTTCCCAAATGATAGTAAGAAGGGAGAGGAGGAGGTCATGGAGTCTGCCCAAGCGAGGAGCAGTAGCGACAGCCTCGAAGGTTTAGTTAGAAGAGTGGCAGAACGCTATTGCTTCTTGGCATACGCAGCAGACTATTGGCCTCAGCACTACATCAACTGCAAAGCCAACGCCAGTGCAACAGCTGCGGTGCTAAATTTTGTCCAAAGTCACTCTCTGCAGGCGTGGGCATCAGCGTACAACAGCGCCGGGAAGCCTTTGAATAGGGTGCTTGAAGAGCCGGTGACACCTCTCACCATCGCCAGTACTTTTGGGTTCGAACAAATCGCCACCCAAGTGCTCGGAACCAATCAGTTTCAGGAGGCTTTCACCAAAAATGAGCTGGACATAGCAGTAAAGCTTGCTTCAATGCATGGCCACTTGAAAACTCTTGAACTCCTCCTGACTCGCGGAGCGAACGGCGCATATGCACTGGGATACGCCTGTGCAGGTGGCCAAAAAGACCTAGTTGAGCACATTCTTGCTGGTGCCGACAGCCCGGATCTCGACATCGTCGACTCAGATGGCCTAACACCACTTCTGCAATCCTTAATAAACGGCCACCCTAAAACAGCTGAATATCTACTCTCCAAAGGGGCATCTCCTGCGGCTAAAACCTCAGATGGCTTAACTAGTCTTCATTTGGCCGCGCAGCTCGGACTCCTTGAAATTGTCCACATTCTAGTCGACAAGAAGGTAGATATTGAGGCTGAAAACAGCTCGGGATATGACGCATTGAAGATCGCCGCTGAATCTGGCTTCACGGATATCGTGAGCTATCTTCTAGATAATGGAGCAAAGGCACTCATCAACAAGCCTACACAAAGCACCAATAAAAGTGCGCTGTATCTGGCCGCGGCGCACGGACAACAGCAAACCACCATATGCCTCCTCAACAATGGTGCAGATCCACGTATCACAGATTCAGAAGGCGCTAGCCCTTTATACGTAGCGTGCCGGGACGGCTTTGTCAGTATTGTTCAGTTGCTTCGCTCCCAAGTCGAAGTGAAAGACTCTATGACCGACCAAAAAGATTCAAGTAAGCAAGATAGTGATCCAGAGCCTTCCGGCTTTGTGGCTTCTCCGACTTCAAGCGCTACTCAAGACCGCGAAGGGCCTTATCTGGGTTCAAGCTCCGAGCGAGCTGCTGATGGAAATAGCCCGCAAAAACGGCTTTCAATAATCCTAAGCGACTGTCTTCAAATTGCCGCTCGCAAGGGGCATCTCGAGATTGTCAGCCTGCTTCTCGATGGCCCAATTGACCCCCAAATGGCCGATGACCATGGCGAGACGGCATTGCATGCTGCCGCTGCGCAAGGATATGACCAAACAATAAAGCAACTTCTGGTGAAAGGTTTCAGTGTTGACCAAAAGAACAAACGACATGAGACGCCGCTCCAGATTGCTTGCGATCATGGGCACGTCACTGTTGTACGAGTCCTCGTTGACGGAGCCGCTGTGATTGATTGGTCATCAAAGGAAAGCGAGGCGTCCAAATTGGCACAACACATGCCGCTCCAGCTTGCTGCCCGGTCTGGCCATGTCGAGGTCATGGATTGTTTAGTCCGTAAAGGAGCGCGCCCATCTGCGAGCGATCTCAAAGTCGCAACGTCCAGAAGGCAGCTCTCCACGCTGCGCAAATTCATATCCCTCAGCCAAGAGGGAATTTTCTCTCTTGCAGTCGATGATGTCACCCCATCTGTGGAGGTTGCTCTCGACAACGGCTTCACTCCAGCACTCAAAGAACTTCTAGTGTCAGAGATCTTTGGCGACGGGCTCAAAAACTTGCCC
Source organism: Chalara sp. BL73 (assembly GCA_918026815.1). Lineage (NCBI taxonomy): Eukaryota > Fungi > Ascomycota > Leotiomycetes > Helotiales > Chalara > Chalara sp. BL73. The sequence goes on along the minus strand of CAKJVC010000013.1, from coordinate 91,528 downwards.
GGACATGTGCGAAGTGCGCTTCACCAAGTGTATAGGAGAGGCAACGTAGAAACTGTCCGAGCGCTTGTCGATACCGGCTTGGACCTGAACATGCGCCAGGATGACCAGACCCCACTCTATGCGGCATGTACTAGTGGCAGCAATCAAGAGAGGATTATGGAAATTCTCTTAGATTTCGGTGCTAATATCAACGAAATAAATGGTGATTACGAGGAAACAGCACTCTATACGGCCGCATACCACGGCAGACTCGCTATTGTGCAGCTCCTCCTCAACCGTGGGGCCGATCCAAGAATTCGAGAGAAAAGATATGGATGTATACCCCTACACGCGGCGTGCGTCAATGCGCATGTGACAAAGGCTCTTTTGAATAAAGATGCGACGTTAGTCAATGAGAAAAGTGCAAGCAGAGCAACGGCGCTCATGCTGGCAGTGCAAAACGAGTGCATGGATACCATGCGCACTCTGCTTGAATACGGAGCGGACGTCGAGGCTAAGGACAAGGACGGCCGCACAGCCCTGCATAATGCATGCAATGATGGAGGGCTCGAGAGTGTTAGATTTCTCTTGAGTGAGGGAGGAGCGGACCCCGATATGAAGAGCGATGATGAAGGAGCCACGGCACTGCATTACGCAGCAGCTGAAGGGAACGTCGCTATGCTCAAGCTATTGATGACGGAAGGCAAGGCAGACGTGGCTATGACGAACGACGACGGCGCCACAGCAATTCACCTTGCAGCAGGGGCGCTGAGATTGAAGGCCGTCGAGTATCTCGTAGACAAAGTCGAGAGCCTTGATGTCCGGACTGACGACGGGAGTACTCCGCTAGAATATGCCATCGACGCACTGACGGATGGCCGCGACAAGGAGCAAGAGTGTCTTGCAATCTGCGAAACGCTGATCAAAAGGGGTCCGAGGTTCCCGAAGTTGGCCCTGGACGAGTTTCCCCTTCGAGCTGCGATTGAAACAGGGTCTCTGCTCTTAGTTAAGTTGATGCTTCAAAATAATGCAGAGGTGAACAGAATTGAGGGAGAAGCAGGCACACCACTTTTGGTCGCTATCAGAAGCGGCCAGATAGAGATTGTAAAAGAGCTGATCAAGCACGGTGCCGACCCAAACCTTAAGGCTAACGGATGCTTCCCTCTACAAGCAGCCGTTGAGGCTGGGTGGGAACTCATCGTGACATACCTGCTGACATATAAGACGCCATCACCGGTGGATCCAAATCGCCGGACTGAGACGGAAGATACTCTATTGCGCCGGGCTGCTCTACAGGACAGAGTACCCATTGTCGAAGCTCTTGTGAAAAACGGTGCCGACGTGGGTAATGTTACCCAAGGCGAGAACGGGGAGAAAAGTGAGATGCCTCTGCTAATTTACAGCCTGAAATGGCGCAGTCCCAAGGTTGTCAAATATCTCATCGAAAACGCAGAGAGCATGACCTTGTCTCTTGATGCCAAGACTAAGACTGGCGACAGCGCGCTCCATCTTGCCGTTGCCAGAGGGAAGATTTCATGGGTGCACTGGCTTCTTGACGGAGGCGCCGATGTAAACCTTCTGGATGGCCTTGGAAGAACGCCGCTAATAATAGCCGTTGCATCGTCGGAAATAGACATTGCCATTTTGTTGCTAGGGTCCGGAGGGGATCCAGGAATACGGGATGGTTGCCATAGGGATGCCTTGTACTGGGCATGTCTATGTGGAAACATGAGGATATTCAAGGGTATCTGTACCAAATTGCGTGAGAAAGAGGATTGGGCCAGACGTTATTCTGCGGCCCTTCACGCTACAGTATCAAGCAACCAGCCAGACATGGCTATCCGTTTGATCAATGAATTCTCGCTCTCAGACTCGGAGGACAGAAATGGGTGGACAATAATTGACTCCGTGCGATACTGTGGACTTGACTCCTTTGCCAGCTTTTTGGCTAGCAAGTTTTCAGAAGAAAACGCTCATAAAGGCATATACCCGCTTATGATGACCCTTCTATTGCCGTTCTTGGCGTCTTGAAAAGTCCCCTGCTAATTTTCTCTTTACTCTAGATTCCAACCGCAAGCGTCCATCTTCATGGAATTGCAGCGATAAACATCCCGTGTTAGATATTAAAGATGACGGCTTGACCGTCTGTGTGAATGGTGCGCATTCTTTGAAGAAAGGAAAAGCGACCAATACTGAACTCATTCGTAGACAAGCTACTAGAGGATATTTGCCCGGAACAGTGTTCGGCTGCGATCAGGGCCGACTGCTGTATGCCTGGGGAAGGAATCTACTACTTTGAAGTAAAGATCAATGAATGTTCTCCAGAGCAGGAAAAGTGAGTCTTGAAACGAGAAGATTGTGTAGGAGGCTCGCGGATCACTCTAACATAGAACAAGGATCATCGGAATTGGATTCAGCACTGAAGCCGCTTCGGTCTCAACTTTTATCGGCTACGACTCCGGATCGTGGGGTTACCATGGTCGCGATGGCAATGTTTACTTGGGGAGCTATTTGGGACGCGTATACGGTGGGATAACATACGGGGTAAAAGACACAATAGGTTGCGGCGTAGATTTCGACCACGGGACGGCATTTTTCACCAGGAACGGAAAACACTTGGGTGGGTTTGATCTTTGTTTTCAGTTATACTCTTTCTCGAATAGTTTTGCGGGGCACTAATGGAGAGTTATAGGCGAGGCGTTTAGAGTACCAAAACAAAAGCTTTACCCGACTGTAAGTTTCGACACGTCAAAGCCTAAAATGGATGAAGGAGGCAGCATCACCGCAAAGTTTGAGGAGCCATTCGTTTGTCTGAATTACGCTTCATATACAGTGGCAAATGAGGGTTTTAACGTTGGCAGGTCTAGAACCTTGCTCCGGCGTTAGGGGAAGAAAAGGCGTGAGTGAGATGATGAAATTGCCTCTGCCACCCGGCTGCGCATTATATCGAGAAATTATAGTGGCGGACTTAGGAGTTAATGCCACAAATACTGATCTGGCATCGAAAGGGAGACTGTTAAATAGATTCAATACGTAGAATTCTATGCTTAGAAAACAAAACAAAAGTAGAACTCGAAAGTGCCAGAGGCTAAGTACGGATGTCGGGACGCGCGTGCTAACTAGTCCCGAATAGGAATGTTAGAATAGGTTCTATTATCTAGGGGATGAACTGCCACGGCCTTGGCCCTATCTCGCTTAGAGCCCCTTGGGGCTCGCTTACACTGGCCAGCCTCCTGTATAATATAAAGCGCTGCTTTTCTTCCTTTCTTCTACCTGTAGCCTGCTCTCTTCGCTATAACAATTGATAGCCGTTCATACCTTTGAGTCCTTCTTCCTGAGATCTACGGATCGAGGTCCCTGTTCGCCTTGAGTTGTTACATGAACTGGAGGATCTGCGAGGGTGCCACAGCGATAAAATACAGGGGTATAGGAGCGTTACGGATGATGATATTATTTACAGTCTTAAGCCGTAAATATATGTAAAAAAAAAATCGCTTGTATATGTTCTCATCATCCGCATACTCCCCCACACATAGCCAGTATTGGCGATCGAGAAAGACAAGGCGACCCTAGAAGATGCCTACCAGACGACTAGCGCTCTTGGCGAGCAGAGAAAGATCTCGGCATTGCAGAGTCGGGGACTGAAGACCAATCATCTCTAGGCGTCGAAAATTTGATGGGGTGGCTCTGGCGCTGAAACCCCAAGGAGGTGAGAACTCAAGAATAAGGTATCGATCCCGAAGAACGAGTACACGTTCTAGTTTAGTCCGTGAGCTGCTTGTAAGATCAGTTTCAGCTGGTGAGTCCTCGAGCTTTAATTGTCCACGCTTGGGCACTTCCTCACCAATGCGCTCTGAGACTAGTGGACTTACTGCAATGCCTATGACTTTCTGTAGAGTATCCCATTCGTAGAGCGCTCATTCATTCCCTTGAATAAATGCCAAGAGATGGGGTTCGGTAGGATGTTGCACCCAACGTCTAGGAATCCCTTCTGATCTCTCCCCCTCAAATAGCTTCATCTTAGTTGTTGTGTTCCAGATATGGTCCACTGAGTCACTGTAAACAAGATAATCCTCAGAGGTGCTAAATAGTAGTTGCGTTATAGTAGTCCCAAACCTCTGGTCGAACAATGGAAATACTGCCCACTTTTTGGGAGCCCCTAAGGTGGGCTTCTGCAGTCTCTTGTCAATGATATTTGCACTCGATTATTGCCATCTGAAGACACAACCGGGGCGGAAATGAGAGTGTCGTGAGTGCTTGAGCCCTCCTGATTTGAGTCGTCAGACCGAATAAGTGCGTCAGGCTCCCACACATTGTAGAAAGTTCCTCTCACATCGTAAAACCTTTGTGCACCGGGAGGGGATGCGATATCTCTGACGAGCTCGCAGTGCTCCAATTGGTACAATAGACGGAATGTACCTGTAGACCAGACACTCAAGGTTCCATTGTAGTTGCTGGTAAGGAGGAAGTTGCCATCGGAACTTAGGAGCATCTCTTTCGCTCCGATGTGGGGATGTTCGGCTTGAGTATCATCGTCAACGCTCCAATCTACTAACCTCGTATCTTGATATAGGATTAGCACATCCGATGAATCGGGTTGCCACAAGATGACCTCGGCGGAATTCCAAACATCTCCTTCTTTCTTGAATGTATCTTCTTTTCGAATACATCGCTGAGGGCCGTCGATGCTCACTAATTTTCCAGACGAAGACGGGGCGACCGCGATAAGCTATGGCGACTCGTCTTGTGTCTTGACTGAAAGTCATTAACCTTGGACAGCTGTGCTCCTTCCTTTGGGCATCTTCTGCGCGAAATATCCATTTTTTCAGTGGCTGTACGAAGGCTTGTGCATTGGACAGTGCAGTCGTCGTAAGCAACGAGCAACTCAGTATCATTGGAAGTAAATACGAGCGACACCACCCAGCCTTGGTTAGTTTTGGGCATGCTGAAAGTTTCCTGGCCAGTGATGATATCCCACACCTTGATCATCTTGATCCCAGCTGAAGCCACTAGACAAGAGATCTTGCTGGCTTTAATGTTGGTGACATATTCTTTGTGGTACAATCTTCTAGCCTCTCGGCAAGTCTCAGCATGCCAGGTGACAAGAGTGCCAGTTCCGCCAAGTAGCGTGACAAAGTAATTGTCTTTGCAAATAATCTTAGACGCAGTTTCGTCCCCACCCATGGTCAATCTTGCAAGACAGTCATCCCATCTTCTCGAAGATATTCCCTCAACAGAAATGGATGCTCGACCCAGGTGCCCGAATCTTCGACTAAGCATCGAATCTGTTGGACAGAATGGAACAACATGCTTGTAGATGGAAGGGGGGGTTTCAGCAAGGTAGCCTCCAAACCTACCCACCACGCAGATGAAATCTATGGCCCATTGTTGTAATTACTTGTCTCGGTTAGATTCTAAACCAGTTGAGAGTGATTCGGAAGTGTGGTGGGCTTTTCGCTTCACATAAGCTTTGAGGTACTGGGCTGAGCTTGTGAGGACTCGAAGGTTACCAGATGACGCGACAGCATTGATCCAGACGAGTAAAAACCTTTCCAGGAAATCGAATATAGGGGACTGGAGCTTCTCAGATTCACTAACGGCTAAAGAACAGCTAACATGATATGCCCAGTGTGTAGTTGCGTAAAAGAAGAAAGAGCCACTGAGCAGCTCTTCCAAGGAAACTGGGGAATCCTTTGTCTGAGTGATAGGATCGGTAACCTGTGCTGTAGACAACCTCGTTTCTCATTTTGGATTGGATAGGAAGTTTAAGCACGTTAGGGACATCTGTTCGGGACCTTTGCGACCGTCGATAGATATTGGAAGATCCGGGTTAGAAATTTCTTCGCCGTTTGATGTATCAACGCAACCTTCGACTCCTTGATCACAATGAAATTTCCACAGATTTGAGAGATAGTGACTTCCAAGTTGATCAAATTTCCGAACTTCGGCTTCAGCGCAACAGCAAGCTCCTCCATATCCAGAGGCCTGAATGCACACGATGCCCAGGTTAGAATATCGACGGCCATGCTTTGAATTCGAACCGGTTTCTGGTTGGCTACAATTTCAAGCATTCTTTCATACATGAAATCCATACCTTCAGGGATTTCATCTAAATCTCTATAGATATCCTCCGCGGTGTGCCAACTATCTCTGGTTCTCTCCAACGCTAGCTTTACCCACAGAAAAGAGCCATTCGCTTTGGCAATGACATTGTCGATGACCGTATCCCTATCCTCATTATCAGGTAGATTTTGACGAATAACTGCAACTACTTAGTCGCGCATGTCGTCTGCAGTGTCTCTTAGTTGTATCTCTTCATGGAGGATCGGAAGGTTGTCAATTTTGAGAGCTGTTGACAAGTCTTTGGTATACCGGCTCACGAACAAGACCCTAATTGATATGGCCGAGCTAATATTTGTAATCAGGCTGCTGAGGGTAGCCGGTATATTGGCCGCATCTAAGCCTTCTAGTACCCAAAACAAAGGCTCGCTCAAGTGTGGCCGGAAGAGGATACCCTCGAAGATTTCATCCCATATTACTTGTTATTTCTGCGAGCTGAATAAAACGTCGTTCTCCTTGTGAGAGGAGATCAACACCGCTCGAAAGATTTCGTATTTTTGTGCAATTTGAAATGCAAGTGACCGAAGAAAGTATGATATTGTTCTAGTTTCATGATGTTCTGTCTGGAAGAAATGGTATTGGCACGTGCCTGGTACAACTCCGCGACTGAGATAATCAATGATGAAACTTGAGAGGGTGGTTTTTCCAACTGCAGGTGGTCCAGTAAGCCAGAATTACACGAAGCGTTGTCGTTGCCTTCGATCCAGTCTCGAAATGACTGTTTCTGGAAAATCCAGTGGCAGGAACCTTCCTGAATTTTATGTCGAAATGTGTCAAGATCATGACCTAGCCCAGAAATACCGAGTATATGGCCAAGTGTTGCGGCCGGGACTAATGTTACCTGCCCCAGAACACTGGGGTCTGGGTTTCCTGCACAGCGTCAGTAGGTCTCACTCTGGAATAAACCAAGCTATTACATACTTAGCTCTTTAATCTTCCGTACAAACACCCTCAAAATTTTTCTCACGTCGCGGTAGTTCCCGTCTTCTCGATTTCGAAACTTGGACATCCCGTGGTGATCAGCATGTAGAGTCGCAGATATCTCCCTAGAAACCCTAAGATGGCAGACTCCTTTTCAACAATTTAGACATTCGTTAACCACAAGGGAAGTGAGAGAGTTTTCCTCTTTTGTAATAACGCACCGAGATTTTTGCCGGCCCTACACTTGTCTTCAATGTTTCATGAAAAGAAACTAAGGCGAGCTCCCCGCACACACTTCGAAATTGCTCGTTAGTATCCTGTAGGGTCGTCGAACCCTTCTCTAGTTCATTCAGGTAGACCATTGCTCCAGCATTTGGCGCAGCTCGGAGAATATTGTTAAGGGTTTGAGCGAAACCAGAGCCTCGGTGTGGTGTCCCAAGGAAAACTATTCCATACGTTTGGGCCATCATTCTGCTATATCGATCACCCATCTTTCCAATAACACATGTCTCAATAGACGTATTAGTGATCAGGTCCTCTTATTGGGGCAGCAAACATACCTCCTTAACGACTAGTCCACCCATGGAGTGGAGGACGAAAATCATTGGTTGCTGGGATATCAAAGTTAGCATTTGGAATCGACATCCTTTAATTATTTCCCCTACATCTCCTATCCGAGTATCATCCTCTCGTTTCGGACGTTGATATGTCTGAGCCTGGAACAAGAGATCATTCGCAGAGTCAAGTATGCTCAGGTTAGTGGATTGCTGGGCAAAGTGGGCATATAATCAAATGTAAAGATCCTGGTATTTGACAGACTAACTTCGGAGCTAAGCCACGGAGGCCAGAAGTTATGGATATCTCTTCCATACGACCAGGTCATTTTGGATGCGCCTCCAAGCCCATGAATAAATATCATATCAGCAATAGGTTGTTCGCAATCGCGGACCAGAGTCAAACCCAGTGAGTCCTGTTGCAATACGACCACTCGTTGTTGTTCTTCCGAGTGAGTTGTGCCCCAAAAGCATGGGAGGATGATCCGGAAGTTGACTGATATCGTGGAGGCTTCGGGAGCTCTGGAAGTTCGGGGGGGTAGCGTGCCTGTGCTTGGGGCAATGGACTCGGAAGCTCTCTGGACCTCTATATCTCTCCTAGCTTCGTCAAGGCCCGGTGTGAGGTCATTGAAGGCCGGGCAAGCTCCGAAGTTATGCTCCTCAGATGCCAGGATTGGCTCATGGCGGGTGCGTCCGACTTTCTTGAAGTGATGCTGTGTATTTGATTAGAACTTCGGTCGCAGCCGGGTTCCAGTCGGGTTCCAGTTGGGCCAGTCTAGAAAAATCTTGGCCCAGTCTAGAAATTTTCTTGGCATTTTGCTAAGAAGCGCTCTAGTCTGGCTCATTTGTAGACTGGGTGAACTTAAGCGAGCAACTAAATCTGGTTAGGGTTATGCTTGGCATATACATGATATAAGCTTAGCGCATTTATTTAGCATATGTTCAGCATATGCTAAATATATACTTTATAAAAAGTTTTACTTATACTAAGCTACAAATTTACTTACAGTAGTTTTAATAGTCGAATTAATTAATCAACGCGAAAATACAAAGTTGTAAAAGTTATATTATACGCGTTTGCTATAAAAAACGCGTAGCGTGTTATTTTGACATAGCTTATTCTATGCTTGGCATATACCGGGGTGAGATTTCTAGACTGGCTGAGCTCTTGAAGCTACGATTTCTAGACTGGGCCAAGATTTTTCTAGACTGGCTCAACTGTAACCCCGGTCGCAGCCTGGCGCGGAGGAGACAGATTCTTACCATCCTCTGAATCGCAAGGCGGCGCGATTAAACTTCACCCAGAAAGTTATTTCGATCGCGATCCACCGAGAAAGGTCGTTTACCCCGCGAGAAGATTGTGAATTCCGATTTTGGAACAGAGCAGTTCTCGATGATATTTATCAGTAACAGGCAGACATTGCAGTAAGATAGTCTGGATGGTATGCCAGTAAGCACTGTAATTACACATAATAAATCTGCGCAGATTGTCGGGGTCTTGCATTGGGATTTGGAGCATACTGGGGGGTTGTGTGACGCAATGTGCGAGCTTAATTTCTATCCGCTCAGTAAAATCGCTACGGTGTGGGACAATGCACAATTGAATTAAAATACAAGGAGAGATTCTTATGCGAATTCTTTTTCTAACTTCAATCGCCCAAGTTCAGTTAGAGCACACAGCTTTTTCAGTTTACAGAAGCACTATATCAATCATTTTGACATTCTGGAATCCTTCAAGATGTCGACAAGCCATCCACATGTTAACCAGAAAAACGATGCCATGCCAGAAGAGGATATCAAACCGCCTAGTGCTTTTGGCGATTTTCCACTAGACGAGGCTGTGATTGAAAGTAAGACGGTCTGCTCCTTCAGCTTGGGGAAAAGGAAAAGGCTTGCTAACCAGACGAGGGCCTCCCAATCCCTGGAACTACAGTGATTTCTTCCCACGCTTGTGGGATGTCTTTGTGGGAAGGTGTACGGAAATAATCGCCGAACTCTCTGACGGACAAATGGAGAAGTCTTTCCTCAAAGTATGCCTGGCTCCCGTGCTCAAAGGCTCCCTCATTGACCATCTTAGGTTGCCTCAGGAGCCACTGGTTCGTTCTACGGCCATAATGAGTACGATGTTGGGAATTAGCGGGCACCCCGGCACCGACTGAGTACTGCAGAGCATATGAGAAACTACCAATTCAACTTCCCTCCCTCCGAACCTGGTAAGACCCAGATGAACAATCCGTATGCTTTGATCTTGTCGGCAAACAATTTTTCCGCTGAAGAGGACGACGGGAATGGCCGGAACTTGCTGTATTCCCTAAGATTTAACATTGGAACTGCAATCCTTATCCCTGGATCTAACCAACGTGAAGTGTGCGTTACCATCTGAGACTTGAACGCGCCCGAGTTCATTTCAAATATGCTAACGTAGACCAGAGTATACGAGGATATGAGGAAACTATTGCGTGCCTATTGCGAGAAGGATTATCGTGTCTTCATGCAAGACGGGAGAAGTACAAGACAAAATGGAGATGTCGACATGGCTGGAGAGGAAAACGAAGGGAAAACGAAGAGGAAGAGGAATAGAAAGCGGAAAACGAAGGCTGACCAAGGAAGAAGAAGAGAGGGATTGTTTAGATATAGATCGACTGAATTAGCTCTCTCATATTGGATCCATTTGAAAACCACCCGCTCGAAGAAATTTTTGTGATGGACCACAATCAACAATAGAATGTAAATTACGTAGATAGAGAAAGAGTTTGGCACAGTCTATGAACCGCCTACATAATGTTGCTAGGTCTTATGTCCTACATGCCCCAGATAAAAAAATCAACGTTCATCTTCTTCTCCTCGCTCAAGACATCCGACCCGAAATAATATTTAACCTCCAAATCCATTGCTATCAGCTCCCCGCGCTCTCCTGTCAAGTTATCAGCAGTCTTAAAGCCTTAAAGTCTTTTGGCTCTAGCTCAAAAAGCATATCGGAGTTCTTAATAATGCGAAAAGAGCTATTGATCCTGGGAATCACGAATATGCGCTAGTGTTTTCGAGCACTTTTTTACTAGCTTCGGAATCTGCCTTGGGTTTTAGCATTCGTCAATTAGCATGATAGGCCGGGATCTCAGGAGGAGCAAAGCTCATTTTTCGACGCCGATTTCCCTGAAAGGCAGGCAGTCACCACTATGAGAAATAAAGGCTGCGGCCTCAATCCTAGCCCAGAAATATGAGGCCCATGCCATTTATTCATGAAAAGGACCCGCCGTCCCGGCATTTTCTCTGCATTTCTCAGTAGCCAAAGAAAAAGTAGAGTTGCGTCGTCACTCCGGCTAACATAGTTGTTAGATTATTTCATCTTTGTTTGCAGGCTACGGTCATAACAAATAGAAACAGGCTTGGATATATCCCTATGCATGCTACTTTGGTACTCTAGGCTTCCCGTCACCTGGGGCAGTACACCCGTTGTTGCTATACCTGCTTTAGGCTCCCTTCCGCCTCTCTTATCAAGTCGTCCTCAAGGATGTCTAAGAACTTTGGCTCCTTCGGCTCGTAGCCTAGCACCTTCTGAACGCGGTCCGCGCACGACCGCGGGTTCGATCCGAATATAAGCCGCCCCGCGCCTGGAAGAGGTATCTGGGTAATCATACCGTCAAGTTGCTCCAGCGAGACCTGCTTCGGTTCTTCAATAGGAAGTAGCCCCTTAGATATAAGGATTTTTCCGGTAGCACTGGCTATATCAAACTGAGAAATCTGTTCGCTCGTTGTGAAGTAGTAGCTCTATTGAGGAAGCCGTCAGGCGGCACTTTACCGATGCTAAAATTAACATGAAAGAGAATGGCAAAATACAGGGACCGAGGCAAAGATATCATATTCTATACGTACGTTGTGACCCACTCAGCGCCCTGTCCGCCCACGGCTGCAGCTTCCACAAGTTTCAGGAAGACTTGTGCGACATCCTCGACGTGTACCGTGGAATATATGTCAGAGCTCGGGCGTAAGTAAAACGTTGCTCCTATCTTCAAACTCTCTTTGTAGATGGCCGGCATAAAGAAGCCATCGATTCGGACCGGGCCAGTGCCTCTACCGTGAATGTTTGGTAGGGAGATGATAGCAGTCTTAACTTTATTACCGTGAGTGGTCCATGCTTTCTGGATTAGCGCCTCTGTCTGGCGATGGATTGCTTGAGCTGGCAGTGACCAGATAGCGTCGATGTCACCAACGTCCGACCACACCTTCGGATCCAACTCGCCAAGTTTTCCCACTGAAAGATGATAGCTGTGCCGCTGAGGTGAATATAGAACGAGGGTAACGAGGCAGAGGCCCGCATAATCAGGCCATCAAGAAGTGCTTGAAGAGCGGGCTCATGGTCTGAGTTACCGTTATCTTGTGTGTATCGGTTAGCTTCATCCGCTAGAAGTGGGGGTTTCACAGGGCGATGGCATACGGACTACAATATCCGCCTCTGAAGCGGCCTGTCTTAGAAGATTTGTCGACGTCCCCTCTGGGTATCTTAACGTTTGGATATTTCTTAGAGATACTCGCAGTCGGGTCCCGGAGGACAACCCTAATATCATACTCGGGATGAGTAATAACTAGAGTGTTAAACACAGTTCCACCGGTATATCCGGTAGCTCCAGTAGGGACTAGCACGTACAAATCTTGGACTTAGTGAAGCCAATAGACCAAGTGTTGCCAATGCCATTATTTGCAGAGACAGCAGCGCCGCTCCTAGGCATTTCCTGAAGGACAAATGTGTGGTAAACGCCCTCAATATCTTCGAGCTCGTTCGCGGTGCTTTTCTGCATTTCGAACATTGCCATAATGGAAATGGTGTCGTTGGCGAGAACGCTATGCATGCCAAAGTCTTGGCTGCTCCCTCATTAGTTAGGATGTGCTGTAGGAGAAATCCAATACGAGAGAGTTAGAAATATTACTGCTGGGTTTATTAAAGAGCGTCAAACTTCGACGATCAGGGAGCGGCCGTGGTTATATTGAGTAGCTTCATAGTTCCTGGAATGGCAGTACGACGGCCAGCACAGGCACAGGAAGAGACAATTGCCTTTCCATAACTCGTAGTATTATAAGCTGAAGAGGTGTTGATGCATCTAGTATATGATTGGCAGTTTGCGGGGCCTAGTCAGGCCAACGCAGCGACCGCTTGGGAGCAAAACATGGCGAAATGGAGGGAGGAATGAAGGCGGTGAGGAGAGAAGATCAGTGGTGGTGACGAGTACTTAGAGGAATGGAAAGAGCATTATACGAGAAATGACATAGGCGAGATGTGAGTGCGAAATTCCTGCCATTGAATATGGTAGCGTTCGAGCCACCATCTCGGGGTGAGTTTTGAGAAAGAGGGTTCCATGTAGGCCACCTCTATCACTTTAGACCCTTAAATAATCAGATGCCCGCTGATGAAAGGCAATCTTATCATTGTTTATGCGCACCCGATATTCGATTCTAATTTCTAACCCGGTCAAGAGAGAAGATGCTCTATCGGCATGTCTACACATTTGGTGGCGAAGAAATCGACTAGGAGACCTATTATTTTGGCTGAATGTCCCTGAATTAAGAGCCCCTGCAGACAGAATCTAGCGTGCATACTATGTGCACATGCAGTAGTGATATGGGCATGGTAGGGCCTATCTGAATGTGCTTTTGTAGCCATCCGGGAGAACCACATACTTTATAGCAGGCATACTAAATCCAAAGCTTTATAAATCCGCTTTCCTTAGGTAGGGAAACACTTCAGCCAGAATGAGAAAGCTTACTAGCCACATCAACAACCATCACTCTAGCAATGGTGCCTAGAATAACTGGATGTGGGTTAAGTTTGCGTGGCCTTAGGCATGACGATAGACTTGATGCCAACCAGGTTTCGTCAACACCGCTTTGAAGAAGGCAAAGCCACTAACCAACAACGCCCAAAGAATCGATACGGTTTCGCATCTACTTTCGTGCAAGGCCGGACAATTACGCCTTGCGTGTCTGTGCCACCCTTGCAAAACTCTGAAAATCTACAGCGCTGCTCTAATAGATTAATAGTATCTGTCTAAACCTCCGAATCTAAATAACCAGTAAGCCTTTGTTAGCATGTGACGGCTAGCATATGGCCACTAAGTCATGTGATTGAGTCATTTGGGAGTGAGTTACATTTCTGCCTGACTCGTAAAGCGCGCCGTGCACGCTGATACCCTGAAACGCGGGCCTCGGAAGTAAGGAGACGGTACAAAGTAAGCGTTATTGGCGAGAGAGGGTTGTGGCGTTAAATATAAGGTTAAAATAAGCCGAGCTGTGGAAGGGAAGGAGGGCGAATCATGTGGTACGGCCAATAATAGATTAGCTATTAGTGCCCTGATAGTGGGCAATTTCAATATAAAAGGTCACTGGCATGCATTGAACATGACAGTATAATATCGACAAGACTATCGCTGACACCCCACGTGGCTATTGCTTCTGGCTCAAGCGCCTTAAGCTTTCGCATTTCTTTCAGCAGTCGATCATCAGGGCGGAATCGGATATCCTCCATCTCAATTCTCTCTATTATATTGACCCACAATCCAAATTGCAACCTCGCTACTATGTACACCGATATACCATCCCGAATCTAGTTACAGCTACTAATTGACGGTGTTCTTATATACCCAGCAGAGCCCGGTTGCCCCGACTGCCCGGATCCGTGGCGAAATGGAGAGAGCTTAATGCTCTGCTGAGCAGAAGCCGCCCCCATCTTCAGTTTATGCACACTCAGTTGCCGTCCAACGCGATCGCACACAACGATTATAACGAAGATGGAAGCAACCGTTGGTAAAATGGCTGGACTTCGTATAAAATAAAAGAGGAATATCCTCGAAGCAACCGCAGTGACGAATATGGCTGCGATAATTGCTGCGATAATTCTCCCGTACAAGGCGATTCTTTCGAAGAGAGCAGCCCTCTGCTCCTCGTGTTTAGTGAGCCAGAAGAGCGCTGCGAAGGATGCCATTGTGAGGCAGATCGATGCCCAGTAATAGATATGCACAGTTAGGAAGGTTGATCTGGCAAGCTCGGATGGATCCACACCCGAAGGAAGATTTATCCCCGTGTTTTGGAATAAGGCTCCCAAGATATCGATCATGATATCGTCAAAGGTGGATGGAATGGACGAAAAGGCGGGAATATCCGATGTGTTGGCTGCTGAACAGATGCCCGTGACGTTTGTCAAGTTATATAATTCTTGCATGATGAGTGCCGCCTGATCCCTACTCTCCAGTTTGTCTTCCAACTTTAATCCCTTCATTACTTGTGTGAGGGCGTTCGCTAACGCAGTGCCGTCCAGGTGCTGCTCGACGCAAAATTCGTGAATGTCGTTTTCGATCTTCATGAAGCTCTTGAAGATGTAGCGGCCAATGGCAATCTGTTGGGACCCTTCGAGTACTCCAACGATGCCGATGTGAAGAGGAAAGTGAAGCCCGGCCCAAAATTGCTGCCGGACAGTGCCGTAATGGTGTTGAGGGCGGTTGTCAAAGTAGAACATCCAGAGAAACATCTACACAACCAAAGGTTAGGCTCCCAGATGCCATGAGGAACAAAATCTCCCAAGACGACCTACCATAATAAGAATGATACAAATGACCAGAGTGCACCCTTCAAAAGTCACGCCGGACTTGCCCATCAGCTTGCCAACTGTTTTCGTGACGCCAATAACACCTTCGCCAATGACGATGAGGGTGAGAAGCCCCATTCGCTCCATGAGATGCGTGCTCCTGAAGCTGAGTTGCCTCCAAATTGAAGAGAGTCCAATAACGATTCCAAATTCAATGGCGAGAATGATATACCACACATAGTAGATTCCTAATCCATTCCCGGATGAGGGAGAAAATGCCGGAGTCATAGAATAGAAAGCCCCACCCATTAAAACCAAGGCTGTAATTGTCAAGGAGATCGGCCATGTCAGCGCCTTTGTCTTTCTCCGGATGAAATAAAGCGCAACGCCATATTGGATGGCAAATAGGAGACGACTCATAAAGAGAAGCCAGCATAGGATACGAAAGCTCTATATAAGATGAGCCAATCGCTTCAAGGGTTCATGGGGTTGCGTGAGACTCGCAGTGTTGTTGTGTTCCTTTCCCCCAGGGTTGAAGGAGGATCCCACAAGGGCAAACCCGACGAAGATAATAAACTGGATAGTCTTGCACACCCGTTCGTACACTGAATCAATGCTGAATCGAACATCGTGCAGGGTAATCTGGAACCAGGTGAACCATAGAATCGCAAAAAGTCCAATATATGCCACGAGAGTGTTCGTGTCGATAATGGAGTGCGTTGAAGTAAACGTGGAAAGATTCGCGATGAAGAACAGGTCGAAAAAAAGTTCTAAGTTGTTTGATTCATGGCGTAGTTCCAGATTCAAATCGTCAGTATCGGAGTGCTTGAAAGGTGATTGGATCCACGGAAGGAGTGCAATCTTGTGCTCTTCCAACTCTTTTGGATTTCTAGAGCTGTCAGAAGGTGTTCAAGAGAAAGCCATTGAGGTGATCCTTACAATGCAGATTCTAGAGTGGAGTCTGCTTCTGAATCATGGCTAATTGTGAATTCAAACATTGTAGCTAATTGCAAAGTAATTGGAAAGATAATTGAAGGGTTGAATTCTTCGCGAGCAAAACGAAAGATTATAACCCACGCAGCTCGTGCTTTGCAATCGATCAATATTATACAGTGTACGAATGCGCAATGTTGAACAATAAATAAAAAAAAATGTACAGCTGTTGCGCGGAAGCACCTGGACTAAACTCTATTTTGAAACTAGTGCGTTGTCTGATAATCATGGGTGTCAACGCTTGGCACCGACTAGCCAGTCCAAGGCTAGCTCGGACTAGCCAAGCATAGCTACTTCGTAGTCAGCCAAACAGTTCCAAAAATCTCCAGGCGGCCGGAGGGGTAGCTGGCACTGCCTCTCTAGTGAGCACCTGCTGCGTATACTTTCCCCGTGGCCATGGTAGAAGGAGGCAACTTGTGCTGGTAAATTTGGATCCTGTGGCTGCTAACCAACTATGCTCAAGATAATAGCATGGCTAATAGGGCGATGGATTTGTGAGTTGCAACGTTTCAGTGCAGGGCTTTTCCCCGTTATGCTGTAAGGGCCCAGGCCTTGGACAACTCAAAGGGATGGTTTTTGGTATTGAACAAAGGGGAGGGCCCGCAAATGTGTACAACCTCCCTCCACCCTCCTTCTGTCCCATTCTCTGCTATTCCCTATTTTATGCCATCTATAGCATTCTTTTATCTAGTTCCGTTCCCTTCTCTGTTCCATGCTAGTTCCCGACATTCTCAATTGCACAGCGGTCGAGAGTTAGCCCGAGGGTGATCAAGGGCGCTAACCTTCACACATTTAAAGGCCTGATCCTTTTTGGAACCTCACATCGATTCTCTACAACTTGTTACGGCTGCACCTTCAGTCTACATCTTCAGGCCATACCTTCACTTCTGCCTAAACATGTGGACGGTAGCGAACGGCAGTATTTATGTATTTAGTGATGTTTCCTGAGCCTTAGCCGCCCCTTCCTTAGTTTAGCATCATCGTAATAGAGGTACCTCTGGGCCCTGAATATTGCACTCATGACAGTAGGTCTTACTTCCGTCGGGCTCGCGGAATTCGCGGAGAAAGAGGAGGAGGAATAATTAAACTTTCGGGTTCGGATCTTGAAAATTACGAGAAGGGATAAGGTTACTCCCTCCCCACGTGAACAAGGGTGGCACGGCCGTTTTGCCATACAAAAGTACCCTGGTATCAGGCCCACAACCGATTTTTATTTAGGGGAGGAGCAATTAAATTAACTCTAAACGAGCCGGTCCGAGGTGGCTTTTCTGAACCTATTATACCACAATTAATGATGATGTGGATACCTCTAAATGCTGATCTCCAATTCCATAGAAAGTATACTTTAGAGCGACTTGAGTTCGCCATTTAAAGTAAGAATAATATATCGAGTACTCGTACAGAACTGCTAGGGCCTTCTCCTCAGTTAATTATTAGCTGATTCTGACTTATTTAGGTCGTGATGCATATTTTTAAAGTTGAGCCCTGAAATCGTGTGAGGTGACAGGGATCCAGGATCGTAGGACCAGCGAAACTCAGCCCTACCAGTCTAAAAAACACTGCCCCTCACAAGGCAGTTGCTGCTGGAAGATAAGTATATGGAGGAAAGAACCCGTTGGCGAAACTCGGGGGTAGAACATCTTAAAACCTACTTTACCAACGCTTGAATAGGATCAAGACAAGGTTTATGTCTGTACGTTTCTTCAAAATTATTGTCTCTTTCCTTATTTATAGCGATCTCTGCCTTCTTTGGTGATGGTCCTTTGAGGCAATCTCAGCATGGAACGCCATGTATGATAGAAACGGTCTACGATGGAGCGAAAGCCGATTCGCATACATGTATAAGCACTGTTGGTTGGATTTCCAACGACCTGTTAGCCTGAGCAATTGTTAATGCGTCGAATGACTGGCAAGAACCTAGTGAATACCTTTACGCCAAAGATGCTCCTTGATGCCGTGCGCTGACATCACAATGATAAGTACGTGTAAACGCTCTAATTCACACCGCTTTCAAATCACGCCACAGAGGCAAATAGAGATACTGAAGCTATTCAGTCTTCGATCCCTTCTATTAGCCTCCTTTACACAGTTAGGAAGAATTAGATAAAATATGAACGGCGTACCCTAGAGGCAATTGAACAAATTGTAAAGAGTTCCTAAAGTCTCCCAAAATATTCATTTTGGTAGTATTGCAGGTACTGGATGCCAAGACATGTTGGCTGGATCTGGTTGTGCAGGAACTAAGGGCTGTTTGATTAGCAAGCCATCTAGCCACTCGCCCTTCATAGGTGAATTTCTGGCGCTGTTTTTGAACAAGGTAGCCTCAGTACAAAAGATTAATTTCAAAAGCTATCCAGCGAAACTTTGCATCTTCCAGCTCGGCGAATTTTCCGGTTCCAAGTATCGAACAGCCCTTGACTGATTAGTAAATTCCTAAAAACGGCAGCATTTTAACTGTTATACTGTTAAAAAAGAATTTAATACAAAATGAAATTCATCACGGGATGTCGGTTACCTCAGGCTTGGAATAATATGGCTAAGGCACTCCCAGCGTTAGGACACCACTACCTCGCCTTATTGCGGCACCAATTCTGCTTAATTCTACATAATCCAAGCTCGGCAGAGAGGAAGCTTATTGTTGAACTATAAGCCCCAATAGCACTTCTGCAAGGAGCATTTGCTTTTTGCCGATTAACACTTATTGTCCCCACCGTCCGCAAGTAGCAGAAAGAAGCCAGTGTGTGAACAACCTCCGCGTCCAGGATCACCTGAAAGTATGGATTTAAACCAGTTATCAGACAATGGCGTCAACCTGCTTGCCCAATCTAATGCGGTTGGTAGCGACACTTGGCTGGGTGCCGATGTCTACGAGGCAAATGATCAATTCAATAAGCAAATTGTCAAGTTCTTCAAAGCCGTCAAGTGGGATATTTTAGCCTCCATCACCTTGAAAATTCGTGGTAAAGGCGGCAAATCTCACTATACCAGCAAATATTCCGTTGGTCAGTTCAACATGGTCCGACGCCTCAACTTTGAAGATAGGGTCAGTTGGGTCGTCAGAATCCGCCTACCTCCAGAGGCTACTCCTGCACCACTCGCACTCTACAACAGCCGCAGGGCGTTCGAGGTGGAAATTGCTAGTATGAAGTTTTTCAAGTATGTCACTTAGGCTGTGATAGCTCTGGCATTGTGATCCCATATCTAGCTGTGACTAATAACTTTCAGATCCAAGTCTTCTGTGTCTGTGCCCGAGGTATTCGCATACAATTACGATCCATCCAATGAAGTTGGGGTACCATATATGTTTATGGAGTATGTTCAAGGTACCACAGCGAGCAACCTCCAAGAAATCAGAGAATCTAGGCCTGGCCTATTTGGTACCCTCGACCAGGATCGCAAATTCCGGGAACAAATGGCCAAAATTCAGGCAGAGGTCCAATCATTCAAATTCCCCCAGATTGGCAGTTTGTACTGGTCTGAGGAGATATCTAGCTTCTATATTGGTCCTGATGTCGATACTGGAGGAGGCCCCTGGGCATCTTCGACAGACTACTACCGTGACTTCACCGATGAGCTACTAAAGAGGACTGCGGCTCGATGTGGGGAAAGGGCAAAATCTTCCCCCTCCTTTTCACTTCCTATACTGCTTAACCGACTTATGGACATCTACAGTGAGGAGTGCGCCGGTCCTTTCAGGCTTGTGAACCGAGATTTTGGAGTTCACAACATCCTGGTTGACGGCGACTTCAACATCGTCGGTATTGTAGACTTTGACGCTGTGGGTCCGGCTCCACTCAAGGTCGCCGCCCAGTACCCTGTTCTGAGTGCAATGGATTTAGATCCACCCTGTGTCTTGCAAACAAACCCTTACGCCATTGAAAGAATCGAACGGACGAAACCGCAGCTTGCAAGGTATAAGGAGTGGCTGGCAATGTACGAGGCTCAGTTTTGTGAAGGTTCATTCCCTGTTAGCAATAAGCTAGAGTCCACAGCGGCAATGGCCTACCAAGGAATGCTGCGTTATGCCTAACAACAGGGAAGCCAAAATGATGCATGGTTTGCATCGGCACTAAAGATTCGCAGGGAATATGCTGAGACTGGCAAATAGCCACAGCCTTTTCGCTAGCTAGCATTAGGCTAGTAAACGCACGATGTCTACAGAGATGTGCTTTCAATGCTTGAAGCATGAATTTTATTGATGTAGCCCCGGGCCCTTTCATCCCTCACCAGCATGCCATTCTACCTACTATACTTTCTCTTCTATCCAAGCCTTTCCACAATGAGATATGCCCATAATAGAAGAGCGTGAATTTCATCGCATCGCCCCAGTTGTAATCATCCTGATTTATACCCTTACTGTTATACCGCCACCAGAGGGTCCTATAGCTAGCTATCTATGGGGCCTAGAGTACAGCCGAAGGCTAGTAGGTTATCTCGATTCGGCGTAGCAGAGAGAGGTTTATAAATGCTTTCTTAATTAGTACAACACATATCTGGGCAATAGATACATGGCGCAACAGTATAGCTGATCCCCACTTATTGTTCTTGTCTTTAATCTTCTGTTCCTAGTATCCGACCTTGAATTTTGTTTTTGATAATCCGGCTAACCGGACCCTAAAAATGGTAGCCTGTAGTTGCGGTTCTATAGGCGCGTCCACAGAATGGACGATATACAACTGGTTGGTAGCCTGGGCCGAAGTAGTCTATCACGTACAGAATGTATAGTCCTAATAACAAGTATAAGAATACTATTTGGGTTGGCCATGAAGCTCCTATCCCAAGAAACCCCGAGGATCCCATTTGGAGTCTTCCCTCTCGACGGCCCCTTCGAGTTAACGTGACAGACCTCTTAGGTTCTCAGTGTAAGCGAGCTTTCCGAGCCTCAGGTCTAGGTAGCACATGTCGTGACGCCCGTTGTAGCAATATAGATAGTTTGTCTAGCGCTACATTTTTATTTGTAGTAAAGTTTTAACTGTTTTGTATTATAAAATCAAAAGCGCTCGTATCACTAATATAGTACTAACTTTGCTCAAAATATTGACTATTCCTACGTTTTATTATTATTTTTTGTAACAAATACTCTAGTCCCGCTGGTAAGTGGTGTATGCCTGAGGCTACATTTCATGTCATAAAGGACTGGAATGGATTAACCATAAACCCTGCATCTGGCCACTGTATATCTGCGTCAACTCTTCTTATTTTGACTAGACCACAGCCTCGGAGCCCTGGGGAGCTCGGAATCTTGCCCAATGGATATCTCTCAATAAACAGTAAGTGCAGAGGATATTGACGTATTATTGTCCACACGTCAGATTACCAACATTTTTCGGCCGGCACAAACCCATCACCAAGGATATCTGCAATCACACTGCTATAAATATTGTCGGGGGTCCAGTCTTTCCCACTCTTGTACAGGGAGTGAGCAGTTATATCGTAGCAGCCGACATTAATCAGCCACCAATGCCATCCAATTCCTCGACTCAGCCTTGAATCGTAAACTCATAAACCAAGCACGACAAACTTACAGGAAGTTCGTTCCCAACTGCGAGCCCTGCGGCATGTTGGTCGACTTCTACGTATATAAGATGGATCTTGTCCCCGGAGCCGCTTCTCTCAAGCCCGGCGTTAGCCCTCCCCCCAGAATGGAACAGCATTGACTTCAAACCGTGCAGGGCTTTGCAAGGCCTGTTGGCGTGCATGTTTCCATCACGTCGGGCTCTTTATTAATTGGAAGACTAGATTCTTCGCCTCACCGTAGATTAACACGCCAGCCCTGGAGCAGCCACTGGACACCCTGCCCAAATTATTTGCCTATTATTCTCGGATTCTCGACCAACTTTCACAAAGCCTGCCCGAGCCTTTTAATCGTTTTTCATCGCGTAATGTTAAACTGACAAGGATGAGATCAGCCCCACTTCGAATTTCAGAGTACGGGTTACTGCCTCTTTCGTGAAAAGTACTGAATCTGACACGAACCGATTTGCATAATGGCAGTCCTTATGTACCAAAACTGCCATTTTGCCTGTAAGCACTTCCTTTTAAGTAGATCTCCAGGTCCCGGTCTGAGTTTAACCCGTGTCTCCAGCAATATAGCAATGACAGTATTAGTTAAAATGCAGTTTTCAAGATTAAAACTAAGAACGTTGTTCCCAGTGAATAGTTCCGGCATAGTTAGTGCTTACTAGCATGTATGTTGAAGATCAGTCACACATTGTATATCTACAAGTTCTACTAACATAGTGCTACAATTATAACACAACAATGAATCCTTTGTCAGACCGGCCGTAAAAGTTTAGTCCCATTTATGCCCGTAGAATTATAATATACTATTAACTATAGTATGAAAATGTTTGTAGATTGTTTACGCTAAAATCGTGCAAGATTTGCGAGTCTGATTTGGGCACTTAAATTATGAGGACAACTCGAATGTGTAATTAGGAGTAATATTGAAGGATATTGAAGTTGCGGTCCTTTTGCACTATTTACCGCAGCGTCAAGTTACCGGCATAATTTAAGAGTTAGCGCTGACCTGTTTTTGATTTCGTTTCCACATGTATTTCTTAGTAGAGCAATGTGGTTTGTTCAAGCCCGGTAAATCCTTCGATTACGTTGAAGCACGCAAATCCGTGGCGTAAGCCCATTCCACATAGCACCAAAACCGGCGTTGCCTTGGTTCGCACAACCTTAGCAGGCAGTGCCTGACTTACGAAAGTAAAGAGGTTTGTTGGAGTAGTATGTAAGAGCAAAATTCTCCTGCTTTTTTGTTTCTACTAATAGACAGGCGTGAAATTGAGTCACGTGGCAGTATTCGTCTGTCTGGCACGATTTGTATTATATATAGAGATGATTAAAGTGTTGGTATTGATTAGTGGGTTGTTTTGATGTCGAGTGTTTTTATGCTAGGATCTCGGTTAAGCGAGGATACAAATTAGGAAATCGGAGCCGATGAATCCTAGATCAGGGCTCGGTTTGCCACATCCTATCTTGATATCCTCAGCCTGATCTGTTTATATCATAAACTGCTTGTTTATCACCCTTTCTTTATAGCTGTTCATGTGCAATGCTTTTACTTCGCATTTAACCTGCATCCAACTCTAACAATCGAAAGCTGGCTCGATTTCCAATCTTAGCAGCCCCTCAAACGCTCGAAAAGGCAGCCTTGGTCAAATGGCCCTCGATCCCTTCACAGCCATCGGTCTAGCTGGTAATGTTGTCCAGTTTGTTGACTTCGCGGGCAAAATAGCCGCGAAGAGTTTGAAGCTATACAAGTCTTCCCCAGGGGAGCCAGCAGAGAATGCCTCGCTCGGCCAAGTCACCGGCGAGCTCCGCAGCCTTACTAAGGGACTGGCCATTCGCTTTGCCCCTAGTGACTCGAAGCCTGATTCCGGTATCTTGGGCGTTGCTCGTGCGTGCGAAACTGAAGCGGAGAAGCTTCTTTCCGTTCTCGAGAGACTGAAGATCAAGCATGGCTCTCGTATATTGCAAAGTGCCCATCAGGCATTAGCTGATGAGTGGAAGAAGAGCACAATTGAAGAACTGCGGACTAACCTAGGGCGACTCCAGACGCAGTTGTTACTACACCTTGTCAAACTGACGAAGTAAGTTCATTTAAGTTCAATATCCTTTCAGAAATAGCATGACTACTCAGGCGTTGTATATCGTTCTAAATTTTATTACTGCCTTCAACTAGCTGACTGCTTCGTAGCGAGACACAGTCGACTATTAACAATGACATCCGAAAGCTTAGTGCTACAAGCAACGAAATGAACATGAACATGTCTGACCGGCTGGAATATCTAGCACTTTCCATAACAGAGCTCAGGTCAGATATAGTCAGAAAGATCACCGGTGACCTGGATTCCTCTACGATAAATAACTCGAAACAGAATATACCTGTCGGATCACTCTACCTGTGGCAACACCACGTCTTTACGTGGATTGCTTAGGTTGAATGTGATTGATTGTTGAGGGTTGAATGGAGGAATGAGGATATGCCCCTTCCTGGGTCATGTAACGGTGTCACATGACCTGTCCCCTATTCAATAGCTAATCTACGTACAAACAATACCTCTCAGCAGCACCGAATTAGGCCTTCTGCAACAACCGGATTTCCGAGAAGGCGTAGTTGGCCGCCGAGACGCTCCGGTCATTAACATGCCCTACGATAACGACGATGTGAGGAAACTCTCGACAAGCCTCCACAATATGGTAACAACAGGCCGTACCTTAGCTACTGAACAGGATATTCTGCACAGCTTTAAATTCGAAGGTATAAAAATGAGAGAATCAAATATCGCCATTGCCCACATCAAGACCTTCGACTGGATTATGGAGTCTCGGATGAGAGTTGGCAATGGAGGGTCACAGAATCGTTTTATCGACTGGCTGTGCTACAAAAGTGGAATTTTCTGGATATCAGGAAAGCCTGGGTCCGGAAAATCGACGCTCATGAAATATCTTGTCAATCATCCAAATATGGAGTCGTCGCTACGGACATGGGCGGGTCATCAAGTATTGGTAACGGGATATTTCTTTTTCTGGAATGCTGGAAAACCTATGCAGAAGTCTCAGCAAGGTTTACTCCAATCTCTGCTTTTCGAGGTGTTACGGCAATGCCCTTCTTTAACCAGAACCACATTCCCGTCTCGTTGGAAGGATGCGCAGGGTCGAAAAGGTAATCCTCATGTCTTTACTGACTGGACTCTTGATGAGTTGAAGGAAGGTTTTAAACAACTCGTGAAAGCGGATATCACATCCACCAAATTCTGCTTTTTCATTGATGGGCTTGATGAGTATGATGGCTAGTCTACAGATATTATTGAGACCTTAGACGACTTTGCCACCTCGTCCCATGTCAAAATCTGCTTGTCAAGTCGGCCATGGCCGGCTTTCCAGACTGCATATGGAGATCCGACTAGGTCACACAAGCTTCAAGATCTTACCAGAAATGATATTCAACTATACGTCCAGGGAAAACTTAAAGAACATAAGACGTTCATTCTTCTCAAGAACGAAGATCCCCGTTACACTACTCTCGTGGAAGAAATTGTTGAAAAGGCTGAGGGCGTCTTTCTTTGGGTAGTTCTTGTTGTTCAGTCCCTCAAAGAAGGGATTGCGAATGCGGATTCGATTTCCACCTTGACGAAGAGACTTCGCGAGTTGCCTTCAGATCTGGATAAGTTTTTCCGTCATATCCTCGGTCAGGTTGATAAAGTGTATTGGGAAGGGACCACCCAAGCATTTGAAATGGCTATTTGCGGAGCAGAGCAGCTACCCCTTTGGCTATACTCCGTTCTTGACGAGGAAGATTCTGACTTCGCGATTAAAGCTCAACTTGAGCCCTTTTCTGTCCTCGAAATAGAAAAAATGAGCGGCTACCTGGAAAAGCGCTTGAACGCTCGCTGCAAAGGGTTGCTAGAAGTCGTATCAGTCTATCCGTATCCGGATATCTTCTCGAAAAGTAAAGTGGACTTCCTACATCGGACTGTTCGAGACTTTCTTCGTATGGATGATATTCAAAAATCGCTGGCTGAGCGATTGGAAAAGCCCTTTGACCCTAATCTTACTCTATGCAAAGCGTTACTGGCTCAAGCTAAAGCTATATCGGCATTCGAGACAACACAGCTGGAGAAGATTTACTTAGACTTCTCATATTATGCTCGACGAACTATGAACCTCAATTCGGTGTCCCAAAATTTACCCTTGGACGCAATCGCACGGCTGGCCCAGCCAAAACAGACCCGACTAAAAGAAAGCTCGGCTCTGACCTCGCTTCATCCATTGATAATACAGAAATGCCACGTCTTGTACATGGAGCAACAACTTCAGGGTACAACAAAGCCAGTGCAGTCAGATCAAGCAGCTGCACTTCTTGAAATAGCGCTTCTACCCTCGTGTAATAGTTTGCGGCATGACGAGTACATGCACCACCATATGGTGCAGTTACTCCTAGAACATGGTGCAGACCCAAATTACGGGAGTAATCTAGGAGGCACAATATGGATCCGATTCTTGGATCGGATTTACAGGCAACCACAACCATTGGATGAAGAGAGAAGCACCTGGTTTATGGTCATAGATTTGCTTCTTCGTGGTGGCGCAGATCCCACCGCCACAATTAAGGTCCAAGATGAAAATGTCTCTATTAAGGCTATTTTCTCACGGATTTTCAAGCCCGGACATGCTACAATGCTGACACGTTTACTATCCACGAGGCAAATACTGTGGACCAAAGTCAACGAACTTCCAGATTCAAGGTTGGAGAAGTTACCTGCAAAGAATTCCCTGGAGGGGAATCCTTCTCCACCCGAATGGCCTCCCCTAATTTTGCAGACACAGGACATATCTCAATTAAAGTCAGAACCTGAACTAGAGATTAACGATGGCAAGGTGAAACCCGGCCATCGCTGGCGAAAAAACTGGTTTTTTAGAAAGCGGTAGCGGCAACTCTAGGGTGTAGTTATTCATTTTGATTATAGGAGGCTAGTTATGTATGAAATCAGTAGTAAAGTTGGAAAAATGACTATAAGCATCTATATTAAAACGATTCTACAACAATTCTTAATGATTTCCGTTTGAAAGAGCTTACTTTTTATTGGGACAAGGGTACATCCCTCAAGGAGAATGACGCCAGATAGCATGCAAGTAAAGTAACGCAATTTTTGTACCAGGTTTGGGGAATATTCTCATTAGATTCTGGAAATTGACACCTAGTATTCTGAACCTGCAGCTGACAGAATTGCACAGCAGGCCGCACATGTCTTTCGAGGATCAGCCATGTGCACAAGAAGCGCAAAACAAGTACTACATGTAACAAAGCATCAAAAAGTCAGCTGTATTATATGCTATTGGTCGCTGGGCCCTTATCTAGCTAAGCGGTCGTTGAAATAAAGAGAGTGTAATTACGAGATATTAGCAAGGAAGTTCTTAAGCTTGATATATCACTAAATTGTGCTATTATTGTAGTTTCCTTAATCGGACAACTCATTCGGTAACTAAAACAGACGATTGTTAATCAATGGCTTATATTATTCACGCCGCCCCTGGCAGCCTTAATTAATTGTTCTGTGGAACGGCTTCAATAAGTCTCGACATGGCACTTTTATGCACATGTATAGTTCTCTTGTGGTTCACAAGAATGAGCTTCAGCTCTGGATCGTTAAGTGAGTGCCTAATGACAGAAGATACTCACCAGCTACCATACCTAGCGAGGATTATAACATGTTCTACCGGCCAGCGATTAAGCAGGTTGGTTGCAAGGGAGAACTGATCGGTGGGCGGTGGTGCCCATGGACTTCCATGAAAATTGTCAAATACTCCGACCTATTGAAAGTTTCGACATTATGCCGCTCCGACGCTTAGCCCGGCACGCCTGCGAGTCGGATAATACCGAGCCTTTTTTAATGTCCCAGAGTGAAATACCATGGTAAGGCTGGGGGACATTCACAGATCGCAGCCAAAAGAGGACTAGCGGCTTTGTTTAACAACTGTGCTACTTCCCCTCTCTCTTTGTTAAACATAACCGCCATGCCCTTGTCATAAACACCAGCTTCACCAATTCATATTCCTCTGCAATATTATCCTTTACAATTCGGTTCAAGGAAGCGGAAATCTACACCAGCATCACGATGTCGCAGAGCATCTACGAGTACAAGAAGCTTGCGGAACCGACAAAGGATGTCAGACTGGTTACCCTCCTTCCTGGGGAAGGCGACGAGCATATCAAGCTCAGAATTACGCAAGCTACTTTGGAAAGATCTACACGCCCACATAGAAATGGCCAACACTTGAAACATGCTCGAATAAGTCTTCCAAGTGACTGGGAAGCGTATGAAGCTCTTGAAGGGCGAATCCTGTACATCCACAAAGATGCGACTGGAGTTACGTCCACCTCATGGCAGCATCCAAATGCCAGCATTACTCCGTTAGTGAATATCGTCAAAAATACAAGTGAAGAGGAAATTCTAGGTCGAGACGTTGATTATGAAGCGCTCTCATATATCTGGGGAGTCGAAGATAGTCCTCTGGAAGTTCTGATTGACCTTGCTTCCAAGGACTCAAAGGAGGATGCGGCAGAAATACTGGTTGTGGTCTCAATACACCCTCTGCGATACGCTACACTCTTGGTGGGGCAGAATCTTGAAGGCTCATTACGACATCTGAGATCCAAGGACACAAAAAGAGTACTCTGGATTGACGCTATCTGTATCAATCAAGCAGATATTGTGGAGAGAAACACCCAAGTGTCTCGCATGGGAGATATATTCAAGCTAGCAGAGCGTGTCGTAGTGTGGGTAGGACCATCGACAGAGGACAGTCAGCTTGCAATGCAAACGCTCAATTATCTTGGCAGACAAGTGGTGTCGACGACTGATCGGCGTCGTGCACCCGCGCCAGATGCTGTGGAAAAGACATGGTTCGAGTCTTCTGTTCAGCTTCCATTCGGCGACAGCACCTGGAAGGCTATCAGTAACCTACTTCAACGCTCATGGTTCGAGCGTCTATGGGTTGTTCAAGAGGCGCACCTGGCTCGCAGGGGTTTGTTCTTATGCGGCGAGGATGAGCTAGACTGGATCACCTTCCGCCACGCTATCCTCGCTCTTTGGTACAACAAGGCGGCATCATGGAGCTTGCCACCAGTGATGAGGTTGATAGGAAATCTGGTGGAACTGCTTCCTGACAAACACCCAATTTCAGACGTGTTCTACCAAGTGTATAGCAGATCTTGTACAGACTCTCGGGACCGAGTATATGGCCTCCACGGACTATTTCCGCGAAGTTTCCAGGAATTGATACGTCCAAATTACTCTTTATCAGTCGACGAGGTCTACAGAGATACGACTATAGCCCATATCAACTACTCCAAACGCCTAGAATTTTTACGTCTTTGCCACATAGAAAATTCCAAGGCAGTGGCCAGCCCTTCCTGGGTTCCAGACCTATCTTCCAAGTTGAGGATCTCTCGAAGAATGGATTGGCAATTCGCAGCTGGGCACTCTCGTTCCGAAGTATCCTTCGAAATGCCAAACACAATGAACGCCACAGGTATTCAATGTGCAACCGTTATGCACATCCATGAGCCTCTACGAGCAGGCGCAGATGTACTTGAATGTTTGCGGTTGGTGCGGGGATGGGAGCCTGAGAATTTGGAGTCAGGAAAATACGTCACCGGAGGAAGTGTACGTGATGCACACGCCAGAACACTGGCTGGAAATGCTCTGAAGGACAGGTTTCCAGAGCGTGACTACGCTGGATCCTTTGATGAATGGATCGCCCAAGACTCGCCGACAGCTCTCTTTGGTGCAAATGCAAAGAGATCTCTTTCAGCTGACTCCAAACCGACACCGATGGAGAAATTGGCTCTCTCCTTGTTACCAGGTCGCGCGTGGGTGACAACATCTGAGGGCTACTTCGGTCTAGCACCACTTGCTGCTTGTACAGGTAATATCTCCCGTGATTTTTGCTAAACTTAGCTGATAATAATCTTCTCAGGTGATATCATCTCCGTATTTCTCGGCTGCGAAACACCTATCCTCATCCGTCCACAACCCAACAATACATTCCAAGTCCTAGGTGAATGCCTCATCTTCGGTCTCAACGATTCCAATGCCTTCCTAGGACCCCTCCCCTCTCCCTGGGCAGCTCACGTCTTTAACGACTCAACAGGTGTCTTCACCTTTCTCCGCTTCTACAATGCCGAGACTAAAACTACATGTGACGAAGATCCCAGACTTGGCCCATTACCAGAAGAATGGGAGGCTGTCGATCGCGGAGAGAGGACCTCAGAAGATCCACGCATATTTAGGTATTTTAAAAATAAGCAGACGGGGGAGATTGTCAACTCGGATCCGAGGATGGAGCCTGGGGTTTTGAGGGGTAGGGGTGTGAAGTTGAGGACTTTTGCTTTGGTTTGATGGGGGTGGTGGGGTATTTCGGGTGACAGCGTCTCTGGCAATTTATGGATTATGATTTATGTGATTTTTGTAGTTTCCTTTCTTAGTGTCCGTGCCCTTGAATTGCAAGCCGATTTAGCCGGGCTGTAACTTAGGCGCAAGATAGTTTTCGCGTTGCTGGTTTACCTCAATGGACTTTTTCTCCATTGGCTACAATGGCGCTATGTGATCCAGATGTTGGCAGCGAGCGGTGCTGTATCTTTGCGATTGAAAATAGGAACTAAGCCCTTTCAGGACGCGGCTGAAGAGCGCAATGTCTGTTACTGACTATACTGCATACAAAACTTCTTTTCCAGGGCTTGTACACAATAGTTTTATTTACAATACTTGTGTGATATCAAACACGCATTGTGCTTGTAGAGTTGGCACTTACTATACCTTAGGGCAAAGATTCCTAGGGAAGTAATGAGCTCAATGTGTAATCCAGTTACACATTTAACAATAGTATCCTTCACGACCCTCATTACCTTAAGCTACAATTACAATTAAACTCAAGCATCAACGATCAACGATCATCGGACTGGTGGCGTCACTGAAATTGAGCGTGGTATTCGAGTTGATCGAGAGATAAATGTATCTGTGCGAGGCAAGCCCTGGCAGTCACGGTAATCGAAATTTCGAATTATTAAAAGGGTCTGAAGGATATATACCTGGTCGAAGCGAGTTTCAAGCAAGTGAATATTTTATGTGTCAATATAGTTAATGTACAACAGTTCGATCTCTCAAGAGCATACCGCTTATGGCATTTTAACTATTTCTTTAAAGTGCGACTAATAGTTGTGTGGGATCACTCTACCCGTGGCAACACCACCTGATAACTGCGTAGTTGCCTATTGGGTTGAATGTGATTGATCGTTGAAGGTTGAATGAAGGGAGAAGGATATGCCTCCCTCTGTGTCACGTGATAGAGTCACATGACCCATTCAGTAGCTAATCTATTCTAGAAGTATTGATACCAACAAGTTGATCAGATCAAAATACTTGCAGATGGAGTAACTTGATTCAATGGTAAAGCGCTGGATCAATGACTATTTGTCAAACTACCAATAATGTCACCTGCATGTAAATTCAAACACGGCCGTATCTAGATAACTATTTATCCCTCATAATTCTCGTTGAATGAGTATTTATAAACCTTGGCAGTCCAATACTACACAAGAGTACCAAGCCCTCGGTTGGCAATCTAGTTGGTCTACCCATTTCTGCCAAGGTGAGTCGAACAGTTGGTAGCAGGGATGATGTTGGCACATAGTACTAGGGTATCAACCCAACATATGCGGACGAAGTACTACCATGGTATATGCTGGCAAGGCCATGCGCGACCCATGCACCATGCTCCTCGCATATTACATAGTCGGCCTCACCTCAAACATCTCACCTTCCTTTTCCAGCGAGATATCCGCATGCATGCTTGAGGCACTGGTGTCCTTTCCTTTTTACCAACATACAAACAGAAGACCTGGAATTTTCATCATGTAGGTACTTGGCTCCACTTCTACACAAACTTTCCCTTATAACATCTCGCCAGAGGCTGTTCTCTCAATCCGTTCTCCCCTATTTCTATTCAACGATTTGTCGTCCCCTGAGGGTAAATCACCAATAGGTACAGAATTCTGCTTTCGTATATTATGGCGTCAAACACTGTATACCTTATCACAGGCGCAAACCGAGGTAAGTGGATAGCCGTGCGGTGTTGGGTGAGTAATGTATCCTAACTAGTTTCAGGAATCGGGTTTGGGCTGGCTTCAATTTTGCTTCTACGTCTCAATACCACAGTGATAGCAACTGTCCGTGACGACAACACAGATGTCACGGCTCTGAAGGCATTGCCGAAAGCTGACGGGAGCACCTTGGCCATCAAACACTTGTCGGTCTCGACCACTTCGACCTCTGAGGTCGAAAATGCTCAGACTATTGGCTGAAAGTCTGAAATCAAATGGAATTGAGAAAATTGATGTCCTTATTGCTAATGCTGGAGTTGGGTCGAGTTTCAAGTCCGCAATTGAGACACCTCTATCCAATGTATTGACAGACTTTTATGCTAATACGCTGGGACCCATTTCGCTCTACCAAACTCTGGTTCCCTTCTTGAAGGCTTCTGCAAACGCCAAATTCATCATTATAGGCAGTATCTTAGGTAGCATCGGTGCCATGATGTCTGGAGCGCCAACCTTGGGCTATGGAGTCAGTAAAGCAGGAGTGCACTATGCTGCGAAAAAGATACATGGTGAGGAACCTGAAATCGTGGTTTTAGTTGTTCATCCTGGGTTAGTCTTCCGCTTCCAACAAGAAGATGGCGTGCTGACGATGATCAGGTGGGTACAGACAGAAAACGGACAGAATTTTGCAGATAGCATTGGTGTTCCTGCGCCACCAATGACCGTGGAGCAAAGTGCAGGCGCTGTTCTGGCTCAGGTAAGAAGACCTCTTTATACTAAAAAGAATTTGTTATTGATTAAGGCAAATAGATTGATCAAGCAACTAAGACCACAACCTCAGGGTCTTTCGTAGGTTATGATGGGGTAGTAGTTCCTTGGTAAAAGAGGTGGTGACCACATAAGATGTTTCCTCCTTAAACAGGGAATCTTGTAGCATGCCTCACTCACGAGTAGCTCCTAATCTTCGGATGAATCAACAAGGAATCATTACCTCCTCGGAAACGTGTTTTCCCCCTCTCCCTTAATGGCAGCTTTAGACGAGACCTTTTGAATTCTTGAAAATGTGGTTCTCAATTACTAATTCTTTGCATTATTTAAGCTACTCCCATGTCCGTTCGACTATAATCCTCAAAAACCGTTCCCACCAACTTTGAATTAAGCTCCCGTCTTTCCGCAGAACACCAATATTGCTCAATAACTTCCAGCAGGTTCCCATCTGGATCAGCAATTGTCATAAAGTCATAGAAGCCCAGTACTTGAAGACCAAGAATTCCCTCCTCAAACGCTTCTCGATTTGGAAATCCAAATGCAGCAGGAATGGGCGAATCAGGATTCATCGTATCACCAACCTTTCTCACGATCGTCACGCCCTTTGATTTTATCCGTGCTTGAGCAGCGCGGATATCGGGGACGATGAGACCGAAGTGCGAAAAGGATGACTGAGGGACGCCCTGTGTTGGTGGAGCAGTGCCCTAATTCAATTAGACCAGAACTCGTGTGATGGGCAGAGCATGGTGGCTCAAGGTGTACCCAAGTGTCGTAGCGTCTGCTGGCCCAATGGTCCCTGGAATGAAGTTTGGATAAGATGCACTATCGTTGATATCACGCTTGTAGCGGAGGGCATCGAAATTGCAAGCCAGCGTGTGACAGAAGGTTGTGGGATAGAGGAGAGCGGTTAGTAAGCGGATCATGGTTTCAACATCCGACTTTTTGGAATGAGAATGAGGATTTGGAGGGGAATCGAAAAGATACGTCTTTAATATGAAAAGGAAGAGCCAACTAAAAGCAAGAAGGATATTCCAGGCTCTTATGTTGGTCTCAGTCACCTATATTTTATCTTATAAAGCTGGAGTCAGCAGCATTTTTGCGGCACAATTGACAGGTCAAAATCGCAAGCCAGGGGCTGTAAAGTCGTATTTACAGATTTTGTGTGTATTCAATGGTTCATTCTATACGAACTTCGAAATATACCCTCGCATGATTAGTTCTGGCGGCGAATGCCATTTCGCAAGAAGACTGTAATCTCTGGGTTACAAGTTACCCCAGCGTCGCTAAATTGCCAATTATCTCACGTACGCGTTTAAGCGGCACAATATCATCTATCTGCATCAGGACGCACACACTAGACAACGGTGCTTCAGCTTACAACCCTGTGGTGGTAGAATATACATCCTTTTGTATGTATAAATAGATCCTCCCTTTATCTAATCTTCAAATAAATATAGTACTATATTGTGTTGGTTCTACAGGGGAGTTTGCGTGACATTTGTTATATGACATATTGCATGTGACAAGTCTGCAATAAGTCGGTGGCGGATTTTGGCGGTGTTAGGATGTGAGGATCCAGGTAGCTGACCCGTCTCTGACTAACTAAAGGACACTGGCGCGGAAGACTTTTCCACACAGATTACTATAGATCTGTATGCTAGACACATGCGATAGAGAGCCTGAATTGCATTACAAATACCTACCGATCAACACTGTGTATTCCATGTTCTAACAGGTGGTAGGTCGGGGCACATAAGTAAAAGGTAAAGATAAGTCTTGTATTAATAGTAACTATAAAGCTTGCTTACAAACTGCACTACTCTACTTACGCGGCTTCACACTTGTGCACTGACATTGATCCTGGCAACCGTTTGTAGTTTTAATTTTTTTTTACTAAAACCAGGAAGCTATTTGTTGGTTTTCCCAATTGTTAATACCCAAGCCTCGGTAATTTTAAACCCAACAGTTTAGGCTAGCTGTACACATAAACGACCCACTACTAAGCTACAAAAGCCACCGCCGCCATGCGAAAAGTTGGCGTGCGTGCTGGGGCACGGCGGTTATTTCTTGCCCTATTGCTAGCAGGGGGATCCCCCTGCCATAACAACGCTTAACCTAATAAAGTAGTCCTTCTTTATAAGAAAGTTGTGATACGCCATGGTGTTTTGATTGACTATTTTACCACTTTGTTGTCACGGCACGCACTGCGCATCTCCCCTCCTCTGGAGTACACGTGGCGTATATTAGCCGAGCTCTCAGAACCCCGTGTATATATAGCCTGCTCTCCTCGAGCTCCTCTTTCTTCCTTAGCTTTAGATTCTCTCGTATTATATTATACCTCCGTTGCCCCCTGTATTTGTAGATGCACTGTCACGGTACGCGCTGCGCATCTGCAGATACAGTGGTCAACGGAGGTATAATACAAGAGATGTTGGGAACTAGTTATCAGAAAGTGGATCTCAGCAGGTGAATCAATTGGTGGATCTGCAGTAGTATCACGTCGACGGGCTTATTAGGAGCGTTACTGATAATCCATTATCTACAGTACTAGGCCGTAAATATATGAAGAAGAGATACTCTAGCTCCTTGGCCTACTTACATATGCCCATTCCTGAGACGGAGCCCGTTACAGTAAGTCACGTGTTCTACAGGGAGACGGGACGTGATATCTAGTGTGCAGCAGTTTCGATTTTTGCCGAATTACACTTTGTTACAAAATAAAATATAATATAAAACGCTTAAAGAAATATAGCACGAATCAGTTTTTGCTAATGCAAAACCCAATTTCTTTTTTTTTACTACGCCCCGAACCTTCTACTTATACTTTTAGTAACCAGAGACCTTTTTGTGCCAAGACCTACAGCCTCTACCGAACCCCCTTATTACCCCTTAGCACGTGACATCCCAACACCTGACAGAAGGTGTGCAATCCTGATTCCTAGCAGAGGGTGGAAAAGCTAAGCGGCGAATTATCGGGATCTCGAACCGCTGAAGCTAATTGCGGGCGGCATCCGCTAGAGTATTGGTGCTCCTCAAGGGCTCAGGGAGACGGGAATAGACATCCTACCAACAGAGAACGAGACCACCTGTGTAATATCGACGAGACATGTCATCTCATCACCCAGGGTTCTGATGTTTCATCAATCTCTTAGGTAATATGGCTAGAAGGGCCTTCTCACGTGTGGGCGTCGCGGAGGCTTGGATTCGGCTGAAAGTGCGGGGTTGCGCAATTGCTTCATTCAGCTCAGAAGCAATAGATTATATTCTTCTCCATCTGGGACAAGATCCATTCCTTCTCCATCTAAATTGCTACCTGCGCTGCCATGTCAGATCAGACACAGATTAATTTCAGAGGCGATTGGCGTATCACCGTCACAGGACGGAATGCCGCCTGGGCACAGCGGGTGGTCGCCAGCGGCTCAGCAGCCGGCACGCAAATCCTCGCTGGCTATGTCGGCACGACAATGGATGTATATGGCAATGGTCAGGCAGACTGGACTTTATCAATAGACCACAACGACGGCACTCATGGCTGGCAACCGAGCTTCATTCGAGGCATCTCTGCCATTAGTACTAGCCCTTTCCTTTCTTGGACAGTCGAATCGGAGGACAAGACGGAGCCTGGAGGCGACCGCGACTTTGACGACTTGGTGATTCGGCTGGACAAGTTGGGCATGGTTGGTCAGCCCGTGCCACCTTTTGCAGTCTTACCGGGCAGTCTCCAGGCAATGCCCGAGGGCATATTTGAAGCGACGCTTGGACAGTATCTCATGGCTGTGCGCATTCAGAACATTTGGACAGTCGCCTGGCCGCCAACCGCCCGAGTGGGACTGAGCGACCGTTGTCGTGCCTGGCTGTCCGCAGGAGGAGTTACCGTCATCGACAACTGGAGTGTGAAGGACCAGGAAGCAGTGGGCCAGCAAGTAGTTAGCGGAAGGGTTGTTGTCGGCCGTCTCGAGGCATGGGCAACGAGGCGCATCTTCTTCAAAGTCGACGTCTCCCAGGCGGCCGTACGAAAGCACCAGGTGGAACTGCAGGTAATGACTGATCAGGGAGTGGAGAGAGTTGCCCTCATCAACAAAGCAGCGAGTGCACCCATGTCAGTTACACGGACCACATATGACCCGTCCCAGAAGGCATTCATCTCACGATGTGATGTTGGTGTCATGACAGCCTCTATCAGGCAGATGGCTGTTGATTTGAACACTTTCAGGCACGCTGTCAGCATCCTACGAAAACTGGGCATAGGCAGCGCGGGTGGGAGTGGAGGTGGAGGAGGTCCAGGGGGGGTGGGAGGAAGCGGTGGTGGAACTAGGGGCTGCAATCAGAGAACGCTCGAGTACGTGCGGGCGCAACTGCGAGCTTTTCTTGACGGAAAAGAGGTGGACCTCTGTGCACTCTGGCGACAGCTCGCCTGCTGCTGTGCTAGCGGTGGGACAGCTGGTGAAGGAGGCGGCAACACGAGTCCAGGCGGAGATTGGACGGGCACACTGGATCCAGGCCTCACCATTTTCATCTTCCCGACCGAGGTTGACTACTCTGTCGAGTACAACCAACCCTTCGATGGCCAGTACGGCCCCATCCCGTTCCAGGACCCGTGGTGGAAGGTCCTGTTAATCATTGTCGCCCTCATCCTAACCATTGCAGCGGCCGTGTCAGGCGGTGCGGACCTTGCAAATGCAGGCTCAGACGATGTAATCGGCACATTGGCGCATCGGGTGTTGAATGCCACGGCGGAGAAACCGGATTCCCCGCCGCCAGAGGAAGCTGGCTCTGTAGATGTTGCGGTTGTGACTCTTAATGGCAGTCGTGGTCTTACGCCTGCTATCTTTACTGTCTTGGATGCGGCGTCTGGCGACGTGTCGACAAATCCTATTCAGGCGCTTGACAGCCAGATTGACACGCCCGGAACAATCCTCACTAATGCACAGATAGCGGCAATGATGCAGAATCTCGCAGAGAACCCTGGCGATCCCGCGGCGGAGGATGCCTTCCGTGTCTTCAAGTCCGGCGCGCGAAGCGGAACGACCTCTGGCAAACTCGTCGGAACCCTAGTGCCTCTCAGCCCGCGCGGCGAGGACGACAACAGCACAATATGGTTTAAAAATCAACTCGACATCAAGCCAGACGATACAGGGGATCCCGTTGGCTGTAAAGGGGACTCGGGCTCGCTCTGGTTCCAGAGGTCGAGTCTTGCAGTCGTCGGTCTGAATCACGCAGGGTTCGAGGATGGTAGCGGCGTGACCGCTTGTCGAATAGAAGATGCACTCGCGGCTGTGGGAGCTCGGTTCGCGTAGAGACTGTGGTGACATGTGTTGTGGCAGATAACAGACATGAGATATGAGCTGAACGGGCATATAGTTACAGTTTCCCAATCCACTAGTACTTAGTATTGGCTGCAATGGTTTAATGCTCAATGGCATGGACACAAATAACTAGGACATGAAGAAATAAATGCGTAGAGGCCACTTGAGACTGATGAACTGTAGCATGCATCGCAAGAGGCTTAAGCCAAGGGAGACCGGCTCTTTCCCATACAAACCTGGGTGTCTCAAACAGCTACCAGTTGACAAAAGAGAGTGGCCATTACGCCTTCTGAAAGAGAACATAAATTGTGACCGTCAAGTTGGCAACTAATGACAGAGCTGTACTTTTCTTCTGTCGAGACTTGGCAATTAACCCAAATCCCTCATCAAATCACGTCCCGCGCTAAATCACGTCCCGCATCAAAAGCTCGCGTGATTTAGCGCGGGACGTGAGGACTTCGGTTTCACAGGGCTGAGGACTGAAAGGCGGGGAAAGCAGCCTTTCCGTCCTGAAGCTGAAAGACCATGGAGCGCTTGATTCTGTTCTTCACACAAACATATTGCCTTGCACTGTGAACATAATGGCAACTTCACAACCACCGAGGCTACTCCAGGACGTGGCTTATGCAGAGTCACAACGGCTCACTTCCGACCCGAACATTGTATCGGTCGGGGTCGGTCTGAAGCTGGTTGGGGGCAAGCCGACAATGGTGGCCTCGCTCCATTACTACGTCTGGGAAAAACTCACCGGGGCGGATAAAGTCAGAGAGCGCGGCAGCGAGCACATACCGAATGAAGTAGGAGGCTACAAGACAGATGTTGTGCAGATGAGGAGTTCACGGCGGCTCAACTGTCCTACCAACAAACGGCCGACTGGTCAGCGCGGAGAACAGCGCGAAGCACCGCTCGTTGGCGGAACTTCCACCTCTATCTTGACAGGACTCCACAACTTCGCTATGAATTGGGGGACCCTTGGTGGAATCTGCTTTGATGCTGGAAGTAGTGCATCCATGGCCATTTCCAACGCCCATGTTTGGGACGGCGACATCGGTGACGATGTGATTCAACCATTTCCATCAAAATTAGATTACGTCGGTGGCACAATCAAATGGCTCGCCTGCGGTGGGCCGCTGTCGCACATCTTGACTTTGACAGCTCCAAGTCCCACGACTGCAATTCTAACCAACGCCGCAGCAGCCGCCTGGGTCGCTGCTGCTGCATCGGATGCTGAGGACCCAACTCGATGGGGACAGAGGACTGGCCCAATTCCGCGCCCTGGTGTAAAGACGATTCGGGAACGTATTCACATCGACGCCCCGCTCCCACGACTTCCGTTTGCCGGGCGGCATTGGGAAAGTAAAGCGACCTGGGGCTATACACGCGACACGACTGCCGGCTCCAGCAGCGTGGAGACCACCGAGGTCCGGCCAAATGAGCACGTCCTGGTTGGCAAGCGGGTCTTCACCCATCGCGAAGTGTACAGCCCCGGTGCAACGGTCAACATTTGCGCGCAGATTTGGACCCCAGCCGGCGACAAAGATCCTGAGCGCTTCGTTGTCGCGCATAGCTTTCCAATCAAGAGTCCTGAGCGTATCATACAGCGAGTGCTCCATCCAGGAACAGCGTGCGCAGATATTGACAAGAGGCTTGACTACAACCGCAAACCGCTATGTGTGCGTGGCTTCAAGCACCAGATTAAGGGCGTAGCAGCAGTGAACTTCCCCATTCTCGCAGCTCCATTTATTCTCATTGGCGAGGATTCATCCGTTTTGCTCGATCCCGGACCGGACAACCCCACGGACGTCACCGCCCTGCGCCTGCCCGACCGTACGCTGGCCTTCGCTTGCCCGCCCTCGACACACATCGAGCTAACCGTATTCCATCGCGGATCCCCAATTCGCGCGAGAGCCGTCAGTGCCAATGGCGCAACCGTCTCTGAGGAAGCGACCCCATCTGATGCGAACGTGGTGCACAAGTTGAGCCTATCAGGGCCTGAGATTATCCGAGTCGAGCTCACTCCTGGCAGATCCAAGAGCTATCTGGCTGGTATTTGCGCTGACAAGCACATGATCGACGTAAGGAAGTGGAAAGGTGTTTCGAATTACTACGGTGGAAGCTTCCGGCTTCCTCTCAGGGAACCAGACGGCAAATGGGCAGTGGTTGTCGTGAGTCAGTCGCTGGACAACACGCCGACTAACGGTAATCCGATAACTGCAGCACGGAGGCTGGGAGGAATCATGGACTCGGCCAATATCACGGAGACGGGTGAGTGTGTCTGCGAGGTTCTGTTTGACGCCACGTTCGCTGTGGAGACCGTGGAACTCTTGTA
This sequence comes from Chalara sp. BL73, assembly GCA_918026815.1. Lineage (NCBI taxonomy): Eukaryota > Fungi > Ascomycota > Leotiomycetes > Helotiales > Chalara > Chalara sp. BL73. The sequence continues at coordinate 51,375 of CAKJVC010000013.1, read as the reverse complement.
AAGAGTAACTGGCGGAGGCAAAATCGAGACATGATGTGACGAATTTTCATTGTTGCGTCTCTCTTCCTAGTTCTTGTTTTCTCTATTTAATTAAATAGCCAAGTTGCGGAGGTCACACTGTCCCAAATTACCCCCAAGGGGCCTGATGACTGGAATGCTCTAACAATGGGCATCATTCCCAAAGACTTCGTGAGAGTTGAATTGTGGTTCTAGTTCTGAGATCATAATATTATCTATAGGGCAATGAAAATGATCTTTCACGAGTCGAAGCACTATCGCAGGTCTGCCTCCGGTTAAGTCCCCACCCCCCCCTTTCGGCCACCCCTGCCTTTCGGCCACCTCGCTTAGCACACCGTAACTTCTTATGCCCTCACTTTGAATAATTATAATTTGATAATAACTTATCTGATACTTTTGAAATTGTGGCTACTATTGCAATTAATTATGAAGCCTCAGTATATGGAAAAAGACTTATTACGGGCCCTTGAAGCTATTAGCCAGGGTGATTCTATCCGAAAAGCTAGTCTCGAATAAAGCATACCAAGGTCTACTCTTCAAAGTAGGATTTATGGCCACTAAACCCGTCAAACAGGTGCTGAAGCACTGCAAAAGCTAGCTCCGGTTCAGGAGAAGCGCTTAACAGACTGGATTCTAGTTCAAGAAAGCTTAGGGCTTAGCCCTACGCACTCGCAGATTAAAGACTTTGCTCAGCGGCTTTTAACTGTACGAGGAGACACTACTACACTAGGAAAACGCTAGATACGAAGCTTTTTGAAAAGGAATCCCATTCTCCGGACTAAGAGACAGTATAGTATTGATTCTGTACGTGTCAATAGAGCTACGTCAGAAATTATAAAGCTTTGGTTCCAAAAATTCCAAATTCCTGAAATCAAAGCAATTAAGCCGGAAAATCGGTGGAATATAGACGAAGCTGGCATTATAGAAGGCCAAGGAGTTAATGGGCTAGTCGTTGGGAGTAAAAATCGGCGTTTTATTCAGAGAAAGCAGCCCGGATCTAGAGCTTGGACCTCATTTATTGAATGTATTTCAGCCACCGGCCGAGCGCTCGATCCACTGGTTATATACAAAGGAAAATCAGTACAGCAACAATAGTTCCCTACTAACTTTGATAAGTTTAGCCGTTGGCACTTTACTGCTACCGAAAATAGCTGGACTACAGACGTTACAGCCCAGGAATAGCTTAAGAAAGTATTTATACCTTCTACGGCTTTCCCGGACCCTCAAAAGTCTAGACTGCTCGTTCTAGACGGCCATAGAAGTCATGAGACTACAGAATTTATGTATACGTGCTTTATGCATAATATATACTTACTGTTTTTGCCTCCTTACTCGTCTCACGTTTTACAGCCTTTAGATTTATCAATTTTCTTCCCTTTGAAAGCAGCTTACCGAAAAGAGCTTGGTAACTTAAGTCTTTTGTCTGATTTTACTCCAATTGGAAAGCGGAACTTTTTATTATGCTATCAGAAGGCCCGGGAACAAAGTCTGATACTTAAGAATATTAAAGCTGGGTAGAAGGCTACCGGTTTATGGCCGATTAATATAGCTAAGCCTCTAATGAGCCGTTTGCTTTTTGAAAATAGCAATAATAACTTTGCACCAGCTCCAAAGGACTTGATTATGGAAAAAGGACTGGTATGGAATAAGAATATATCAGCTATTCAATGGGAGACCCCTAGAAAAGCTAGAGATGTGCGTTTACAAGCCGATATAATTACTCGATTAGGAAAGACCGATCTCCCAACTCGTCGCCAGCTTTTTAAGAAGCTTGCAAAAGGCTGGGATGAGAAAGACTACGCTTTAGCCCAAGCAGAGCTTCGAATAAAACAATTGAAAGCTAAAATAGAAGGGTCCCAGCCTAAGAAAAGACGGAAAGTTAGAGTAAGCCCGAATTCGAAGTTTGCAAGCGTCCGGGCCATTAAAGTAGCCCAAATAGAAGCCGGGGATAGAGAAATTGAAGAAGGAGACTCTGATTCGTCTGTAAATACTGAGGCTACGGGCGATTGTATAGAAGTTCAAGGGTTGTAGAGATATTAGGCTTTGAAGTGGGTGGGAGGGAGCTAAGCGAGGTGGCCGAAAGGCAGGGGTGGCCGAAAGGGGGGGGTGGGGACTTATCCATATCTTGTGAAGGGCTCAAACTGTTGTTAAGGGGGGTACAGTTGAAACGTCAGGCCATTAGAGCCTTGGCGTATACCCATTATTTTCTTTATTAAGACAGTTAAGCGAAACTTTTACTTGCGTTTTTCTATTTTTAGATATTTGCTTGCTGCTGTACCAAACGAAATACACCTAACTCGATTTTATTAAATTTGTTTTTTTTTTCTTTCAAAAGAATACTTACAACAATATATATGTAAATATATATTGTCACTGCATACCATGGTTACAAACTATAATTTGTAAGCCATCCCTAAATCGCCTTTAAAAATTCACCATATTATGTACCCCCATAACGTTCTCCCGATCATGTTCCCCCTCATCTAAATCCAGCTCCCCCAAATCCATCGCTGCCGACAACATCATGGCCAAATAGAAATCTACCCTTACAAAACTGTTCTCATCGCCCTCATCGAAGTCCTTCCCCGCTTCCACAAGCTGGCAAGACGCCAACTCAATGTCTTCTTCGACAGTTCGTTGGTCCAGGACGAGGAAGGCGCGGTGGGTGAATATGTTCAGGGACGCGAACCGCGAGGTGAAGATGCGGTTGATATCGGAGACAGGCTTAGAGAGGGAGGGCAAGGTGAATGGGGCGGTTGGGGGGCATAGAGGGGGTTTTGATGACGGAGGGCGATTCGAGATCTGATGTGGTGATGATACGGGGGACCAGGTAGTAGTCTTTGGGGTATTCCTTGATGCGTTCTAGGAATATGTCGAGGGTCTGCATTACTGAGCGTTAGCAAGTTGGCTAGACTCCCCGCAAAGACTTACACCTGTGGGGATCTCAGCGGCACAGAATACTGGGACGAAGGCGGACTGGTCTTCCTCCCCCTCGTTGCTTGCTTTTAGAGATAAGTTTGGCTCCATTACGCGGACGCAAATGTTAATAAAGGTTGGTTATGTTGGCCTGCCTACGATCAGGGCTGTTGAAGAAGCCTGTACAACTTATTGGTGTCCTCGGTTTGCTGGGTGCCTAGAGCATTCGTGCTCGGTGTTGAAAAAACCAGAAAGATACTTTTTGGATTGTTTCCATGTGACTTATTTATTAAAGTTGGCAGGATAAGTTGAATAAGGCTGAGGGACGGTTAAGCTGGCACAATCCGCCTGCGCCACCACTTGGCGTAGCGTCATGTGGCGCGGGTCTGTTAAAATGGACCGAGCAAGAAGGATTATTCTGCGAGAGTGTTCTGCAGGTGACATGAAACACAGCCATCATATTCAATGTTCCAAACTGCATTTTGGATTCAGATGTGGCAGACTAAGCCGCTCCACGAAAGTTCCTTCGAGTGGATTTCATCGCCTTTCCTTCGGACTGATTATGAAAGCAGTGTCTTAGGCATCCCCAAGGTGTTGGGTAAACGAGACACCGGAAGACCCCACCACATCTCCCAGCAAGAAGGCTTTGTAAGATAGATCAAACTCCTGTCTATGTTCTATTCTGTTTTCAATGTTTCGCAAGTTACTCCGAAATTCTTCGCGCTATTTTGAAAGCTATTCTGTCGCCAAACAAGCATGGTCTGTCTCCTCAACACAACTTATTGTAAGCGAGAATTGCATTATCACTGGCATTGCTTGCTGTACATAGCCATATGTCATACATATCCCATAGTAGGCTTCTCATTCTGCTCCTGTGAATTCCCTCCTGCTTTTGAAGATACATTATCATGAATCTATAATCTTCCTCCTGGTGTATATATGCTCGCAGAGTTTGAGTCTCTCAAGAACCATACTTTCATTTATCTTGAAGCTTCCAGATAATGCCAGTTGCTTGCTTTATCAGCCGATGAGAAAAAACTTAGCTTAGAATGCGTTCATATCAGCCATCTTCTCTCCTGCTTGCTTTCCTTTTTCTCTTCTTTTATTCTACAACTGCATTACCTGTTCCCGCAACGCCGAAAGAGACTCCACTTCCTGGAAGACCAGGCACCTCTGATGGCGGGGTCGACAGAGATGCCAGACCTATTGTAAAACTCTACTATAGAGACGATCGACTGCCGGAGCATATGCGCCACGTTCAACAAAACCAAAATGAGTTTCCTCAGAATAACAAGCTCACGGACGTAAATGACAGAAAAGATCGAACCGACAAGATCGGATCTCAGCCTATTGGACTGCATACGGCGACCGGGGAACCGCGAGTCAAGGACGAGAAGCCTTTGAATTCGCAAAAAATCGCAGGCGGAAGAATAATGGTACAACCTTTCAACTATTGTCAGCACATGAATCTGGTCCAGCAAAGCATGAAAATTTATCTCCTTTGGAAAAAGAGAAGTTGGAGGCAGATAAAAAGAAATGGGAGGCGAATCCTGCAAATAAGGGAAAGCCGTTCAAGCCAACATCGAAACCATATAAGAACCCCGATGGGAGCATGAATGGTAAGTTTTTGAAATGTCAAAAGTTTGGTTCATGAGTCCACTTTCAGTATCTTATAACCTGCCATACATTTCCAGGAAGGATAAAGAAGCTATTGTACTTTGCCCTTCTCTATAAGGATTGAGCCCGTGTGTCATTCAGGATTATTGTTTTAGCCTCCATAGTTTGAAGGCTGAATATATCATGAATCCTGAGAGATTAGAAGTGGACTTTTGGCCAGACTTAGGACTCTGAAATGAACAAACATGTGTCTGACTTTATTACATCTGAATTGGATCTTACCAGCAAGGGAAACAGAGAAGCTGGGAAGAACGGCAAACTTCACGTCGTTGCAAATCCAGGGTGGCGAGAGATGAAACCGAAAGAGAACAGCAAAGACCCGCAGCTTCAGGGCCATGAAGTCCGCTATTATGCAGAATGGATCCCATACAAAGGATCCAACATATAAACCACCTATGCCTCCGAAGAAGGATAAAGGTGGGTAAGCGAAGCCGGCCGCTGCACCTCCTCCATGACCAGATCGCCAGCCTTTACGACCGGGCATGAGGCAAAGCACAATCGATGCCGGGAAGACGCAGCCAAACGCAAGGCCGCCCAAAGATCCAAATGCACCGCCAAAAAGCAACAAAGCTTCCGAACACCCAAATTATCGAGAACCTCAGCCAAAAGTGCCGGATCAATATAAGCCTGGTACAGATACCACCAAATCACCTACGCCGAACATAGCCCCTCCCAAGGAAGATCCAATGCGACTGCCCCCTCGACCACAGAATAACAAATCAGGACTTCCTAAGCCTGCACCACCTCGATATGATCCACCACCAAAGGTTGAGAAGCCTGCCCCTTCACCACAAAAAAAGATCCCCAAAAAAGATCCTCCTCCAGTAACAGCAAAGAAATCTGATATTGCCCTACTAAGAGAAAAGCAACCTGAGCCATCTCCTAAGAAGAACCCACTACCTGTCCCTCCCAAGCCCTCTCCAGCTTCTCCAAAGAAAGAAGAGCCGAAGGAGAAGGGAAAAGGCGGCAAGTGAAGGATTTATGAAAGGTAACCTCATCTTTTCTGTAAAATTGCTTTTTTTGTTGGCACAAATTAGTGCAATTTACCTCAATGTGTTTCCTTGGCTGTATTCAAGTTCGGGAGGTTTTTTATTCAAAGCATTATTTTTTTGGGCCAGCTTTTTGTTTTTGTGCCATTAGTAGCGCCAACAAAATTTTCGAAGATTCAACATTTGTACAAAAGTTTCTGCTTAACTACGTTGCGAAATTAGAATCGTCGGTAAAAAGGCGGCACTGTTATTTTGTTGAAAGCGTGATTGACTTCTCGTCGACGCTCTTTGCTATTTAACATCGAACTGTTGTTCGAAATAGAGTAAAAGATTTGGACCGTTAAGAATAAGCACAAAAACCTACAGATAGGCAAAAGAATCGCAAAGTAACAATAGGTATCAATTGACAAAACAACTAAATCTTAAATTCTTCCTTCTACATGTAACCCTTTATTTATTTCAAAGTGTGATAAGACAACCTATTATATCAAGCTCCACACCAGCTCCACACCAGCTCTACTACATCTCTACTACGTCTCTATTTTGCCCCTAACAAGAATATGCTAATCAATTCGGCGAGTCGGCATTTGGTATTTACAGGACAAGCAAATTGGCCGATATTAAAACCAATAAATCACATAGCATATTTCGTAATATTTAAGCAAAGTTAAATACCTGCGAAGTTTTCAATCAAATACCGACCCGCTCTATATACTTAATATGCTTCTCGGGTCCCAAGGCTCAACCGCGCCTTAGAGGCGGCACTTATCGGAGTGCAGACAGTAATAGTGTCTTTTGCATTATAGCCCCTAACCTTTTGAGACTTGCCCAAGAGTTCAGCATCCTACATCTAGAGAAGATGGTATGGTTTAGCCTCTGTTATGTATCAAAGATATTCACGGCATTATAAACAGTAAAGTTTAGCCGAATAATAAAACATCTAGTAAAGATTACATTAATTTAATTACAAGTTTTATATACAATTTATAATTAAGTATTATTGTAGGAAGTATGGGTTTACGGATCGGCGTATGACCTACCAGGTCACGTGGTCCGCACAACCCCCATTTTGTAGAATCTAGAGTAGAACCTAATACAACAACAATTACCATATCCATCAAGAGTAAGAGCGTGGCCTACAAAGTGGAGTTACGCCCGTTGCCCCGTGGAAGGTAAGGAAGAGGCATACCAACAATTATAACGAAGCCAAAAAATTATTAAGCAGAAAAGTTAGAAGGACGCTTGTTTGTCAAAATGGACAGAAGTTGCTGAAGGAGTTTGTATAAATTTTGGAGTAACGCCCGTTTCTGTTCGGCCAAAAAGCGATGGTCTCAAATGAAGCCTTATGAATTGTCAGCTAATTACGTCAACGAAGTGACGAGAGCGCCAATAAGAAATGAGAAAAATGATTGTGGCTGGCACACTAAGTCATCTGAAACCACCTTTAAAGTGTAACACCTACCCTATTTTTTTTAAATTTGGAGGAAGGGACTATTATGATGGGTCGGTTAAATAAGGCGTGAATGATAGTCCGTCAAGCAGCAGACCGTGTAACACAAAGTTCAACACACGAAAATGTCGAACGCCATCTCTGCCATCCTGTTTACATCTGCAGCCTTCACGCAACCTTCGGGGGGGAAGGAAGACTAAGAAGGATATCATTAGATCAAAGCGCCACGCAGGGATTCTCAGGATGTACCACCAGGAATTGGGGGCCAATCAGCCTGGACCTGACACGATTTTCTCTCCCCTAGGAACATCTCCCGTTCGGGCAATTTGTGTCAATAGACGTGCGCCTGCGAGGGTAATTTAGATTTTCTAGAAGTGTCACATACCAGCTTCATATGAGCATCGTATGCGTGGGACGCGTGCGCAGAGATATCGTGATGATATTGTTGTCTAGAGAGCCAGAGAACGCAGAAGGAGGAGCTCTTCAATATAAAATAGGGGGTTCCGCATGCTTGGCAAGCTGGTTCCGCATGCTTGGCGAGCTTGGCCAGCTGGAAGCCCTTGTGTGACAAGAAGCATTCCCATAAATTAAGAGGTAAGGCAATCATTGCCCCTTAATAAAGCTCCTAGACGATAAGCAGCCTCAATAAACGAAGAACGAATCACTGAGGGTCTCTGGGTTTCTTTCCATTTTGTACATGTGTACTGACAGGCTGAGACAAGGTGCGATGGAAAAGAGGAGGCGCATAAGTTGGTGGAGAGGCAAGGTGTCATTATTCAGAATTCAGCAATGCGCAACTTCAAGTTCTATAGCCTTGGGGGTGTCTTTCAAACCGAACACAGCGATTTCGAGAAGTAGCCCTGATTCGGCTCGACTTTTTATTCATCATGGCGGAAGTTGTGGGAATTGTTGGATCTGCACTGGGCATTGTCAATTTCACTGGCCAGGTCTTGCAAGGCTGTCGGAACGTACGAAACTTCCTCGATTCAATCAACGATGCTAGCGACGACCTCAGGATCTTTCGCACAGAGGTCAAGATGTTTCTGTCCCTGCTGGAATCTTTCAGGGTTATACTTTCGCAGGTGGACTGGTCAGCTAATGCAGAGCGATGGGACCTTGCACGTCTGGCTTTAGACTATAGCGACGAGGCTGTAACAGAGCTGCAGGCCCTGGTAAATGAATATGAGAGCCGCAAGCCAGGCAGATGGAGCGATATAAGACTAGTTATGAGGAGAGAAAAGTTCGAGAAGCACATTAGAAGAATTGAGAAGGTAAAGGGATATATCTTAGCCTCAAGAACGAATCTGTCCTTGTAAGTGTCTCTTGAGTCACTGGTATTATACGTTCATTGGCTGACAATTCATTAGCATTCAGGAACTCAAAATGTCGGGGTTTCATCGGGATACCGAAGAAACGATGCGCGCTGTTTCGGGGCTGAAAGCAGGAGTAAGTGCAACAGCAAATATCGTTTGTAGTATTCCCAATCAGCTTCAGGGAATCAGTGATACTATCCTTGAGACAAGAGGAGCAATTGAAACAATGGCCTCTTCGATTTCGGAGGAATTTGCACATTTACCAGCCAGCGTCAATAAGTTGCTTGAAGGCACCTTGAAAAGAGTGATACAAGATTTGCACGGTCAAGAACTCATAGATGTTCATTGCGCTGGCTCCTACAAAGTACCTCGGAGCTGTTTTAGCCCCAGCGATTTGACCGGAAGGCAAGAGCTCTTACCTAGCAACCGCAACTCCACCCAAAAGGTCTTGAAGCAGAAGGGTAGGCTATTAATACAAACTTGGTTTGGTGTTGTCAGTTTTCAATACACGTGGGTTAAAGCTCAGGAAACAGTACACCGACATGGGTTGAAAATCCGCTTGGGTGCTGCAAAAACGCTTCGGGTGCGTATTGAGGTGACGATCACACCATGCTTGCTCCGAATCGGCTTCTTCTACTCCATGAACTGGAGCAAGATCCCCGAAAATGGATCTGGGCTTGAAATGAAGCTCCGGGTTTACAATAGCGTTAATGAAACATCGCCAATTGTACAAGCATGCCGAGATGGAAACCTGGACCTGGTACAACAGCTCTTCACAGCCAAAAAAGCCTCGCCATTTGACCGACTTCAAGGCAAGGATTCCCTCCTTGATGTCATTCTTCAAGCAATGGTTCTTCTTCCAATGAGACAAGAGACTGGGTTTGCGTTGAGAAAGTTGGAAACACTCTACCTCCTATTCAAAATGATCATAAGCCACGGCCTAGATCCTGGGCAGATATGGAGCCACAACAACAACAGCTTATATAAATCGCCACTTCCCTTCCTGACATCATTCTGCTACTACACCCCACCGCAACTCTTACCCATCCTGCTCAACACTACTCGCACCATACTTGAGCATAGTGTCCAAGATCCTTTCTCGACCGCAGACTTCACAGAGATGCTCCGCTTTGGCCAGAGTGCTAAAAAATGGACGCCACTCCCAGTGACACAATATATCATGCAGCAAGAACACTGGGAGCCAAACTGGGAGATTAAAGAGAAGTTAACACCCTTTCGTCGAGGGGAGAGACCGGAGGACCTAGGTCCCTGCGATGCCGCATGCTTCCGCACGTGGCTTCAAAACGGAGCAGAACACCACGAGGTTCTTCTCGCTGTACGACATGCCTTCTACAATTTATCTAAAGTTGTAGGGCTTGGTGGAATGCCCGATGAAATTGCTGATCGACTTTATTATCAGCATTTAGTTGTTTGCGTAGAATTCGGCATCGACTTCCAAGACGAGCGCGATGGTCCTTCGATCCTATCTTTGTTTCGAGAAAAGGATAAACTTTATCAGATCAGAGTGGCGCTTCGGTACTTCAATTGGAACGAAGATGATATCACGGAGCTTTTTGAGGGAGATCTTGTACGCTCGCTCGTATTTCAACTTCAATATTTAGAACACCGTGATTACAACGGACGAAATCTACCTGTGGAACTAGCATTCAAATCGATTTTGGCTTCAGACTGGAAGAAATATTTGACAACAGCGGGCTCCATAGCCCTTGGTCGGAAGATTCCTCGCTCAGTGACCGACTCGCAGGCATGCCACATGGAATTTGCAACTATGTCTGGTGCTACTCATTATAGAATTTACTTTGAGAACCAGCTCGCATGGATAGGAAAAGCAAGGTTGAATATACTAGCCAACTTTCCTTTTATTCTAGTTGCAGTAGCAATAGCTGCGTTTGTGTCCTTTCCAGCTTCACTCAAAATAAATGTGCTTTGAATCAGCGTTTTCGACTTGTATTACTAGTATGGAGTTCAGAAAATGTTTAAGAGTCCGGCTGTGTTGTAGTAAATCAATTGGAAGGAGTACCTAACTGGGCGTAACGTTCGGGGTTGCCTTCGGCTTTGTAGAAAGCTTGGGGCACGTTGGTTGGTGGTATTAATATAGGCTAAATATCAAAGTGTTGTGAACCTATCCCATACCAAGCGCCTGTTAGCATGAAGCACGTGAGGTACCAGAGGAATTCTAGCAGCAACCTCTTAAAGGTATAGGAGAAGTATTAGTACTAGCAAAACTATGGAACAAATCTCAAGATGGTACGAATTAGGAGTTGGCCTGGGCACTAGGAATACGATGGTGCCGACGACAGGAAACACCTACATGTTCATTTAGTAATTATACTCCAAGAGGTGGAAGTTGGTCACGCAATTTTTCAATAACAGATTCCACCCCGCTCAAGCTAGTAACGCCCAACTATTTAATATAAATATAGCTTAGCCGATATATAGGAGCAGGTAGCTTGTCACGATAAAACAAATTCAGTCAACAGCGGGTTTCGCGGCTGCGATTAATATTCAATTATGGAAAACAGTCCAACGCTTTCCTAAAGCCCGCGTTGACCTTATTTTTTGAACAAGCCTTTAGAATGCAGAGTTTTTCGCTTCACTTGCATCAGCTCTTCAAACAACTCCAATGTTCAACACTCGAAGCCAATTATTACTCCGTCGAAAGAGAAAATACTCAAACGCAAGCCACACGCCTGATGAACCATCCGAACCAAAGCTCTCCAAAAGGTACAATCTTCATTCTGAGAGCTTTAACCCTGGTTTTCAGCTATACGAGGACGAAATTATTCCATATGTACTAGCTACAAATATTGAACTAAATTACATGCTGAGGAGAGAAAATTTAGATTACTCGCCTTACCTCGCCTTGCGACTTCTGATATAACGCCCTAGTTATGTAACAGCCTATGCTACTGACTTCGGCTTATTGTTAAATTAAACAACAGCAAGTCTAACAGGCTCCTTATACCTGTCCGAGCAGTTAGAGCCGGGAATATTGGCAGAACCTGCCTGGATTTTGACCTCATTAAACCCCTGAATACCCGATACCAGTTCGTAAGCGCCAGCAGCAGATACGCCTAGCCTATTGTCATTACAGTTAGTCTCTTCGATGAGAGAATTGGTGTCCATGGCAGTTGTGCGAGCTACGGTGGGTTGTGCTGTAACCACCATAGCAGTCCAGCAGTATCCTAGAGAGTTTCCATCATAGAGCTATTCTAACTTACAGAAACAGCTAAGGTGGTAAGTAAAACTTTCAATTTTATATGTAAGTAATGGTCATCAGAGATTTTCAGCATGTAGGGAAAATGCAAATGTCATTAGCTTACCCTATAGACCTAGTACCGTTATATAGCTTATTTGGTAGGGTTGATGGTAACAAATCTGCCGTGTCTGGGGATCAAATTCTATTGGATCTCCACTTCGTTACTACCTCACGCTATAGGATCCTATTACTGGACTCTTGAGGTTAGGTCAAAAACTAGGCCCCCCTCGTGTACTTATCATCTGATAGAAGATCTGATCAATACCGTGTCAACTAAGAGGGGGAAAAGCACACCGCTCAAATTTGATTTCAAAGGCGGTCAAAAGAAGCAACAGACATTATGGTGTTATCTATAACGGAACAACAACGGACGCTTGCGGAATATATCATGAGTGCAGGCTGCCAACATGAAACTTGGCGCTGTTGTCATTTAATATAGAACCGGCCGATGGGGTTGTAGAGGAGACACAACACGAAAATGAGAGCCAAGTTGAGAGAAGGGAGAAGGTAAATGTCCCAACAAAATAAACAGCAAACAAAGTAAGCGTTTCTTGCGGCATGTATTTTGATCAAGGAACCAATGTTTTTGTGTTTAAGATCATCAGACATTATGATGAATAAAACATGGGTTCGAGACTATTGTACGGTGTTTGCAAATCGGCTTCCCCCTTACGCACTCTTTCAATCTTTAAAGACTACTGTAGGACAAGCAGCCTCACACGGCAATCCAGTCAATATTAGCGAAGCTTAAGGTTGAGTTACGCGGATGATAATTTATAAATGCATCTATCGTTTAGACAAATAGCTTTGCCGGAGCCATAATACTATAGGCGCAGCTACGTTCATCAACTCATAACCCATCTCCATTATGTAGTCGGCGTTGGGAACCTCCTTGAAGCCTATCGAATATCGTCCCCTCGACATCTCACAGAGCGAAATTCGTGTGCTGTCTCTCGGAAGCTCTCCACCACATGCCCCGATGCGCCACAACCTATCCTAGATGATGTCGATCTTTGCAAGCATGAAAACTGTAAAGAAGAACGGATACCATATTCTCAAACCGTGGAAGTTAAAGGAACACTATCGGAGTAAGGCACTGGACGGAGAGGAGTTGCGGCGGGAGATATGCGAAAATATTTCCTAGGCTTTGAGGACTAGAAATGACCGCGATTATTCATAATTTACGTAGTAAACCGACAAGTTCGCATTGGCGTACTGAGCAGACGGACCGGTGAACAGGCGGTAGAGCCACTAGAGTTTCCTACGTGTTTTTAGATTTAGATAGGAAGCCAGTTTTTGATATCCTCAGATATGGAGTCGAAGTGTTACGAGAACATCGAAATTCAACTTTACGGCATCAGAAGTTTCCTCTGAGACGTCTACAGAACGCAGCCTGTCGTAGCCACGGCCGCAGAGACGGTCTCTGCCTCTGCCCTCCCGAGGAAGCAGCTGTATCTCCTGTTGATGGGGGGCCTGCCTGCGTGACATTCTCGGCGCAATGATAAGTAATCGTGATGTTGAAAAGCTGTATAAATATCGACCTATGTAAAAGACCACTTTTGTTTATTGTAAAACTTAGTGTATTTGATTCTTTTATACTTTTTAACAATTACTTTCTTCAAATTCAAATTAGTCTTCTTTGTTTCTTGTACTTCTTAATTACTTTGTTAGGTTAAGTTTAATAGTAGCAGAGGGAAACCCTTGCTGGCCCCGTTGCAAAACGTAACAGGTGCACCTTTCTACTTATCTTTTGTACAATGGATCGCTTCAGCAGAAGATCGATGAATATCTAGGTACCTTACGGCAGAAAAATGGAATAAAGCGACCTAACAATGCCGCAGCAAATACTTCCCGGCAGGCTAAACCTAATACAAAGACTTTAAAGTCATTTCCACGCAAATTCCATCTGAAGTTCCTGGTATTTAGACCAATGGCAGGCCATAGCTCGCTAATAAAGCTTCAAATAATGTTACAAGGTTAAAGAGTGAACCTCATTTAGCCTTGTGTATTCTAATCTTGGCAATCCCGTCGGTTTCTCCACTATGCATTTTCTCTAGTAACAAAAACGAGGCTAAGTCATGAGGCTCCACTAACGAGGCTCCACTGACGAAGCTCAACCAACGAGGCTCGGCCCCGTTTTCATAGAGCGCTTACCTTGCGGATTCCGGCCGGGATGGTGTGGATTAAGGTCAACCTTACCGGCTAAAGTACCATGCCACCCTGGACCAGGTAGGAGTGTGCAAAGACCACCTACTGACTCCTACGATTGAGGCTATTATTAGATCCCTACAAGAGTGAGTAGACGAACTTGACGTTGTGTGATAATGGGTCTAATAATCATCGATAGACCAAGAAAACTTTCGTCCACATTCTGCAACCCACAGGAAGTCCTTTATATTCCTTACACATACCTGCACAAGTCCGACATCCCAAACACCATGGCAGTAGCAACCAACCTCTCTACTTCTGCCTTTCCTTTCTTCTCAAGTCTCGCTCCAGAACTCCGCGACCAGATATGGCGTAGCGCTCTGCCTGCCAACACTGGCCCCACCTTGTGCTTTTACAAAAAGGGTTTGTGGCGCCCCAAACGCCTATCACCATCTGACGAGACGTGGGACCCACAAGGGGGCAATCTGTACCTCGAGTTCCGTCACGACTTATTCGACGATATCCAGTTTGAAGTGCCGCTCGTTTTTGTGAACCGCGAAGCTCGTAACATCGCTTTGGTTTGGCTTCGTGAGCAGGGTATTGAGACACGGCACTCTTCGGGTAGACAATCTCCTCTCTTTGTACGTCTTTTTAACTCTGGGCGGGATGCGCTTTATATTGCTCCGGAGCTATGGGACGACTTTCTTGATGAACCCGAACACAGACGATGGGAACCGGATCTCCTTTTGGAAGAAAGGATCCAAATTAGCGTTGACCTAGGGTGCATCGCCGTGCCAGAATCGCTACTTCGGAGTGAGGCCGCCGGTACTCTCGGCGAGCTATTTCACTATTTCTTTAATGTGAAAGTTCTGCTGGTAATCGCCAACCCACAACCGGATATGCAGTCGGCTCCCTCGCAGCCGTGGGAGTTCGAAAGTATACCAGGAGGATCCTTCTTCTGGAATGCCGACCGACGTGACTTTGACTTGAAAAGTAGCGAGGACGCCGACGACGCCCTGCATAAGTTGATAATAGAGACGAATAAAAATCTACGCAGAGGGCTTGTCGAGAATCAAATCCAAAACTTGGAAGTTCGGGCGGTCTTCGCCATTAAAAGATGAAGTGTGGCTATTTATTTTGATAGAGAGCTTTGCAATGAGAAATATTTATGCATATCCCATATTACACATGCGCTGCAAGAAAAACAGAAGTGATTGGTAAGAAACCTCGTAGCCAATAAGAGAAGTTTTAAGTCATTTCTAAATAGCTCTATGTTGTGTATATAAACTTTGTACTCCCACCTACTTAGAAGGACTCTAAGGGTGGGGTTACATAGGAGATTCATCGCTTGCAAAGTTTACTGGGATATTGGTCAGTCAGGGCATTCGGACCGCCAAGGCTGTGATTGTTATTCACAAGGGCTGGTCGTTACTCACTACAAAGGATCTGTTCAAAGTCATGATTCATGAAGCAGGGTTAGCCGCGTGCCAAGAAGCCATGGGCCTGGCTAAGCAGCAAGCAATAAGGCCGCAACCCTGAAAACTTAGTGCTTATCCCCACTTCCCGGTGAGACATTGCCAGCGCTAGCAAGGGGAGCATGCTCTCAACACCAGACGATTGGTTGAGACGAGGCATATATCCAGCCTGTCGGTAGCGAATAAAAGCACCAAACCAGCCTTCCATCCAACTGAAGGATTCAGCATAGTATCATATCATGCTGTTAAGTTAAGCAGGAGCGAATAAAGGCACTAAACTAGCCTTCCATCCAACTGAAGGATTCGGCATCGCATCGTATTATGCTGTTAAGATAAGTGGTAGCGAATAAGAGCGCCGCGCCAAGTAGCATACAACAAGTAATACAGTAGCACTCCAGCAGCAGGGGTCGCTCTGATATGCGTTTAGGGCTGTGCAGTAGTAGTCAGCCCACAAAGCTGAGCGTGTTACAAAGGATCCGTTCAAAAGTTTGATTCGCGCTAGCACGAGCCGACCTCGCTTAACATGTACCATAACAACGGACAGCGCTGTAAGCTATACTTGCTACAGTGACCCTACAGTGATTCTATAGCAACCTTATCCCTAAGCTTTAGATATCAAAGCCCTATAAGTAACTTACAGTGCTGTGTGTTGATATGCTAATTGTTAAGCGAGGTTGGCCCTTTCTAGCGTGAATCATGACTTTTGAACGAATCTTTTGTAGGCTGATTATTTTTTTACCAGGGCTGGAGGAGCACTATAGTTCAGAGCCGCGGCTCGCTTGGGACCCGCAGCTTATGCTGATTGTGATATCTGTTGACGGCCTTTGTGTCTGGCTCAAAACACGACTCTCTATATACAAAGGAGGCTGCTTCTCCAACTCTTCAAATTCAGTTATTAACTTCCGAAGTATTTTCCAACGAACCAATCTATATGCTGTCCAAGTATAAGAATAAATATGTCACTTCCATTCTCCCAAAGAGTTCGGAAATGTGCTACACAGATTCCTTGCTCTGCGCTGCAAGCATCGCCTCGACTGTAACGACTCGGGCAATCCCAACAGAAAGTGAGTTGAAGAACTCGAGTAACTTTGTGTATCTGGTATATTGGAGCTAATAAGCACTTATGGGCCTCAGCATTCTTAATCGCGGCGAGCATGTGGTCGAAGAATGCACAGGTCCTGGAGGTAAGAACAAGGCCGATTTACTTGGCGCATCTACGATTTTCTCAGCTAGTAAATCTTTATAGGCGTAGCGATTCTTGATCAGGGCAAGAACGAGATGGAAGGATACACTGGTCCTAAAAGTAAGAACGAAACCTGGTTTGCTCCTCGTATCCAGGGGCTTGGAGTTAACAAGTCTTTGCAGGTGTGGCCATTCTTAATCGTACCGAGGATGTATAGGTCGCTTTGTAGAGACCAAGAAAGTCAGAATACTGGAACTTTCCAGGCTTAACTTCCTTAGCTCATACACATTCTTTTAAGTGACCGCTTCTAGTTAGACAATGGTGCTCTGAATAAAATAACAAGCATATTCTCAGATCCGCCCATGGCGAAGAGAGGGCTCATCTCGCTGCCCCTCCCTACTCGGTCCTTAAGGTGGATGACGTTCGGTGTCTCACCAGCCCTAGCACTAAGCTCCGGTGTAACCTTCAATCTTCAAGCATTGATAAACTATTCACTAAGAATGATAAATACCATGCTAGACCATACGTCGCTGTTCAACTGAGTGGATAAAAATACGAACATTGTATACCATTGCCGCCGTATGATGGCGGAAATTCGAGTATATCAGCAGCTTGCAAAGTCTGGAGATTAATCTACACCCAGGCGGAGACGGAAGGATTAAGCGGACTAATTACCGAACAATCGGATCAGCAGCACCAACTAGAATACAGGTGTCAGTTGATTCTACATATTTTGCGGGGTTTCGGTTCCTCACGTCCTTAGAGAATAGTCAGTGCAAAAGAGCCACGTCCACACCACTAACAAACCACTTCTGATTGCGATCATCTATTGTATTGTACTATCTAGTGGTTGAATTAGCATGGGAAAAATATTGTTGCAACGAGGGCATTTATAGCGGGAATCGCTGCTACAAGCAAGGAAAAGCCGCTTAATGGCAACGACTGTGGTCAAGGATGATGAATTATTGAGGACAAATAATGGCCCTATATATTATCTTGGCTAACAAGCGAATAGCGGCGCGAAAGTCGGGTACGGTTAAAAAGGCGATTACTAGCCTCCCTACTATTTCCTTTGTCGAGATAGTGAAGTGATATGCACGTGCACGCTTTTCTACTTCTCAGAATTTTGTTTTGTTGTTGTACTAAACAAAATAAGCTAAACCTAATATTGTTTTACGTAAAAAAAGTTGTTTTTAAAATGAATCTCATTATAAAACATACATAAATATATATCAAAGCAATCAAATTTTATGAAATGTATTAGATTTGAGTAACTTAAGTTTGATAATTTTATCTGTGATTTAATGCAATGTTGTGCTGTAAAGTTGTGCGAAATGCAATATACGATTTTTAATAAGTCTTACGCCAACAGGATAAAAGCAGCATGCCATGACTTTTAGTGTGTTGGCGCTAGTGCTAGCCGTTTTAACCGTGCTCCGAATGTTTTCCCCGAGAGGGCGCGATGTGACGCTGAGATTACACCATGCCAAGGAGACCGACGCTCAGGCGGGAACCACGGCACCCCACCGCTGCTTATTAGAGGGATGCTGCCACAGTTTTGTATCCTTAACTCAATCCTAGTAGCGGCGACTGTTTATCCCTCCAACTGTGGCAGGATCCCTCTCTTGACAGATTCCCGAGCCTCATTCCAAGTGCAACGTTGCTCCGCCGAGGCCGCCTTTGTTGGAGCTGGATTGCCCCGATACTGTTGGTCCCAGCTCTGACATTTCCATTATGGATGCCATCTCAGCGCTTAGTGTCGCAGGCGCCACCCTTGCCGTCGCTGCGTGTAGCGCAGAGCTGGTTTCGACTTCCAACAAATCCCAGAACCAGTCGTCGCTCGATGACAAGGAGGGTCACTCCATCCTTGAAACACTTAGAACACAAAGACTCACGCTCTCTACCTTGGATGGATCTGTGGAGCAGCGACTTTCCGCGGGTACATCGCAGCCGTCGAGCGATGCGCTGGCATTGCATGGGCTTGCTTTGTCTTGCCTCGAAGACTCTGGGAGCCTGCTGAAGGAAGTCGAAAACAAGCTACAGGACCCCCCTGGACGAGAGAGATTCCATATCAGGTCTGACAGGAAAGACTGGCCAAGATTCGCACTTGGAGGCAGATTTGATGAGAAGAAAGTAGAGTGGATTTCCAGAGCCGTGACCATGCACGTTAGCTCCATCATCAGGTGTGCATCGTAGCTTATTGATATAAGTGGATTGGAAGACACTAATACTCGGTGTTAGCTCTCGGATAACAGAACTTAGTAAGGCTATGGAGTCGCTGACGGATGCCAAACGATATGGTAGACCGGAGCTCGAGTCTCGAATCGATACCATGTCTCGGGACCTAGATGATCTCAGACAAGAAATGCAAAGAGGCGCGGAGGATTCGGGCGTGAAGTCCCCCGCAGCCTTCACGGAGACTGAAATCCAACTCTTCCGGGTTCGGTTGAGCAGCCTGGCTGAGGCAGAGAGCACAATCTTCGCTGATAAAATCGTCGCTAGTCTGAACTACGACAGCCGACCCGTCCGACACGGCTCGGTCCCACAAGCACACAAGGATACCTTCCAATGGGCCTTCGACTCACGCCTATCCCAATGGTTTCGCTGGGGGAGTGGTATCTTCTGGGTCTCAGGCAAACCGGGATCCGGGAAATCCACTTTTATGAAATTCATCTCAAGCCACGGCCAGACAAAGGAGTTATTATCCAGCTGGTCCGGCTCAGCAGACACGCTTGCCGTTGCAGCGCATTTTTTCTGGATCGCGGGTACGGCGATCCAAAAGTCATGGCAGGGGCTGCTTCAGTCTTTACTCTTCGACGTTCTCCGCAAGCACCCCTCCGTTATTCCACTGATCAGTCCCAATCGCTGGGCCGCCGCCAAGGTCGGACAGTGGCAGACCGCTGCAGAGCCATGGTCTGTGACTGAACTTATGGGTGCGCTTCGAGCACTAGCATCAGCTAAGGATATGCCGCTAAAGATATGCTTCTTCATAGATGGGCTCGACGAGTATAACAGCGACCATATCGAGCTTTGCAACGTTCTTCGTGACATGGCAAGTTCTCCTCACGTTAAAATGTGTCTCTCTAGTCGCCCCTGGGCCGTTTTTGAGAATAGCTTTGGGGGCGATAGTGGAAAGAGACTGGACATTCATGAGCTGACTCGAAACGACATCTGGGGATTTGTGAGTGATCAGCTTCAGGATCACCCTAGATGGGCTGCTGAGGCTTCCAAAGAGGCAGGCACTGAGAAGTCCAAGCTTGTGGAACAGATCGCAGCTAATGCTGATGGTGTTTTCCTCTGGGCCTTTTTCGTTACAAGGTTGCTGCAAGAAGATCTCTCTGCCGGCATTATGATTGCAGATCTGTATAAACGTCTTAGTGAATTACCAAGGGACCTGGAGCAACTGTTCAAGTACATTTTGCAAAGCGTAACCCCGATCGACCACCCTAAGATGGCGGGTGTTTTGCAAACCGCCGCTTATGCATTAGAGCCTCTTCACATCGACTTGTACTGGCAGGTGGAGAAAGAGTTCGAGGAGCACAATTACGCTTATTACTGTCCAATAGGGGCCGGACCGCTCGAGCTTATGTCAAAGCAGAGGGAGAAAACCAGCCGCAGTATTAACGACAGGACAAAGGGCTTACTTAAACTCGTTAACCAGCGGGTCGAGTTCCTTCATAGAACGGTGAAAGACTTCATCTTAACAAAAGATATGGGGGATTATCTACGCGGAAAGCTTCCAGCAGACTACAATGGCTTCACCTCTATTGCTACTGCATACATGGGCTTCCTAAAAACCACACGACAAAACCACTCGCTTGTTGCAGGAATCGTGAGGCAAGGTCTAGGATTAAACAGTGGCCCGTTCATTTCGCATCTGAACCAAGCCCTTATGTATGCTTCGGAGGCTCTAAAGGTGGATCAATTAGTCTCTTATCATCAGATAACGGCGCTGCTAAATGAGTATGAAGCAGCTGTCGACAAAATGGTACGCGTCGGTCACGTTACTATCAGAGGCTTTAACTCTGAAAACTGTGACCCTAGAGTACTGTTTCGCGAAGAGCTTCTTAGACACGACTTTACGCCTTACATTGCCAAGAGACTTCGAGAGGAGCCCGACTTTTTTGACATGTTCGACGAGCCACCACTATATGCTGTGCTCACGCCGATGTCAATCGGCAGTGGCGAGAGCTCTGCTCCTGTGCCAGGGATTCTCGACATCATCCTTCGATGTCAGGGAGATCCTAATATTACACTTACAGCACCGGGCGTGCCCGATGCGGTTTCGCCGTGGGTTATCTTCGCGCGAGGGGTTACAGTACTAGGCCATAAGTCTTCGCGGAACACCAAAATCAATTCCGACACCTACCAACAATTTATTAAATAACTTTACAACCACTTATTCAATTGATTTGATTTTGATTGCAAATAAATGACAAATAAGGCCAATTTCATGCACTCCACCCTTGAATCCCCTAGTATTTTGTATGCCACCCATTTGCTTTGATCACAGCCGCAACCCTATATGGCATACTATCCGCAAGCTGTTCAAATAAACTATCAAGCAATAGGTCCCAGGCTTCAATTAAAGCGTTTTCTAAAGCTTTGATAGCATCTTCTCCTTTTCCCATTTCCTCAAGTTCTGGATACTTTTGTAGAACGAGCTTCTTTAGGTGATACCACACGTGTTCGATAAAGTTCAAATCGGGAAAGAACGGCGGCCAATCAGTCACTGGTATTGCGTTATTCACAAACTAATTAGTAATTGCGCGAGCTGTATGAATAGGTGCGTTGTCGTGCATGAAAGTAAAGCCAGGTTGCCAACAAGTAAGTATTTGGTCTTCGAGTACGTCGAAGTAGGAACGTGCAGAGTAGCTATGCTTTTTTGACTCAAAGTCTCGACCTAATATATAAAGACCAGAACGTTGTATCTTTCCTGCAATAAACCAAAAGCAAGCCCATACCATAACTGATATATCCCGGCTTTTAGCGTACGTAGATACCATTCGTGGTTCCCATTTTTCAGCAGCCGTACGAAAGCACCATTCTCCTGCGCGGCCCTTCCCGCGCTCTGCAAAACACTCATCACTCCACATGTATTTTCTTCAGTCGTCGAAAGTCCATTTTTCTCGAGCTTTGCACCAAAGATACCTCTTCTTAGCTACTTCAGGTGTAAAAGCAGGTCGTTTTTTACAACGCCAGTTGTGAATGCCAGACGGCCCTAGCATACGCTTCAAAGTAGAGTCCCCATATTCCCACCCCATCTCCTTTCTTATTTGTTTGTATGTGTGTTTCGGATGCAAACGTACGTGCCTTACAAGACGACGTACGTGATACTTGTTCCATTCTTTTGGCCGGCCGCTGCGAAGTAAAGACTCTCCTTCGTAGCGTAGTAGGTCGAGTTTTAGAGTGCTTCGAACTGTCGATTCAGGCTCTTTCAGAGCCTCCGCAATTTCGGCCGGTTTATGACCAAACAACGCTGCCCCAGTAATTTGCCCTCTTTTGTGAGGAGTCAAAAGCTTCTTGGTAACCTTATTTGAAGATATAGGGCCTAGAGGAGTACGTGAAGTAGGCATATTGTATGGTTGTTGCGAAAGGGTTGAAAATCAATTGATCGCGAGACGCGAATTTACGTGATTTACGCGAAGACTTTTGGTGGGTCACTGTATGTCTGTTTTTAACACGCTATCGGGCCCCCTCATGTTTCCTGCTCTACGGTTTAATGACTCACTAAAGAACGGCCTATTTGATCTCCTGCTGTCTCACGGCGCGTATCCCAATCAGCCTCTCCTGAATCGACAAGGAGCGCACACTGTCTTCTCGTACTTCCTAGATATATCCTTGTCGAGATTTCTCGGTTCTGAATGTTTTGACAGCTATCTTAGGACTATGGACGCGTTCTTGCGAGCAGGCGCCAGCCTTAGTGTTCCAACTCTAGAAGTGGCAGACCCAGAGGGCTTAGTGGCCTTTGGGAACCTCGCGAGGACCCGCCCAGATGAGTCGCTACTGACGTCGTATTGTACAGAGCTGAAAACCCTCCAAGCCAAATTGGCGGCTGATCCAGAAAGAGCCGGGTTTATCTCATCCTTGACGGAGAAGCTCATTTTCAATTGCTCTTCTAATGAAGAAGACCTAGCGCAATTGGCTGTAGCAATATCCGCAGGTTGCCCTAGGGACATTGGAGATCCATTATTGCGGCTGGTCGAGTGTGAGCTCGGCAAGCAAGGGTCGCATAAGAGACGCCGAGAAAGCTTGGGTGACGGGTCGCCTGGTGCTATAGTCAAGCATTTTAGATTTGAGGAACGCAAAAGCTCATTATAGATACGACTGATTATTGACGTTCCGCACCGATCGCCCAACGGGTGGTCGGCAAAAGCAAGTAAGACGCGATTGCTATTCAACTAACCAATTTGGCTAACTGGCCTTGTCTAAGTTATTCTGCTTCGCCACTTAACAGCTGCTACATGACTGCCCGTAGCATGAAGTTGAAGGGAGTGAATATAGTGCTACTTGCTATCTAGCTTTACAACGCAACTGAAAAGCTGAGAGTATAGTTTTAAAACCCAAAGAAAGAAATGACATCATTGGGCCGCTCGGGAACCGTATGTCCAACCACTAGAGCACTATATGCAATGAGTTTGCTATCACTACCATAGATTATTTTGGTGTAGCCTGCGGTAGGGCTATCTGTAGCGTTGTTCGAAAAGTTAGCCCCTAAGAGATTGCTCGAACGCTTAATTTCCTCGTTAAAATTCGCAGTGCGTATACAAACTTAAAATCTCATATTGCGCGGTGTGTAGTATTGGTTATTAGAGGTCGATACATCTCGAGAAATACCAATGGGTACACCGCTTTTAACATTCTTTGTTTCCCATGTTTTGGTGGTATCTCGTGTCTAGCTAGCTTCATGGGTGATATTACTTATCGACGGACCTGGATGATATTGAGTATCAGCAAAGTCTCGTAATGGTTGATAGGTCAAGTTGAGATAACCTGCTACTGTAATGTTTCCAGTCCTTCAATTCATTATCACTTGTTGTGGCAGAATCGCTGTGAGGTCTGGAGCAAAAAGAGCTTAAACCCCGCCCCCAAAAAAAAGACTTGAATGGTGGTCACGGGGGTCCCAAGCCATCCCAAGAAGGCAGGGATGTGAAAAATTAAGCTTTGCTGATAGACAACGGCACATTGCGTGTTCCTGGCTAGAGTCCGTGCCTTGCTGTGGGATCAACGAACACAAAAAGCTTGTTTCCATCCGCTACGCTAGAACTTTTGCCCTCTCAATAAATGTGTATAAGGGTTCGGAAGGTCAACTATGTAATAGATTCTATGTTCAAGAAGCATCGCGAAGCGCTGTGGTAGAATCGCGCGAGAAGTCTTATTTACATGGCGGTAGTCTGCCCGAACTGATGATAGAAGCTAAGAGGCTATTCTTGCTAATGAGGCACTTGTCCCAGTCAGCGCCTTGTCACCAGCTTCACTTTATCCAGTTGTGAGGAAGATCTGCAAGCGGCTTAGTTTTGACCCGCCCTTTGGGCGTGCACGAACCACAAGTTGGAGGAGTTATGCTATCCTAAGAAACCCGCGTTCACCTGCTATATGTTCTTTACGCGGTTTCTGTCCAGCCACCGATCCCACTTCAACAACTATCAAAAAAACCTTTCGTATGAACTGCGTGTTACTATAACCTGCTCAAATGGCGAGAAAACACATTATCAATGCCCCTGCGGAGCTAGGCCGAGTATCCATTTACTCCTCCCCTATCGACACTACGCTTCTCTGATTGCAGCGATTTGTGAGATTGTTTGCAGATTGTGGCAGTAGCCTCTTTCTGGTAATCTGCCTGGCAGCTATTGAAATCTCCACGGCCCACATTGGCCTCTCCATGACTCTGGCTCTTGTAGGAGATACCCTCATCAGCTTCGCCTTGACACTCGTCGCACATGCATTGGGCTGGAAAGCAATTCTTACTCGTAGAGCATTGCCGATGACCGGGAGTGAGGTTGTATTCGCTCTTTTTTACGATTTATTGGGTGTTGCTTGCTGCAGCGATACTAGGTATCATTAGTCTTAGGTATTCTCGAGCACATTGATTGAACATTCGAAGAGCTGCGGCTAATTTAAGCTAGCGGGAGTGAAACCGGACCATTCTGGGCCGTGGAAGAATCTACACTTACACAGTTTACACCCCCAGCGAAGCGCGGCGATGCCTACGCCTGGTATTCATTGATTGGAACGGCAGGGAGTGCATGCGGGATAGTGACCTGCGGCTAGGTGGTACATTATTTACAAGCCACCTTGAGTTGGCGCAGCGCCGATGCGCATAAGGCTATCTTCTGGGCGTATGCCATCGTTGGGCTCCTGAAGTTCTTGCTTTCCACGGCTCTGAGCAAAGCAGTTGAGTCTGAGAAGAAAGTTGTCCCTGTTCGGGATCCGGAGACGGCACCGCTACTGGGAGGGAGCTTAGAGCATGCGGAGCTTACAAAGAAATCGCACTTCAAAGCTTTGTTACCATATATCAGCAAGGACAGCAGACTTATTGTCGTCAATCTTAGTACCTTATTCGCACTTGACTCGTTTGCTTCGGGTCTTGCCCGTCTGCAAGTCTTGTACGTTCAAAAAGGAGTTGTTAAAAGGTGCATAGATCATGGATCATCTATCACTTCAGGGACAAACCCGACTTGCAAAAAGGGAAGTTGGGGTCCATCTTTTTCGTCACTAGAATTACCGCTGCTATTTCGATGCTTCTTGCTTCATCAATTTCCAAGAGATTTCGAAATGCTAAGGTGAGCATACTTGTCCTGCTCTTTGACGGTAATGCTAACACCAGATCAAGATAATGGTCTTCACCCACCTCCCCTCCGTCATATTCCTTGCGCTCATTCCTGTCTCCCCAAATCTCCCTTTCGCCATGATGTTCCCCATCCTTCGCTCATATACCCAATCAATGGATGTCGCCGCTCGCTCAGCGTCCGTCGCCGCTGTCGTCCTAACCAACGAATGTACGGCTGTAATAGGCACAATAAATGTCGTCAAAACACCAGCTCAAGTTTTAAGTCCACTGGTGGGTTACAAGGAGGAAGACCTTTTTATCCATGCTCGTCCTGCAAATCAATACCTTCTCATGCAACACCAAAGTTGACCAGCATGTAAGCCTGCGAATACCTACCTCCCTCTAGTCTTGATGTAACAACTCAAGCCGAACAGGGATCTCGATCCGTGTATCTAGATAGAAGGACTCAGAGGTGTGAACAACTATCAATTGTTATAACTAAGAGAACAAGCTACAGGCAGAAGAAGGGAGGGAGAGCAGTGCTTTATATACAGGATGCTGGCCAGGGGCCAGTGTAAGCGAGCCCTGTGGTAACAGGGGCCAAGCTCTACCGAGCTCTGCAGTGCTTGGCGCCAAGCTCGAGATAGGGCCAGGGCCGTGACACTTGAGCTCGGAGATGAGGTATTCCCAGCAGCGACATTCTGTATGAACGGATTTTTGAACCTAGTATCTTTTGCCCCGACTAGTCGCGGTTAGGATTCCCTATAAGGTCTATTGAAATTATGGCTCTAGTCTTATTAAAAGAAGTCCCATTTTGACCTTACTACAGAATAATCAGCTTGATTAAAACAACTATGGAAAAAACCGGAAATTCAGCTAAA
Organism: Chalara sp. BL73; assembly: GCA_918026815.1. Taxonomy (NCBI): domain Eukaryota; kingdom Fungi; phylum Ascomycota; class Leotiomycetes; order Helotiales; genus Chalara; species Chalara sp. BL73. The sequence goes on along the minus strand of CAKJVC010000013.1, from coordinate 25,275 downwards.
ACATTAAACAAATTAAACCGGATAGAAAAGGTAAGCATTAACACAGCTTAGTTTATAAAAAATTAGCCACGAAATAAAGCTATATAAGCGAGATTGTCAATAGTAAAAGCACTTTGTTTTCGAAAATAAAATACAATACATGATACAAAATGGCCAGCCACTTCGCGATCGGCCGTAGCTTAGAGCCTAATAGCAAGGAACCAATACCACCACCGCTAGAGCATAGTCAATAGCTACTACGCCTTTTGCACCGTGATAGGTATCCTAGCATCCACAAGAAATAAAATTAAACCCTTTTTATTGGCCCACAAAAGGTTTGGCAGGCTAGTTAAGTTTTCAAACTAAATCTCGGTAAAAAAAATGTCTCAGCCCTTGCTGGGATAATCAACGTATGTATTTGCACCTAACTAAATTGTAATCTATCAAGCCAGCCCAAAGTCCGATACATAAGAGTCATAATCTGATGATTCGGGCGTAGCCGAGGCTTGTCGGTTAGTTAATGGTACATCATCAATAGCAGGTCCAATTGCCTCAAAGTCATGGCATGCAGCCTCCGAATCTTCGGCAAGGTCTACGCGGTGCCAGTAACATTTGAAGCAAAAATCAAAGCCGTCGCAATTTTTGCAGCTATATCTGATGCCAATTACGAGCTGTGCGTTCGTGAAGCATTACCCTCCACGTTAGCTTACAATTTAATAACTATATTCAACATTTTCGGAGAAACGATAGAAACGATCACTTACCGATTGGCAGCAAGCGCACACAACGCCACTATGCCAAAATCCTCGCTGTACCAAACTGTGCGATTCCACGTCCTCCGTTATCTCTTTGTCTGGCCCCTCCGCAAGTAACTCGACTATGGCCGCCGGCAGGTTATGGAAAGCGGCAATTGCCTGAGGGGTCCACTGTTCCTCCCCTTCATGAGCTCGAACCTTGACAGACTTCTTTGCTCCCCGCTCGAGAAGAAGTTTAATGACGTCTGTCTGTCTGCTTGCTGCCACCTCCCAGTCTTTAGGACTGATCGTTTGTTGCTGAAGCACCACAGGATTCAATGTCGGGCCTCTTGCTGCCCAGCATAGGGCTGTCCAGCCATCGCCGTCAGTCTCGTCGACCTCGACACCCGTCCGCGAGAGCGCCAGATTCACTATCTCAACATCGTCGCTTTGCGCCGCCCAGTGCAGCACCGTGCGGCCTGTCTTGTCGACGACGCCTGCGTCATTACCATACCCAAAGCTGATCAACTCCTGGAACGCACGAAGCTGTGCCGAGGCAGCCAGGTGGACAGGCAAACGGCCAGCCCAGTCTGGCAGCCACGGATCGGCCCTGTACCTATTCAGCAGCACGTTCAAGATATAAGGCGAGCCACGCAGGCAAGCGGCACCAAGCGCCGTCCCATATCGCCCACAGACGTAGTTGACATCCGCCTCAACCTCATCCATGAGGAAGTGAATTATCTTGATCACATCGCGGTTGGCGTCCACGCCGAGACAGACGGCTTGGAGCGGGCTGCCATAGAGATCGAGTGTCCCGACATCGACCTTGGCGCCGGCGGCGTGCAGCTGCTTGGCTAACGGCAGGTTCCCCTGCTTACAAGCCTCGCGAAACGGTGAGGCGTTGAGCAAGGTGGAGATGTTGGGGTCGGCGTTCTTGGATAAAAGGTAGTCTACGATGAGGTCATGGCTGCTGCTGCTGCTGCTGCTGTTGCTGGCGTTTAGTACGATGTTGAAGAGAGGCGTGCGGCCTTTTTTGTCTTGGAGGTTGACGTTGGGCCGGGCTTTGACTAGTGTCTTGATGGCTGCGAGGTCTGGCGGGATGGCTGAAGTTAGGTTGTGGAGAGCAGTCTTGCCATCGTCGTCGACTATATCAACGTGGGGCCTGTACTGGAGGAGGATAGCGATGATTTCGGCTGTGGTAGCGTGGTGCAGCGCCGAGCAGCCGTGGCTCAGGGCTATGCGGTTGACCTCGGCTCCATCTTCAAGTAGATTCTGTACAGTGGCGAGATCGGTGCTTATAACGGCCATGGCAAGTGGTGTGTGTCCATAGTATCCGTCTGGTCCTACCATGTCGATCTCGGCTCCAAACTGAGCTAGGATAGGAATAGCATATGCGTGCTTTTGTTGTGCCGCGAAATGGATCGGAGCTAGGCCGTTATTATCCTTCATGTTTACTGATGGGTGCCTCTCAAGGACCATTTTCATTGTTGCAGGCGAAGAGAGGCACAGCTGTAGGACGTTCCTCCCCCTCCAGCCGCGCCCTACGGCATCGGCTCCCCAATCCAGTAGCAACTTTGTGACTTCAAAGTGTCCCCCCGCAGCAGCCTCGAACAAGGCTGACTCGCCAAACTTGTCTCGCCAGTTGAGCGCTGCGTTATGCTCCAGCAGCCAGCGGACGCAGCCGAGATGACCGCCTCGCGCCGCAAGCATCAGAGGTGAGGTATCCAAAGGGCCTCGCACGTTAATGTCGGCACCCAGCTCGACCAGGAACCGCACGCACTCCAAGTCTCCGTTTTCTGCCGCCTTGGTCAGCGGAGTGGCTTGCTCGTCCTTAGCTTTAGCTTGAATGTCGGCACCATGCTTGACAAGGAGCTTCACGATCACCATGTTGACTGGTCTATGGCTGCAAGCTTCGATCAGCTGGTCCGTTCCTTCCGCACCTCTCTCCAACAATACGCGGATAAGCGCTTCCCGGTTGTTGGCGACAGCGGTGATGAGGAGCTCATTCATGATCTCCCGTGTGCGCGCCTTGTCCTTCTTCTCCTTGATAAAATCCAGCAGGAAGGCAGCTGTCTTGGCCCGTCCACCAAGCCGCCTCAGGCAGCCGTCGATGCCGGTGGGGATGGTTGCCGTCCTCCGAGCAATGTCCAAGAAAGCCCCAACAATCTCGAAATGGCCTAGTGAACAGGCGTTGACGAACGCGTTATAGTTGTTTAATTGTTTCCCAAACACATCTACCCCGTGCTGATCTAGTGTCTTGAGAACCTGTGCGCCGCAAGGTGAGTTGACCGCCATTTTCAGGGTCAGTTTGATGACCGCTTTGTCGATGATGGTGCTCGAGTTGGCCGAGGGTTCGCTGGCAGTGCCAGGAGAATCCTTGACCAAAATTGTGAGGAACAGACTGCAGATGTCTGAGTGTCCGTTCAGCGCTGCCCGAGAGAGTGGCGTCATGTGGGAGACGGCGGCTGGATCGTAGAGCGGGCATTTTCGAGCGAGAAGGGCTTGTACCGCCTCTTTGAGCCCTAATTCGGACACCCGAACGAGGACTAAGGATGGCCATACATAACCGTCGGGAGCTGCATTGATGAGGTGGAGAAGGACCTCAGAGTGGCCGTATGAGGCGGCTACGAAAATGGCGTTTCTAAGAGCGTCACCCGATTTCCATGACTCGTTATCCTTGAGGATAAGAATCTGTTCGACCATTTCCCTCGAACCCACGTAGGCTCCTTGCACAAGTGCCATAGGCAAATCGGCCAAAGACGCCTCCGTGGCCCTATCGTCTAGCCAATCTTTCAGGAGATCGACGTCCCCAAGCGCAGTCAGAAACGGCAGTGCATAGTTGAAGGGCTGTTCCGGTCGTTCTGCGAGGTTAAGGGGGTTGGACATAGCCATTCTGGCTATTGCCCAAGTCCTCCAGAACCGCCTGTTTTTCTCGTCAAAAAAGTGCTTTACCTCGCTCCTGGGTCGGTTAGTAATGGAGGTGCGCCGATAGTGCTCCTGCCAGTACGTGATGATGTAACGATGCAGGGTTGAGCGGTCCTCATATATAGAGCGGAACTTGGGGGCAGATGTCGGCTCGAATTCCCACTCAAACCCGTAGTATTCCTCTTCCCATTGCCGAAAGCTCTCCAGCTGGAGGAGTTCCAGACAGAGACGCACAATGCGGCCATGATCCCGCTCACCGACGCTGAACCACCCGCCACTATCGCTATTGAGGAATATTCTCAACTGCGAGGAAGCCCCAGAGTAAACTTGTAATCGATGAGAGAAGGTGCCTACTATAATCCTTCTCAGGGACGGTCTCGCCCAGAAACTTACGATGTTGCAGCCAAGCAACAACCATGGTCAGTTCTTGAACGCTGAGAGGCCGAAAGGCACACAGCACCCAGGCCATTGCTTGCTGAGCCAGCTGTCTATCGGAGTCAGGAATCATATCGACGAGATTCCGGAAGAAGGACTGGGGAGTAATAGGTTTGCTGAGGCGGAGAGCAAGGATCTTCTGCACTGCGATGGGCGATGTGGCTTCTATTGTGTGAGCGAGGAGTATTTCCCTGAAGCAAGTGTTGGTGATTTCCATGAAAAATTCCGTAAGATCTGTATTGCTGGCGTGTAGCGGATCTATGCAGTCGCTGCGTCGGGATATGGCGTGTCTCATGGCGCCCGAGCCGGCCTCGGAATTGCGTGAGTCTGGAGTGGCCTCATTGAGGATGGCAGCAGTGGAGCTCTGTGACCCATGATAACCTTCCAGATTCTCGAGTGGTAAGTTATTGTTCTCTGTTGCATCTTTCAAATCAGGGCCAGCATCGAGCGATGCCCAATCCCAGCTCGGGGGTATGTCAAGCAGATCCTCAGCCGTGAGAAGAAGCCTAAAGCTATCTTCAGTCAGCATAATTGTCTTCCGAACATGCTGGAAGAACTGCTTTCGCGATTTAGGCTCGCACTGATCCACATTGTTGAGCACGCAAAGGATTTCCTTCCCCTGCGTTAACAAGGAAAAGACTTGCAGCGCATCGTACAAACACCAAGTCCTAAAGGGTGCCCGCTTGTCGAACCGCCCATCAAATCTGCGGGTGACTTTCCCCCACCGCGTATCTGATGCCATCAGGATCCGGGCATTGAACGAAGTCACCATTGGCAGAGCTGAGTTGCGGCGGTCGTCATGGCGATCGAACGTGAAGTAGAGGGCGATTCGTCGCCCATGCATTGGCTCTTCCTCGAATACTTGACAGAAGCTGCGGGCAACATCGGATGCACTCGACCCGTGGATGCACAGCGTAAGCGGAATTTGGGGGGCGCTGGCACTAAAATTGCGGTAGGTGTTAGTTTCAAGAATCCGGCTTATCGTATTCTTGTTTGAGTGCAGTGGGCTGATGACTGGCTTGGCTGAAGGCGCAAGGTAATGCATCACCTGTAGCCAGGTGTTGGTTGCTGGATGTGTGAATGTAGCTGAGAGCGACTGTTAGTCGGTGCAAGAGGCAGAAGCATGTTCAACGCACTCGCCGCGATTCCAGCAGCTTTCTTTATTGATATCTCGGCCTGATTATCACCCTTCTCGCCCGTGATACGAATAACCTTCTCGCGGACAGTACCCAGTGAGTAGGTAACCTTCGAGTATTCGACGTGTTAGACTGGTTTTCCCTTAACTTGAGAGAGACTAGATAAGTTACCATTACTTACCTGAGCCTGGGTATCATTTCCATCTGTACAATAGATGCTCACTACTCTAGCGAACTCAGTTATTTTTGTCTCACAGAAGACTTCATTCGCCTCGATAACAAAGGACGCGATAGCCTCGATGGAACAGAGAAGAGCGGGCGAGCTAGGGTCTGCCACTAGCGAAAGCCATCGAGCGACACGATTGGCAATTTCGGGTCGTGTGGTTGCACGGTGAAGACAGTTAAAGAACAGCTTTGCATAGTATAATGTTAGTGGCTGCTACTGAGGATATTGGACAACATTGGAACATACAAATAGTCTGGTCGACAGATAAATGCCTCGATATTTGATCATATCACGGGCCGCAGCTGTAATAGCCTAAGGCAAGGAATTTGTTCGTTAGAGACGAGGGCTATAAATTACAATAAGTTAAGGTAGGCATTCTCACATGCTTGATGATCGCCCCTCCCAGACCATGGCCAACGAAGATGATAGGTCCAGAGCCGTCTCGGCGCTTTTGGAGTAGTTCTAATAGCGCAATAGATTGTTCTCTTGCTAAATTACCGGAAGAATAACCTTGGATTAGTTCGCCGGGGCTGTATGTGACAACGATTTTTGTCACCTGAGCCGGGCTGCAACCTTGCAGGGTAGATAGAAGCCAGCTAAACTGGCGCCCCGCAAGTGAGAAATTAAAGGGTGTTGAATAGAGTGACTCCTCCTTTGTGTAGATGTCCCTCTCTAATGAATGCGCGATGACAATAGTGAGATCCCTTAAACATGCCCAAAATTAGAAGAATTCCAATCGTGAGCCAGAGTTCACTCACCTCGAAATACACGACATGTTGGGCGATTAAAGGCTTACAACAGGATCGCGATATGCTCTGACTGTTAGATCTGAGAAAATAGTGAGTCGGGGACAAACTAGGGCTTGACAGACAGATCGGGGTTGATGGTGAATGTAATGTTCCGGCTCCAAAAACTGGATTGATTCTGTCCTGTGCAGGAATTGTACATCTACTTGGGGAGATAACTGGTTACACTGCCACCGGTAGCTGCAACTGTCCCAAGTGGATTGAAGACAAATATTGCCGCATGTGTTAGGGGACGAAGACCCAACAATCGTATGCGGTGTCCCGTACGAACCTATAGCTCTCTTTTGAGAGTCTGCAGAGCCGGAACTGAGTCACGATCACGATCACAATCACGATCACTGCCACAATCGATTGGAGTTGTGGCCATCGTGGCCACCAAACAGAGGCAACCACCACTACAGCGTATAGAATTAACGGTAAATTATAATGACTACCCGCAGGTATAGCACGTACGACGGGTTGGAGCTTTTTAATGCAAAGCACGAAGGTTTTCCAGTGTTAGTTTTTGATTTATACTACGGCTATACAATTAATTAGCAATTACAAGAATACTTGTGCTTTTGCCTTGTTTTAAAAACATATGTATAAAAATATACATATAAAATAGCCTTACCGGCCCTTTTTGGGCCTGGCAAGATCTAAGGATTCCTGTTGCCGTCCTACATGGTATTCGGCTGATACAGGACGTTAAGAGGAATAACAATAATAATAATAAAAATTGGAGGACGGCCGGGGCAATAATGGCGTGATAGGCGCCGAGTAAGATGTTGTGCTACCCCGGCTCAAAGGACGCAGTGATTTCACCAAGAAGGCGAACGAAATACCAATCGGTAGCTGATCATGGGGCCGCGCGTTTTTCTGCCCTCGGGAGTGAAGATGTTTTGATATTCGCCCATGATCTAGCCTTATTTACGGAGGCTGGACTCCCGCGATGTGAAAGAGGAGGAGCAAAGTTCTAAACCTCCACCGGAAGATTTACCAGATTCAAATTTCAGGTTGATTGAATATTGGGCTCGAACTAGCATGATGGGCACCACTTTTAACGCCAATGACTGGGGGAACTCGACCACGGACGACGAGGAAACGGACCTGGAAGGTGTTATTAATATCAACACTGTGCTCATGCCATCAGATAAAGAAAATGCATACCGTATTCGCAACAATGTAGAGGACCCTTACCAGAGGAAGACAGGCAGTGACCATCGCAGAGGGGCTGTCCGATTCCAGTGCAAGATAGTCGACGTTGTGCACGGCGCCTTGTCTGCAGATGACCAGACGTCGAACGCAACGCTCATTGTGTTCCAGTGCTCCTTTTCTTCCAAGAGTCACAGCCGCCGTGCCACATCCGTCGATATTGAGTTTGTGTTCAAGGGCCTTGGCCTAGACGATCCCGACCCTGAGGTCCTCGACATTGCACCGAAGGACAAGACCTGCCTGATGCCCGAAACCTTACAAGAGACAGTGACTCGTGAGGCCACAGGTGGGTTAAGTGCGCCCCTCGTTGGAGGCATGGGAGCTGAAGGGTTGGTAACATGGCAGAAGAGCGAGGCCCGCAACAAAACAAAGTACATCACCGTAATTGGCGAGTCAGTGCTATACGACAAGGATGTGGGCGAGCCTAACAGCGCTGCGTGGACGCTGTTGGAGAACCCTATCTCCCAGGAAGGCGTTCCTCAGTCTTTTCGGGGTGTTATCCTGTTGAAGAGGGCAGACGCCACGAGCCATTTCCAGTGCGACTTGAAGATTACTGCCAAGACGGACCGATGGACAGCCTTGTCCAGCCTCTTCAAATCCACGCCCCTCGACGACCCCATCTTGTTTGATCCCCGGCTGCCGCCAACTAACAAACTCAGAATCTACACCACAAATAAGCTGGGGGACCTCGATCTCCAGGAATTTGAGGAAATCACCATCATGAGGATCAAGAGCGGTGTCATTACCGAGGAACACTTTGCCGAAGGCAAGAGTACCGCCAAGGTCTAGAAGTAGCGGGCCCAGTGGTTATGTGCGAGACAAAGAGAAGCCCATGCAGTAGTCATTGGCTGTAGTTAGTGCTTTGATAACACCATATGTAGTGTAACCCTCCATCGCGAGAACATGCAATTGAATCGTTCCAATGTTTTCTCAGTTGAGCCATCACCAAGCAAACTCGGAAGATCAATGACCCAGTATGAGACCTTTGTAATCAACGCGTATAGGTACCAAGTGTGAGTTGGCTCAGTCAGCGCACTGACAAGATTAAGGTTCCCATTGCACACTAGCATTGCATCCATCAAGCTATCAAGAGCACCATTTTCTGCTATATCGTCTTCGGCACAGCCCATTTTAAACTATATGTGGAAGGGCCCATCTCACCAAAACAAACTACACGAAAAGGCTCTAATGGGGAGCGAAATCGAGCGTTATGAAGAGTCGGGCCAAGGGGAGGCTGAGGAGCTAGATGACCTTGAGGAAGAGATATTCACGAAAGGGAACTGGAGCATTGAGAAGACGAGTAAGAGTCAGGAGGCAAGAGGCAGTAATAACACTCGCCCTAAGGAGGAGAAGGAAGAAGCGGAGGGACTTGCTAGAGAGACCGAGAGACTCAAAAACCAGTTCTTCAATAGGCACAAATCAATATTAATGAGCTCCAATTCCGATGGCTCTACCGTTTTCCACATTTTGGCCGCTAGGGCCAAAGACAGATTCGCCAGAAAACTGGAGTCCCTCGTGTACTGGACGGTTGAGATTGCCGGAAAGAAGCTGGCTGACGTGGACCATGAGCAGCGGACACCATTCCACATAGCCATTCAGAACAAAAACTACCGAGTCCTGCGATATATGCTGAACGCTCACGAGCAGTTCAAGAACGAAGACGGCTTGAGCAGGTGGAGCCTCGACGATATTCTCACGATCCAAGACAAACCAAACCGAAACACCGTGGTTCATTTGGCTATAGAGAAAATGACGCCTTGTGGGCCAAAGAGCGAGAGTCCTAACATTCAACTTGTCAGTGATTTAGTCGAAAATGCCAGCAAGACCACACTCTGCAAAAGGAACTCCTCTAATCTAACCGCGCTCCATCTGGCCGTCGAGGGGAAGCGGTGCAACCCCCAGCAGGTTGACCTTGTGAAGTCGCTGATCGAGCGCTGTGAGAAGGCTTTGGATCTATATGACGATACAGGAAATTCCGTCCCATCTGTGTATAGGCGTCACCGGGCTACGTTCCAAGAATGGGAGAAAGCCACCGTCAATCAGCACCGCTCCGGTAATGCGAATACTCCAAGACAAGGGATTATAAAGTCTAGAGAAGGGTTGGACAAAATCATGATGATGGAAGAAACTACTAAAGGCGCGCAGGACAAGTGCATCGCGGATTATGGCGGCCTAGACAGGGACGCAACATCACGTCGAGAGCCTTCCCCAGACAATTCCCGACTCCAAAGCCGGAACCCAACAACAGACAATATCCCAAACGATGAGTATAATGACCTCGAAAAGCCCAAAAGCGAGTTTACGTCTGTCACAAATCCAATCACCCTTAGGAAACGACACTCAAGTCGGAGACTATCTCAAGTGCAACCGAAAATGCCTACTAGGCCCTTACGAGCATCAAATAGCGAGATTTTGGCAGACAAAGAAAGCGCCCAGCGCATTGCAGGATACCTTAAGCACACGTTTCTCCGCACCAAAAATCGTCGGAATGCCTTCCTTTTCTTGTATGGCGCTGTGAAAGGTGAGTGGCAATTCATATACTCTGTAGTTAGACTCCATTCAAACCGCATTTCGTTAGGCGGCAATTATCAGCTAATAAGGCTTCCCCAACTATAGAGAACTGGAAGCAAATAGATTTCAACTTAGAGGGCAAAGAAGGGGAGATCGAAGAGGCAGATTTCAAAGCGGGTTACAAGTGCGCCAACCTAGAGGACATACTCAAGTTGGTGCACATCCCACACCTAGTCATCAAACCCAAACCGCCCCCTGAGCAGCCAACAGTGGCTCAGACAGACGACCAGCACAATCCAATCAAGCCATTGAATTCATCCTTAGGGAGGACGGATCTGAGAATTATTTTCAACTGGCTTCGCGAGGAAGCACAGGTCAAGAAAATCATCGAGCTCATTGTCGAGGACTCCCACTCTCCGCCCCACACTGACAGTCAGATTGAGGAGTCAGTGAGCCCGTTCGATGTCGAGATTTGGAACTGGCATAAAGTTGATCTATGTGCTGAGACTATCGCCAAGGCAGCCCCGAATGTCCGTGAGGTAAATCTGTACTGGAGCGGCAAAAACGCTGTCCTCCGTGGCTGGAGCGACTCTAAGGGAGGTCTGGCACAGCTCTGTTGCTTGACTAAGATTAATGTCTATATACAATCGGTGCGCCACCATTCCCAGGTGTAGTCACCGTGCGGGCTCCCCACTTTACGGACAAGAATACTAACAAATAATCTTGAGCGCAGGATAGTGTGGAGGGCAGCGAACGAGACGGGTGCAATTTCAACACCTTCCAAGAGCGCCTTAAGCAGTCTGCCAATCGGCCCAGCGGACAAGAGATCGAGGTAGCACCACTTCACAACTCGCCGCGTCAAACACCATCCAGCCACATTCGTAGACGGCAGATCAAGAACGAGAACGCCCTCCAGAACCACCGTTGGCTCAAGTGCGTGGACGAGTTCAAGAACTTCATCAACAACCTCCCTATTCTTTCTATTCAAACCGCTAAAGGCCCACGGCTCAGCCTAGCGCCCATTAAGATTGCCCTCATTGACGACGGCATCGACACGACGCACAAGGACCTACAGGAGCGTGTCGTGGGTGGGCAATGTTTCTGCGATGACGAGTCTTCTTCTTTCTACGTGTCGGCCGGCGGACACGGGACCATGATGGCCCGCCTCATTTCGCGGGTCTTCCCAAAAGCGCAAATCCTATCGCTCAAACTTGATGGGCACTTGCAGTCGGACGGCCGGTCGCATTTCAGTGTCAAAAGCGCCACCGAGGCTATCCGATGGGCCACGGACTACGGCGTGTCCATCATCAATATGAGCTGGAGCATCGAGAAGATGGGCACCAATACGGACAGGGGCTTTAAAGACCTGGACAGTGCTGTCCGGGATGCGAACGTAGCAAATATTCTCATGTTTTGCAGCAGCAATGACCAGGGCGAGACCAAGGACAACAGCTACCCAGGCCGGGGACCGGCCATCAAGATTGGGGCGGGGACAGCTATGGGGGCCAAATACTACTACCTCTCAAGGGACAACGTCGATTTCCTCTTCCCCGGACGGGTAGTGGAGAAGGAGCAGGACGAGGGAATGGCCGATAACGCTGGCGCTGGACCCAGGAACAGGAGTGCGGAGGGATCCTCGCTCGCCACAGCCTTCGCATCAGGCCTCGCTGGGCTGATCCTATACATGCTCCAGCTAACCAGCCTCCACTACTGGAACGACGGCATCGAAAGTGACAAGGCTGAACTGTACACTAAAGTGGCCAAGGACCCCAAGCTAATGAAGGCGGTATTCGAGAAGCTGAAGAGCCATGCCGGCTTCGTCGAGGTCTGGAGGGCCTTCCAGGGAGCCGGGGACAAGGTGCGCACCGGTGGACGTGGCGAGGCCAGGCTCAAGGTAATGGAGAAAATCTGCGAACAGTTGACATTAGGGATATGAAGCCGCGGCTTAGCCTCCACCTGGGTGTGTGGGCTTGTCGATATTTGACAAGGGAGAAGACGCAAGGGGATCAAGGAACCAAGACTCTCAAGAGTGAGCTTTTCAATTGCATTACCGATTAAAAATAAGTTCTGGTAACTCTAACAAACTCCGGTATACCTATTCCCATGTCCGCTTGCCAACAATCCTGCAACAGCCCAACGAGGCCGCAGCTGCACAGCTGAACATGGTCACAGCGTTTCCGGACCCAGAGATGTCGAGCCCAGCCCACGCAGTGGGAAATATATGGCTGAGGGAGAGCAAGCCGAGGCTAGAGGAGAAGTGGTCGGGAATCAAGAGTTGTTCGCGAAAGGGACTCGGAAGTACTCAGCTATAAGTAAGATCATAAAGTTACATTGAGGGAGTTGAGCCCTCCCAGTTGGACGTTAATCCTGATGTTAAATTTATTTTTAAGTATGTACAAAAAGCAGCAGGAGAGCCTCACATGTGTGTACTGCTCAGGGAGTAAGTGAGAGAATGTTTGTTTACTGGGTGGCTATTTTCCTACATGATTTACACACATGACTGATAGAGCCCTGGCTATCAATTCTGAAGGCTCTCATTCATAGGTATTCTCGTCTCCAGCCTCACCACCTTTCTCCCCTCTCGGCACCGGCTGGTTGGGAATCTCCTCTTGCCCCTCCAAGTGGCACGCCACCCGGTCCTAAACTCTTCCTCGTAATTTTGATCCTCCCGCGTTGGAAGGCACCCAGTATCTCAGATTTGCTAGCGACAAGAATTGGGGTCACAATCGTGGGGCCGCCCTCTAGCTTAAGTTTGACCTTCCACTGGGTGGTAGTTGCCAAGAGGGTGTTTAGCTGGGCACTTGCCTGTCGTTTGAAATCGGCCTCGCGTTTTATAGGTAGCCGACCGTTATAAGTTGGCGACAGTTGGAGCGATTAGGGGGAAACAGGTAGCTCCTCCTGAGCCTACATAACCTCTATATACTTTGAGAGTTTGAACGGTGACATCGTCTGAGGACTACATGCCAAATAACGCCAACATCGCGACCTGTGCGAATGTTTCAAGGTAACTTCTGCTTTATCGTCTAGTGAAGATTAACGGTCATAGGAACCAATATCTAAACTGCCCTTAGCGGCGGAGATTGTGTAGCCACAAACGCCATAGAGGTAATCATGAAAGATATTTGAAATATTATAATCTAGGCAGTCTCAAAGCAGCAGATAGAGGCATTCTATGTGACAAATAGCATCTGTATTGTAATCCCTGTGCTCTACCCTCTTAGGCGGCAGATAACCCAAATGTTTATCATACACCGCATGGCCGGAGCCGATCCTTAGGATATGCGGAGCCTCTACTTTATTCTATCCCAGTAGGACAAACCTCGACGGTGACAAAACCTGCCACCGCTCATACGCTGCTCTTTCGCCCCTTGTGCAGTGTTTTTTCTTCTTGCCTTGTTAACATCTCACCCCTGGACACTGTATACAGAAATGTTCAAGGTGGACTGGTTGTGTGCAAGTGCGAGTTCTTGTAACAAATAAGTCAGGTAATTGCCTGGCTAATAAAGGTCACGTATGCAATGACGTTGAATTAGAGTTGCGGGGTAAATTGTGAGGCTAAATTACTAGTCTGGGGCTCCCTAATAAGTGGGATCCAAAATCAGTTTCGGCAGTAATTTTAGCAGGCTTATACTTTTATTTGCCGAGATGTTAATGTTGGTTCAAGTGTCTCACCTTCCACGGGGCAAAAGGCGCAGCTCTACTTTGTAGGCCGCGCTCTTGCTCTTGATGGATATGGTAATAATTGTTGTTGTTGTTGTATTAGGTTCTACTCTAGATTCTACAAAATGGGGGTTGTTCGGACCACGTGACCCGGTGGGTCGTATGTGGATCTGTAAACCCCTACTTCCTACAGTTAATTACAAAATTTAAATAGCCCCACTAACACTTTTGTAAGCTAATAAAATGCCAGACCCTTGAACCTTGCAAAAGGCCTAAAGTTAAATAATAACAATTTTTGATTTGTTAGTAAATTATTTAATTGTTTTCAACGTTGCAATTACCACAAATACAACTATCACAGTTACCACGTGCTCATTCGGATATGCCTTCCTTCTTTACTGCTATTGAAGTTATGAGATGACAATTTCGTGTGCTCAAAGGTGGTGACAGAGAAAAAAATTCTATGAAAGGATTTGTAAAATAGAAAATAAGGAAATAAAAGGGTTTTAATTAATGATCTGGGTGATACGATGGTCAAGAAAAGGTTCGGTCAAATAAGTCCGTGCACCCCCATTCCGGACACCCCCCCATTCCGGACACCTAATTAAGCGAGTATCAACTAGATTCAAATGAATACCATTAAATAACTACTCAATTATAATACAATCTAAAGTAGAGTCAGACTTATTACCTTCTTCTTCTTCTTCCTCTGTATTTTCAGTGTTCCCTGCCGCTATTTGAGCCTTCTAAATGTTGGAAATATCAGCGAACTTCGAATTTAAACTAGTCCTGACTTTCATTCGTTTTCTTGGCCTAGCTTTCTCCAATTGAACTTTTAAAGACTGTAGTTTGTAGCTTTGATCAGCTAAAACACTTTCCTGATTTTCAAACCTTTTTATAATTTTCCGAAATAAGAGTCTTTGAGTAAAAAAGTCACTTTTGCTAAAGCTTTGAAACTTAGTAACTTGAGCCTTGATTTCAGTCGATTTTCGAGAAGTAGAAAAAAGTACGAGTAGAAAATCGATTTTTAAGGCTCTGGAGTTGCTTTGGCTAGCTTGTAAAGTACTGGTTCTTGTATTTAAGTTCTCAAGAAGTAAAAAACTAAGTAAAGGTTTAGCTATCGATTTTGGCCATAACCCAATAGCTTTCCACCCTGCTTTGATTATTTTAGCAAATAAAGCTTTTTTTCGAGCCTTAAAGTAGCAAGTAAGAAAGTTTTGTTTTCCAATCGGGCTAGAATCGGTCAAAAGAGCCAGAAAACCAACAGCTGTTCGATAGTGATTTTTGAGTGATAAAAATACTAATAAGTCTAAAAGTTGAAGTACATGTGACGTATGTAGAAGCAAAAAAAGCAAGTAAACGTTATGCTGAAAGCACAAATACATAAATTCGGTAGTTTCATGACTTCCGTGGCCATTAAGAATCAGCAACCTAAGCTCGAAAGTAGCGGTTTGAAAAAGAAAAATCTTTTTTAGCTATTCTACTGCTGTAGAGTCTAAAGTCCAGGCATTATCGGTAGCTGTAAATAGCTATTCTTTATAAGTACTCAGATCTTGTGGAAACTATTGTTGTTGAACTGATTTCCCTTTAAATATAACTAAAAAAAGCAAAGCTTTTCCACTAGCCGAAATACACTCAATAAATAACGTCCAAACACGAGAACCAGATTGTTTTTTCTAAATAAAGCGTCGTTCAAAGCTTCCTACTACTAGCCCATTGGCTCTAATACCCTCCATAATACCTGATTCGTCCATATTATATCGATTTTCGGGTTTAATACTCGAAATAACAAGTAAAGCTAGTCGAGTAAACCATAACTTGATTATAGGTATAATAGCTCCATTTACTCGTGCCGAATCAATATTGCGAGCTTTTTTGGTCCGTAAAATAGGGTTACGGCGTAAAAAACTTTCTATCTATCGTTTCCCTAACTTTTGAGTATCTTTTTTGATTTCTAGAAGTCGACTAGCGAATTGCTTAATTTGGCCATAAGTAAAAAGAACACCTAAAGCTTCTTGAGCTAAAACCCAAGTAAATAAGTGCTTTTCCTGACTAAGTAATAGTCTTTGCTGAGTTTCTGCCGCCTGAGTATGACTTTCTCGCTCTCTATTCCGATCAGAGAAAGTAAAAAAAAGGACCCCCTATTCTTGACTAGCCTGTCGTAAAGACTTCCCATTTCTGACGTCATTAAAAGCCGCAAGCAAATCTTGTTCGGTATATTAATGCATAATCGTATGAAGATAAAAGTTTCCAAATATAAAGTAATAATACTTAGAATTGATTAAATAATTGATTATATTATCGAAGTAGCGGTCTGAAAAATCGCTTATTTTTGGTGTCCGGAATGGGGGGGTGTCCGGAATGGGGGTGCACGGACTTAGTGGGTGAAATGTTGAAATAGGAGCAACAGGATTTAAGCACGAAAGTACAGGGTATACAATTTGTAGACTAACTTGTTGCCGGTTTTAAACGGTCCTAAAATAAAAGAACTACTAAGGCTGCCTAGCCGTGGAAGTAGGCGTATCACGTGTAACTCTGAGAAACACCTGAAGCGTTATAGTCGAAAACACACGGACAAGAGCTCAGCAAAGTAGAATAGCGAAAGGCATTTCAGATAGTGATATTCAGAGAACTGTTCAGCTGACCACCAAAGAGTATAAGGAACGGGACCCGTCTCAGATTCTGGGTTACGAAATGGCAAAAAAAAACAATAAACACACAAGCATAAGCCTCAACCTGTCTATCTGCCGGGGTATGCCCTTTTATTTCTGTGCTAAATGATAATCCTGCGTGTACGGATTGCCAGCTCAGTCTTATCTAAGAATTTCTGAAAAATCCATTCCCAAGACTCACTCTCCTTCTTGTATGCTGGCAAGCGCTGCTTATCGAGGATTGACTACTGGCTATGGCTAATTTTGCTAGGAGTAACTGAGTTCCTGACAAGCCTATCAGACGCCGTCCTCCGGTTCACCGAAATCAGACGGACGAAGCAGCCTGCCATCCAGTATCTTCCCTAAATGAGTCTTGTCGATGCCCTCGCAATTCTTTCGAATCTTCATCATAAGCACTTTCAGAAACTTGACAGGGCTGTCACTGAACATAGACTCAGATGTTCTCGTGCCGCCACTATCCTGCATAATGAAGCCATCGGCAGCAACGACGCGACCCTCCACATTTTCCCATGCAAGGCCGAGAAACGCGCACAACTCGACGTATTCTTTAAAGGAGCCGAGGTAGAGCTGTCCTGCGAACAGATTCAGCTGCACAATGAGTGGCCGGGGAATAGTCCGCACCCCTGGCCGCGCAGGAACGGTATACAAGTCCAGCCCATCCAACGCGCGGAAGCCTAGGTTCGGCCGCGGTGCGTAAAGGTGCAGTGTCACGGTCTTCGATTTTTTGATGTCTGGAAGGACCTCCTGCGCCTCGTACGGGCTAATTATCATCATGTTCTTGACAGTATTGTTGCTAGAGTCCCAGTCATTGATGCTCGTGAGGATCCACTGGATCGGCCGCTGGTACAAGTCCGAGATATAGGACGTGCCGGTGGCCCGGACCGTGCGGGCGAAGTCGGCCGTGACGAGGAGGTCGTGGGGAAACTGCGAGACGTCGAGGTGTGCGGCTGCACTAGTGTTGCGTAGTACTTCAAAGGCGGGCTTGTAGGCTTCTGCGCCTCTGATTGGGTTGCCTGTAGACACAAATCTAATCAACTCAGGGTGTATGTGATGCGCTGCGGGCTGTGCGGGTGCTGGCTTCTGGACCTGTCGCTCTTGTTCAATCTCAGGAGAGAGTTCACGCTCCTGTTCCTCTTGGAATGTGGCAGAATTGAGTTCCAGGCTGCTGAATTCACGACAGCGTTCTGTTATGAGATTTAGATTCTTGTTTTGGGTTACTTGTATGAGGGAGGTTACACCAGTGATAGAGCGGGGTCGATACCTATCCTCTAGACTCCGAAACTCATCCTCGAGGAATTTGTCGGCTTGGCCCTTTGACATGAGTATATCACCTCCGGTGCGAGCCTCAGCCCAGATCGCACTCTGGTGTTCAAATCGTTGACCCTGGGCCGCCCAGAGAGGCATGCTCCGCCGGATGTCGACGCTGGCATTCGAGATAGCCCAGCTGAGGACATCTGACACGTCAATACCTGCATTGCCAGGTTTGGGTGCTCGTGCCAGAATCTTATTCTCGATCTCCTCCGGAACGCAAAAGACGACTGACTGCCCTTTGCCGAGCTTTCTCATTCTCATGCATGCTGCGCGTATGTTAATGGTGATCACCACAGTAGTTTTGCAAACTTACCCTGTACTAATCTATCCTTGGTAAGATTTGGGCCTAGAGTAACGGCTGCCCGATAGTATGCTGGCAATCTCAAATCTGTTCCTCTCGTATGAGCCTCATCTAGGAATATGAGACATACGTCAAGCTGGTTTGCGAATGAAGATGTTTGCAAGGGCTCAATGTTTCCCTTCCGATCGAGAACAGAGAGCTCATCGCTATCGTTAAAGAAGATGACAGCCTGGGTTCGGTCATGGTTCGACATCATCTTCAGCCACTCCCTCGCAACCCCTAGATTGCTAAGTTCAAGGATCTGGGCCCCCACATCAAGGATCACTTCTATTGTTGGCTCCATCTCTACAACCATAGTCAGCAGGAGTTCCGCATCCGAGCTAAAAGCCTCTCCTCGAGGCGGCATAAGTGCGACAGAATTCTCAGGCTGGAGTAGGTACTCCAGGACCAAGGCATTAGTGTGTTTTTGCTCCTGAAGATCGAGCTGTTTTACACTGAGAGGGAGAACCTTTCGAGAGTCATTTGTGCCACTGAAGCCGGCTGTCGGATGGGTTTTGATCTGGCCAATGTCCCACCCGGATGCAGAAAGCTTATTTGGGAACTCTTTCATTTCCTTCGGGAAGACGATATGTGCCAAAAAGTAGTCTACGGCACCCTTAGCGTAGCGGAGAGGAGGAAATACTTGCTCGATGCACTGGTGCTGATCCTTGAGGTTAATACCAACCAGATGCCGGAAAGCAGTTGGCAGGTCTGGGGCGTCTTTCGCCCATGCCTGGTATTCGATATCGGCCTGATCGGATTTTAGAAGGTGACCAAAGGCAAGGAATAGATCGTCGTTCTTTAGTCCGCCGTAGTAATAGCTTAAGGAAGTTAGAACAATGACAACGTCGGGATGACTGAATTCTGATCGCGGGGTGGGATTGTCCTTAGCCCGATACGGCACTGCGAGCTTTGTCCTAGGCTGCCTGGTCGCATCAAGCCCGTAATTGACTCTCCAACGTTTCTGGCCAAATACAAAAGCCAATATTCCTCCGGCTATAAGACCCCGTAGGAGGAGTAGGGTATTGCTTGTTGTGTCTGCCCAAAACCCCCCTCGTCCTTGGTTTTCAACTCGGCCAATTTCATCCGCTGTGAGATTAGGCTCGGTGATGTATCTGAAAACAGCTTGCCGAACTGGTTCTAGTTGTCTAGCAATTGGGAAACCGTTCAATCCCGTCTCGCAGATGCGCTCTGCAATGCGACTGAAGATCTGTTGCTCCGCATCCGGCCGGAGGATTCGAGTCCTAGGGAAACTTCCGGGCAAGCGCTCATTAACGTCGATCGAGACGGGGAACTCCTTCTTGACACTTGGCACAAACATCTTAACCAGGTCCAGCACTTGTTGGATGCAAATCCACCGGTCGGGACTGAGTTCAATAGGTCGCTGCATGCCCATGGAGTAGATTAGTTCGAACTTGGCGCTGAAGTTCTCGTCGCTCTCGTCCACAATATCGCGAGAAAATGTGTTAAAGAATTCCTGCGTTCTCAGCAGAGAACGGCCAACTGCATCCTTGCCTAAGATCAGGCACTCAAGGCCCATCAGCTTAAATGATAGAATATGCTCGGGATGAACAAGGAGAATACCGCCGTTTGTCATGCATTCTTTATAGATGCTGCCAATCGCATTGGCTTCTGCTTCTCCAAGCCTCAAGGCACGGGAGAATGGCATGTGGTATACCCGCCTGTCTACCAAACCTCCCAGTTTAGAAACCAGCATCTGGAACATCTGCTTGGACTGCGGCCTGCCTACAATGACACGGACCAGCCGAGAACCATCTGCGAGAGCAGCAGCCACGATGGGGACGATCACCGACGACTCCCCTTCGCCCATGTTTAATTGCATGACAGCATTCATACCAGATGGGAGATCCCTCATCTGCCCAGCTATCTGTTCCTGGACTTCTCGAATCATAATACCGCTCTCGACTTCCAGGAGTAAAGATTCGGGATAGTCAAAAGGACACCAGTTAATATGGCCAGAATTTCGCAGTTCTTTGATAAGATCTGCACCGTTATCAGGTAAGCTTACGAGCCGCTGCGCTCGTTGTACGTCAGTGATAGCGAGCCCGTAGTGGATGATGCAGCGCTTCCAGTCGCTAGTAATCTTCCGCCACCTACTGCGAGTGAGCTGCTGAAGGAGGAAGATTGGAGACAGTCTCGGCCATTGCTTGACGTCAGCAGCTATTGCTGAAGAGCCATATATTTGCACGCAAGATGAGTCGTTTACTTTAATAGGAGAGGTTAGGGCAGATATGATAGCAGCGTATATCTCGCGGACATGCTCCTTGCAGCACTTTAGGTGATCAGAGAGAAATTCCTTAATTTCAACTCCTTTCAATTGCAAGTAGTATTCCTCTCCCCGGCCCTGCAAAGAGAAAAGACTCCCCCGCAGGTCCTTGACGTAGTCCTTTTCGTAGTTAGAGCCGGCTTGAGCCTCAAGATTCTCTATCAGTGCGACAAGACGAGGAATCGTTGTGTCTACATCAGTGGCAGGAGCCAAAAGGTCGGTCATGTTCCTTGTACGACAGGGTAACACAGGAGGGGTTGAACAATCCAAAACCTCATCGATAGAGATGAAGCCATGCCTCCTCGAGAGGTTCCATGCTGGGATAGCAAATGAAAAGGACGGCATCTCCATTGGGTTAACTATCTGGCGTCTGAGCGTATGCTCAATTTGACTGAGGTATTGATGAAATTGATAATTGTCGAACCACGACTTGAAACTCGGCTTCGCGTATTGAATGGCGCTGCCCATGTCTATATACACACGAAAGTTCACAGGGCTATCATCAGTAGGTGTAGTGGGAACCTCACAAGGCCACTGAGCTTCCAATGCGTTTGTGAGTCTGTCAACAGCATGGTTCTGATTTTTCTGAAACTCGCGGTGTCGGCGCGCCTGCAGCGCATGCCTGGACTCCTGTGGAAGAGAAGTAAGATTTGCCTCGGGGCAACGATGAAATGGTAGAAGCGCCGACCGGACAACATTCCGCAGTTTGACTGTATCCACTTTGGCGCCTTCACGTAGCCGAAAGGAATTGATCCGTGGCACGGAAATCTGGGCCATATCTAGCACTACAAAGAAGGCGGCTAGTGTTTGAATAATCTCCATATTAGCTTTTTTGGAGAATGCAAGCGTAGACAACCAGATCATAAGGCGGAACTTGTCAACCCGGGAATGTTCTTGACTGAATGTTTGATGAAGAGCGCTCCAATACTTGGAGAGAAATTCAGACGAGTCTAGGACTAGCTTTGCATCATACTTCAGCTCGGAGTATGGGAATGGATAGCTTGGGCCAAGTATTTCGGGGGTTTGCGAGAGGAAATCCCAGAGATGGTCAGTGAAAGAGTATCGAACCTCATAGTGAAGGGTTGCACACCCATGGTATATGGCGCTGGAAAATACAAAAGCTTTGAACCCTCTTGCTGAATTCTGGTCTCGATCCCTGGCTGAGTATGTACTGTCATGGTTGATAGTGTGATCCTCGGCGCCGAAGCCCGAGACGCGAAATGTGGATGACCGGATAGAGTCACGTTCCAATAAGTCCGATTCAAATTCAACCTGATTCAGCTGTGGTGGCACAACATATGATTCGGGGTAGAATACTTTTGCCGCATCTGCTTGGTCAAACACTAATTTGACATACTTGTAAAAGCCGCCGTGCTGGGCTAGAAAGCTGAGCCCCGGCAACCAGTTCACCGTTTGCATAACACGTTCGTTGACCGGATAGTAGCTTCTCTTTGGGGTCAGCTGTGCGATTTTCCCAAGGATTTCGACATTCTTCTGTTCTAGTCGATCAAATGATCTGACAGCAGCAGAGCTCAGGATTGAGAGCGCCTGCTCTGTCCCAGTCCTGTGGATGAAGGGATCGGGCAAGCAAAAAGAAGTGATAGCATGAAGATAACACAAGAATAACTTGCTCTGCAAGTTCCCATTATCGACTAACCTGCCAATTTGGTCATCTATATGATATACGTGAGCCTTGGTGGCAGAGTTTTTAATAATCATTACACGAATATGATCGCCGCTCGATTCGTATGATATTTTGCCCTCCGGCACAACAACCAGGCGATTACCATCATTTTCGTGTTTCAGCATGAGTTTATTGCGAAGGCCAACAAGAGTACTAAGCGATTGATCTGGGTCGATGGACATTCCGCGAAATTGCCTCGATTGAATAAATGATGCCCGCGCAGCATGCCAAGAAAGAAAAAAAGCAGAAAGCCGATCGAACGGTGAGTGTCAGCTTTACCCCAGAGCCTGAGCCTGCTCTAGAGCCTGCAGAAGACTTCAGCTGGTGAAAAGAAATTATGTCGTGGTTGAGACATGGTGACTTCAAAGGTAGCAGAAACGAGGAAGTTCTAGTACCACTTAAGCTTATATCCTTTCTTACTCCCTCCTTCATGCCTCACGTCGAATCTTTTCACTTCTCATCTTATTACATACTTGCACTTGTTTAAATTTCATGCAATTGTCAGGTCAAGGTTTGGGCGGCGACTAAGGTCATCTCCCTGGTGGCTTGACACCAAACCAATTAGAGATGAACGAAATAGATTTGATCTTGCACAATTGATGACTCATTTTCTTCTCATTTACTACTCTATATGCAGCATTCGTGGAGATTTGTACCACATTGGTTTGTGAGTTGATGGCACGCCCAGTCACGAATACCACTTTGCGTAGGCTCATTAATGCTAGCGGTGCGGAGGCCCACACCGACAGAAAAGCAGCCTGCATTAGAGGCGTGTGAAGGGGGAGATCGACGGCTTCCGAGAGGTACCGTCCTACGACGGCAGCCAATCAGAGAATGGGCTGCTGGCTGACGATCAAGCCTTAGGCAAGAACCGAGAGTTGATCAAAATGCAAATAAAACGCAGGTCAATCCATTCACTTTCGAGACGCCAAGTTCTTTTTTTGCTTTTCCTAGGCTTTCCGGTCAGGTTTCTCTCCCCTAGATTTTACACAGATGCCTGTTAAAACCACCACTTCGTGCCTAACTCACCCTAGCACCGACACCAATTCTTGACTCTCCTCCTTTAGCAATCTACTCTCGTTTCGCCATAACCGTCAGATGAAACTTGCTATTCACCATTGCCATCGCAATGAATGGAAACCCGAGCAAAACACTGCCTTTCGGTGCGATCATGTACTTGATCCATCACATATTCCTCCCACCAAAACTCCCCCATGAAGATGACTTCGACTTAGAGTTCGAGACGATCTTGCTAGATATCACTATTGATACTCTTTTGAAATTTAAGGGCTACATCACGTATGATCAGAGTGTCATTGTCGACTCAGCTGTTGCTACAATCGCCAATCTGAGAACTGTGCGCGACTCCTTCGATAAAGTGAGTGCTATCAGCGAAGGGAAGCTTGGGAATGCTCTGAGGGATCTGTGTAAGAAAGGTAAGCATATATTCCATAATTCTTACGACTTGTTTCACTCTTTTTAACTCGCCCAAAGATGGCATGATTCCACTTCACATAAGCGCACAGAATGCCGGAGTCATTATCAGCAAAGTGGACGATTCCGTTCACGTCGAGGCATTTGAGCTGTCTCCTCTCAATCAAGCAGTTATCACTACCAAAGGCAGACTCCGGCGCTCTTTTCCAGGATCTGCTTTCTCTCTGAGCATTGAAGTCTTCGAGAAACCATCGTTCCAAGCTGCGGTAGCCCAAACACTTGCACACATGAGTCACCAGCCTGCTGTAGAAACAAGGCCAAAAGTGAAGAAGGCGGGCCGAATGCACGACGAAGATCGGGACACAACACATCCAAACATCGTTACCGAGCTGTTCTTTTGGGTTTTTGAGGTCTGTTGGTGAACCTGTGAATGTATCCCGCCTCTGGAAGAATACCCGAGAAGAAGTCATGTGGCTTGACAGCTTACTGCCATGGCGAGGGTCCCCCATGTGGTTGCTTGTCCGCGTCGCTCTGCAACTCGTCTTTTCTCGATCGATGACTCTATCAAAGTTACCAGGAGACCTCTACAAGATGTTTATGGTGTTTCTCATGAGCCATGTTCTAGAGCTATCACACCAACATTCCCTTCCCAGTGACCTTATGTACGCGATGAATGCCAAACTTGTCCGGCGCTTGCTTAAACTTGATTTGGATGTCGACGAACCCGGGCTCAAATTTGTTAAAAACATCATGCAGAATACCAACAGACTCCTTTGCACAAGATGGTCGAATATCATAGAACAAGACAGACCACGCTATAACCTATCCCGTCTAGAATATCTGAACTTTAGTCACGACGTTTTCAACTCTCTCCTCGCACTAGATAAATACATCGAGTGGATGGCCGAGCGGAAGGATAACAAAAATTCTATTGCTTTTCAGCCGGGATCTGGCCTTGTCAGATATCAAGCGGAAGAGCTTCCGACCTGTCTGGATTCTCTGACTGGGGACTACATGCCATACAATCTGAAGGCTTTCGAGGCCTGGGTAGCTTTCAATCTGAGTCCATGGCTGAAATTCCATAAGGGGAACCCTAGCACATGCAGCAAATTGGGCCGCCTGATTCAGAGTTACTATGGTGTCGCATATCCATTCTACGCTGGAAATGCTGAGGCTACTTCCATAATGTTACTCACCATCCTCGAACTATGGATAGCCTGCGACAAATCTGCAACCCACATTTGCGACATCCTTAGGGATTATGACCCCGGCATACCACGAGAAATTTTTGAATCTCTAGCGCTGCCTTTTAAGTCGCAGATGGAAAGACTGCTTTGCGTAGAGAATTATCTCGACCATCGTCTAGCCTGTGCTAAAGTTCTAGCCCCGCGGATCTTTCAAGACTTCGGCCATCAAACCTGCTTCTCCGTGAGATACTTCAACCAGTCTCCTGATCATCAAAATCTACTCAAAGAGATTGAATGTCAGGCAACTGAAGCCAGACGAGAAAAGTGCAATGAACTTTGTGAGAAAAGAAGCAGTACAAGTCCCTCATGCAACTTCACGACCAGAGCGAGTGCGAATACTATGAGGTTGTCACCGACTCGTACAATGATTTTCGCGAACAGCGCCATAGCAGCAGCTGCAAGAGGTGTAGCTACAAATCCCAAGCCGCCAAGTTAAATATCCGAATTCATGAGTGGCCACTGCCGAGCAACGCTTGGGAAGCACAGTCCACAGTTTTTGAGCTCAATGTACCGCTTTCATTTGGTCATTGGCGCGACACAACTGTGTTCCTTACGCTAGATGTCCTTAAGAGTAAATATACGTCGACAGAGATGCCACGGTCATCCCACCCTCTGCAAACCTACACGGGACTTTCGTCCTTCTTCACTCCATTCGGCTCGGCGCAACGCATTGGCATCTTGTCGCAAAACAAAC